>JAYJKW010000399.1:1888047-2453047 GCA_035084275.1 Hydrolagus colliei
TCAAGGCGCGGATGTGGGGGAGGAAGGAAAGTTTTTGATCGAACATGATGCCGAGGTTCCTGACTGGCTTTGTGAGGTGGAGAGTGCAGCCTTGGATGTTGAGGCTGGCAGCGCCCGATGTGCGGAGGCGCTGGCTTGAGCCAATCAGGAGGGCCTCGGTCTTATTCACGTTCAATTGCAAAAAGTTGTCCCTCGTCCACGGGTAGGTTTCCTTGTGGGAGGGAGGGGGGGGGGGGGGGGGGGTGAGGAGAGGATTTGTGGGTGCACAGAAGAGATGGGTGTGGAATGTGAGGAGGGGTGGAGAGTTGGGGAGGTTGCCTATGAGGGAGGGGGCAGTTACGATTGCCTTAAGAGGGTGGTTTGTGGGGAGGGTGTGAATGTTGGGGCAGTTGGGTTGGGCTGCTCTGTGACTGCCAGCGCCTGAGGTCATGTTGGACCCGGCGGAGGATTCCCAGGCTGGAGCAGAGGGCAGGGTTCATGGTGTCCAGGAGAGAGAGAATGTGGGGGACGGTGGGAGAGTAGAACAGAGTGAGAGAAGCGAAGAGGAAGATGGGAGGAAAGACATTTAGTTTGGAGGGGAGGCTCGGGTCGGGGCAGAAATGCATACGCAGAGACTAGGAAGCAGTGATCAGTGGGATGGGATCAGCCCGCAAGCCTTGTGGTCATGGATAAGACAATTTCTGCAATTTTCTGCTGAACCACTTGCTCTGTGTTTTGACGCTTTTTTTAAATAAAAACCGTTTACGGGCAACATGTAACTGGGATGATGTAACAAGTGTCAGTGGGATGTACTGTTACTTACCCAGTGTCAGCTGCAGATCTGGTGAACAAAAAAAATAGTTACTATAGACAATTGTACATACGAAGATGTGCCGATGCTGATAATGTTTTACGGTGATGGACGAGTTACAAACTTTAACAACTTTATAAACTACAAACGTATAAGTCAACAATTCACTGACATTCAAAGATTGAAATTCACATCTTGGGTTTGTTATCGTTAATTTTCTGTTCGTGATTAATAAATATCAGGCAGTGTCTCCAAGCGCTTCACAGAATATTCTGTAAAGTGAATCGATTTGACATTTGTGGGCGAAACTCAGCAGCAAATTGCACACAGCAGTGTTTTGCAAACAGTCGTGGATTGAAATGACCGATTGTTTTTTCAAGGACTTATTGTCTGGCATGAGGAATTATAAAATCTTACAGCACAAAAGGAGGCCATTCTGTCCACCGATTCTGTGCTGGCTCTTTAAAAGGAGCAATTTAATTCCACTCCCCAGCTCTCTCCCCATAACCTCGCAAACGCGTTCTACCTAAATAAATATAGTCTACTTCTCTTTTAAAAGTTGTTATCGAATTGGCCTCCACCACCTTTTCAGCCAATACATTCCAGATTTGAACAACTCGCTGAGTGTAAACATTTCTCCTCTCTTCCCCTCTGTTTTTCTTTGAAACTATTTTAAATCTGTGACCTCAACTACATTCTCCCTACTGATGATGTTATCCACAGACATAGGATTAACTTCCACATGTTTGTGGATGACACCCAACTTTACTTTTCCTTATCCAATTACAACTCCGAGTCCCCTGATGTTTTGTCACTTTGTCTGTCGGACATCAATGGCTGGATGAGGGAAAATTCCCTGCAGTTAAATGTAAACAGGATACAAGTCATACTCTTCGGCTCATATCGATGGCTTCTTACCTATAGATTCCACCTCCTCAACCTGCACTTCCTCAACTTGCCTGACCAGTCCTTAAAACTTTCCAAATCCATGCACATCTTAGACATATGTGTGTGTGCTCGGCTATGATAGGGGCTGAGAGTGTGCTGGGGTCTGTGTATCTGCTGAGAGTGAGCTGGGCTTTGTTGGCGTCTCTGTGTGTGCTGGGTGCTGTGTGTGCTGGGCTGTGGTGGAGGCTATGTGTTCATGTTGAGAATTGAGAGACATTTACCTGGGTCGATGCTGTCTCTGATTTCTCTCTCAGGCAGATCAATCTCACACACTGACAGCTTAAAATCCAAGTTAAAATCCAAGTTGTGTTTGGTTTCTAAAATAAATTCTGGGATATTTAGTAAACAAACATTCCATACCTTCTCTTCTGATCAATTTGTTCCTAATTAAATCAAACACAGAAACAGAGACATTACACTGTAAACTCAGACAGACAACAATACATTTCCATATCACACAGGTTACTACCATTAGTATTAACAATAATAATAATCCTTTCGTTTGACATAGTACTTTTCACATCTTCTCGACGACGTCTCAAAGCGTTTCACAGAATATACTGTAAACTAAATTGACTGTATATTTGTGGACGAAACGCAGCCACCAGTTGCACAGAGCAGCGTCCCCACAAACAGCCGTGGGTTGAAATGACCAATTTACATATTTTATGAGACTTTACTTGCTTATTACTGTCTGCAGATGTAACCAAATTCGGATATCAACAATAAAATGGTCATAGAGAATGACACACAGTGAGAACTACTTACAAACACATCTTACAAACACAAACATATGCTGGAATATTACGAATAATAAATCACTGACATGTCTAACAATCTCACTACAATCGTGTGTAACTGTTACTGAACTCAAGTATAATTTAATATATTTACCTGCAGAAAGGACAGCGTGTCTTTTCCCAACTGTTTCGGTAACTCTGAGATTTCTTGTGTAACAGAATCTAAATTGTCCTGAATCTCTCGCAGATTTGTCTCCATTTTCTGCAAAATCTCCTTCTCTCGCTGAGTGAGATCTCCCATCACCAGCTGCTCTCTGTCAGTCAGGCTCTGGCGCATTTTAGCAAATTCGGACGTGACGTGAGTCTGCAGAGTGCTCACCTGTTCCTGTAACATATCAGACATCACACTGTGTACACACTGTAAAGGTAGACACTGAGACATCATATTGTATACACACTGTAAAGGAGACACTGGTAACACAGAAATCAGGCCCCATACAACTTACCTTAACTTGTGTAATTTTTTCTCTCTGTTTGACTTCAGCTTGTACAGCAGTTTCCTTCCTCTATGTGAGAGGAGCTAAGGAGGATCTCACTTGATCCTGGAATAAACATGTAGAACAAAAGGGTTTGAAGTTAAGAATATGAAGTGAAATAAAATGAATCCCACTTTAGAGTGAATAGACCATGAGGTCTATTCACTCTATTCACCTTGTAGGTTTCAGCAGCTTCATCAATGGGCAGGAAGCTGTGATCTCTGTGTTCTCGCCCATGACTGCAAACCACACACAGCAACTTCTTGTCAGTTTCACAGAAAAGCTTCAGTTCCTCCTGGTGTTTCTCACAGTTTCGTTTAAGTTCCATCTCTGTCGAAGACAGGCTGAGTTTCGGAGCTTTCTCTGCTTGACTCGCCAAGGCCCAATTAAACGCAAGTTTCCTTTTTCGAAAAACTTGCTGACAAACAGCACAGGAGTTTATCTGCTGTTTCTCCCAGCTCTCGGTGATACAGGAGCGACAGAAGTTGTGGCCACATTCCAGGGTCACTGGATCAGTGAAGAAATCCAGACAAATGGGACATTTAAGCTCCTCAGTCAGACCCTGAACCTGGAGTCTAAAAGCCATTTTCACTCTCAGCACTTCCTGATCCAAACCTGGTTTCTCTTTCATTGTGGGCATGTGAGGGTGGCGCCCTGTTCTGTCGAACCCTCTCACTAAGTCTGATTGCTAATTAATTACTAACACTGAGCCCTCCCACCGCCCCAAAAATACATTTAATGAACTAACCTCCCCTTCAGTCTCCTCTTATGAAATCAGCTCATTGTGAACGTGAATCTGGGAGACCAGGAGAAAGCCTTGTATCGAGATCACACTCACATGGGAGGCACAATTCTCTGTTCATTTCATTCCACTTTTGTCACCAGTGTAACACCCAGTGATGTTCCTGGGTTAGGAAATGGGAATAATAATTACAATCCATTGCTTTGGTGAAGCACGTGCACTGGGATAAAGAGGACAGTCCAGAGTTGGGCTGTTAAGTGGGGGTTGCGTAGGGGATCTGGGATAGATTTCCGGACAGCGGGACCAGAGACGCACATAGAGTGTGGTCAGCGAGAGAGAGACAGAATATGTGTGTATCTCAGTATCTCTATATGTGTATCTCTCACTCTGTCTCAGTGTGTATGTGTTTAATTTTCTCTGTCTCTCTTTCTCTCAGTGAGTGTGTGAGAGACACAGACTAAGTGTGTGTCTGTGATTTCTCATCAACATAGACTGAGGCCTGTGTGTGTGAAAGACAGAGAGGACTGTGAGTGGATATGTGTGCCTCCTTACTTCTCCATCTGTATGTATGTGTCCCCCCCACCCACCCCTCTGTGTGTGTGCGAGGCTTGTGAGTGTCTGTCGGTGTCTCTCTTTGTGAGTTTATCACAGGCTATAGACATGTCTCTCACTCTCTTCTTACCTTCTCTCTCTGTGCATATCTCAGGCTGCAGAGGTCTCCTCTCTCAGTGTATCTGAGATTGTAGGTCTCTCTTGTACACATTCTCTCACTCTGTGTGTGTATATCACAGGCTGTAGAAACAACAAAAACTTTAAATTATATAGCGCCGTTCATGCCAGACAGCGTCTCAGACGCTTCAGAACAACAGATCCTGGGCCTGAGCCAGGGGGAGGGGGAGAAAGGTGACCGAAGGCTCGGTTGAACAGAAAGGTCTTTAGCCGAGACCTGAAACTAGGAAGAGACGGAACGAGGCGAAGGGAGTGAGGATGGGAGTTCCAGAGCTTTGGGGCGTAGTGGCTGAAGGACGATGGTGGAGCTGAGTGTGAGCGAGGCTGTGTGTTTGGTTTGTATGTGGGGTGGGTGTGCTGTGTGTTTGAGGCTGTGTGTGGGATGAGGGGGGCTGTATGTGTGGGGGTAAGGGATGGGTGGGTGTGTGTCTGAGGTGGGTTCTATGTGTGTGTGGGATGCGGGTGCTGTGTGTTTGCGGCTGTGTATGGGTTGGGGGGGCGGCTGTGTGTGGGGAGGGGTTGTGTGCGTGTATGAGGTAGGGGCTGTGTGTGTGGGGGTAGGGGAATGGGGCGTGTGTGCCTGAGGTGGGGTCTGTGTGTCTGGAGGGTGCTGTGTGTTTGGGGCTGTGTGTGGGGCGGAGGGGCTGTGTGTGGGGCGGAGGGGCTGTGTGTGGGGAGGGGGTGGGTGTGCGCGGGAGTTGTGTTTGTGGGGCATGTGTGTGTATGTATAAGGGAGGGGCTGTGTGTGTGTGAGGAAGGCTGTGTATGTAGGAGGGGGCTGTATGTGAGGCTGGGGCTATGTGTGTGGCGGATTGTGTGTGTGTCGGGGAGCTGTGTGGGGGGGGAGCTATATGTGATGGGAGGCTGTGTGTGAGGGGGGCCTGGGTGTGGGGTGTCAGCTGTGTGTGAGGTGGGGGCCGTGTGTGTGTAGCAGGGAGGCTGTGTCAGTTTGAGGGTGGGTGGCTGTGTGTGCGTGAGGCGGGGACTGTGTGTAACAGAGGGATGTGTGTTTGGCAGGGGGGCTGTGGGTGTGGGGAGGCTGTATTTGTGTGTGGGCTGAGTGTGTGGGCTGAGTGTGTGGGGGCAGCTGTGTGTGTGGGGGATTGTGTGTGGGGGGGCTGTGTGTGGGGAGGCTGCGTGTGAGTTGGGTGGTTGTGTGTAAGGTGGGGGCTTTATGTGGGGGTGTTTGTGTGTGTATGTGTGGGAGGGGGGCTGTGAGTGTTGGCGAGGTGACGAATGTGTGTGTATGAGTTTGGTTCTGTGTGTGACAGGGGGATATGTGTGGGAGGGGAACTGTGTGCGCATAGGGGAGACTGTATGTGTGGGTGGGCTGAGTGTGAGTGGGGGTTGAGTGTGAGTGGGGGTTGAGTGTGAGTGGGAGCTGTGTGTGTGTGAGGGTTGGCTGTGCGTGGGAGGGTTGGCCGCGTGTAGGGTGGGTTTTGTGTATGTGTGGGGGGGGGGGTTGTGTGTGTGGGAGGGGTTGTGTGCTTATGTGTGGGTACGGGGGCTGTGTGGTGGGGGTGCTGTTTGTGTAGGGAGTGGGATGTGTGTGATGGGGGGCTGTGTGTGTGAGGGAGGATGTGTGTGTGGGGGGGCCGTATGTGTAGTGGGGGCTGTATGTGGGGGGGCTATGTGGCTGGAGTGTTTGTGGCTACTGTTTGTGTGTGGGTGGGGGGGCTGTTTGTGTGTGTGGGTGGGGGGTTGTGTATGCAGATGGGCTGTGAGGATGCTGGGTGTTTGTCCTGGATTGGGCAGAAACTACAATGTTTGTGTGTGTATTTTTGTGTGTGTGTGTGCGGGAGGCTGTGTGTGTGTGTGCGGGAGGCTGTGTGTGTGTGTGTGTGTGTGTGCGGGAGGCTGTGCGTGACAGAGACCTGTAAATGTAGGACTGTCTCTCTCTGTGTGTTTGTCTCAGAGACGGAGGCCTCTGTGTAAGTATCTGTGTGATTGTATCACAGAGTGTAGAGAGTTCTCTCTCTCACCTCTCTCCCTCTCTGTGTCTCTGTCTCGTACAATTCTCTCTCTCTGTCTGTTTGTCTATTTTTATTCCTGAGGGTCACAAACATACAGAGAGAGACACTAAGTACCACCCTCTTTACAGTATAAGATACACTCACAGACATAGTGTGAGACAGACACGCACACATAT
Source organism: Hydrolagus colliei (assembly GCA_035084275.1). Lineage (NCBI taxonomy): Eukaryota > Metazoa > Chordata > Chondrichthyes > Chimaeriformes > Chimaeridae > Hydrolagus > Hydrolagus colliei. The sequence continues at coordinate 1,894,682 of JAYJKW010000399.1, forward strand.
AAACTGAATATCAAATGCAAGGATTATTATTACGGTAGTTGTTGTATTACTGCTGGTAAACAGAGGGGCGTCAAGTGAGGAGAACTGCCCAACATTCACTTTGAACCACCTGGGAATCTAACCAGGTCCTCTCACAAGCTAATTGCACCCACACACAGTCACTTACTCACATGCACACACTCTCACATACACACACTCACATATACTCACTCACTCTCACCCCACACAGACAAGACACATTGGCTGCCATATTTTCCTCACAAAGCAGACAGTCACTTTACCTGATGGTCTATCCTGTGAAGCGCTTTGAGATGTCTCAAAGACGTGACAAGGCATGATATCAAATTAAAGGTCTATTATTATTATCAGACACAGTGAAACACAGAGAGAGGGGGTTACAGTGTCTCTATGTGTGTGTGTTTGAGAATTAGTGCAAGTCCAGTGTAATCTGTGATTTCTGATGCCCAGAGACAGAGGCCTGTATGTGAGAGACAAACACAGAGGCCTGTGTGTCTATGTCTCTCTGTGTGTTTGTGTGTCCCAGAGACACAGAGTCAGACACAGAGGTCAGTGTGAGTGTCTCTGTGTGAGTGTCTCTCAGTCTAAAGAGAGGATGTCAGTGTTTCTCTGTGTGTGTGTGTGTGTGTATGTTAATGTCTCAGAAATACACAGACACATTGAAGCAGAGAGCGGGGATTCCAATATGTATTTGTGTATGGACGTACATCTCTCAGTGTGTGTCTCTCTGTCTCTCTCTCAGTGTAACTCATTGCGCATGTATGTCTCATAGAGACACAGAGAAGCCAGTGTATATGTGTGAGTGTCAAATATGTGTGTGTGTATGTCTGCATGTGTGTGTCATTTCAGATGACCAGAGACTCACATAGTGTGTGGTCAGAGAGAGATGGTGTATGTATCTCAGTGTCTCTATATGTGTTTATCTCACACTGTCTCAATGTGTATGTGTTTGTCTGTCTCTGTCTCTCTTTCCCTCAGTGAGTGTGTGAGAGACATAGACTGTGTGAGTCTGTGATTTCTGATGAACACAGACTGAGGCCTGTGTGTGTGAAAGATAGTGAGACACAGAGACCTGTGAGTGCATATGTGTATCTCTCTCTGTATGTGTATATGTGTCTCTCTCTCTGTGTGCACGGCCCTGTGTGTGTGTGTGTGTGTGACTCTCTTTGTACGTGAGGCCTGCGAATGTATATGTGTGCCTTCCTACTTCTCTCTCTATGTGTGTGTCTCCCCCTCACCACTCTCTCTGTGTGTAAGGCCTGTGAATGTGTATGGGTGTCCCTCTCTGTGTGAGTGAATCACAGGCTGTAGACAGTTCTCTCTCTCTCTAACCTTCTCTCTCTCTCTCTTACCTTCTCTCTCTCTCTCTTTCTCTCTGCGTATCTCATGATGTAGAGGTCTCTCTCTCTCTGTGACTGTATCACAGATTGTCGGTCTCTCTCGTACACGTTCTCTCACTCTGTGTGCATGTATCACAGGCTGCAGAAACAACAAAAACTTTAAATTATATAGCGCCCTCCACGCCAGACAGTGTCTCAGACGCTTCACAACAAACAGATCCTGGTCCTGAGCCAGGGGGAGGGGGAGAAAGGTGACCGAAGGCTCGGTTGAATAGAAAGGTCTTTAGCCGAGACCTGAAACTAGGAAGAGACGGAACGAGGTGAAGGGAGTGAGGAAGGGAGTCCCAGAGCTTCGGGGCGTAGTGGCTGAAGGCACGGCCGCCGATGGTGGAGCGGAGGATTCGGGGACAACGAGACCAGAACCAGAGTAAAGGCCACGGGTGCAGTTTTGGGGATACAGGGGGTCAGAGAGGCAGGGGGGGGCAGAGGAGTGGAGACTCACTCAGTCACTCTCTCACACACTCACTCAGTCTCTCTCACACACACTCACTCAGTCTCTCTCTCACACTCACTCAGTCACTCTCTCACACACTCACTCAGTCTCTCTCACCCCCCCCACCCCCCCCTCCATCTCTGTCTCTCTCGGTCTCTCAGCCACTCGCTCAGTGTCTCTCACACTCGCTCAGTCTCTCTCTCTCTCTCACTCAGTCTCTCACCAGTAGCTTTTGGTGACTGGACGAGCTCAGAACAGTTCCTGTAGCCCCTTCGCTGCCCCCCTGGCTCCTGCCCCTCACACCCTCTCACATTCTGTCTCTCCCTGTCTCTCACACACTCTCTCAGTCCCTCACACTAGCTCAGTCTCTCTCTCTCAGTCTCTCACATTCACTCAGTCTCTCTCTCTCTCAGTCTCTCACACTCACTTGCTCACTGTCTCTCACACTCGCTTGCTCACAGTCTCTCTCACACTTGCTCAGTCTCACACTTGCTCAGACTCTTCAGTCTCTCTCCCCGTCTCACAGTCACTCAGTCTATCACACACTCAGTCTTTCTCTCCCTCTCTCTCTCTGTCACTCACACACTCTCTCTCTCCCTCTCTCTCTGTGTGTCTCTCACCAGTAATGTTTGGTTACCAGTCGAGCTCAGAACAGTTCCTGTAGCCCCTTCGCTGCCCCCTGCCCCATCAACCTCTCTTACTGTGTCTCTCCCTGTCTCTCACACACTCTCTCAGTCCCTCACACTCGCTCTCTCACTCTCACTCAGTGTCTCTCACTCTCACTCAGTGTCTCTCTCTCTCACACTCTCTGACACTTGCTCTGTCTCTCACCCTCACTCGCCCAGTCTATCTCATAGTCATTTGCTCAGTCTCTCTCACACCCTCTCTCTCTCTCTCTCTCTCTCTCTCAATCTCTTTCATACTTGCTCAGTCTCACACTTGCTCAGACTCTCAGTCTCTCTCCCTGGCTCACAGTCACTCAGTCTCTTGCACACTCAGTGTTTCTCTCCCTCCCTCTCTCTGTCTGTCACTCACACACTTTCTCTCTCTCTGTGTCTCTCACCAGTAGTGTTCAGTGACCAGTCGAGCTGGGAACAGTTCCTGTCGCCCCTTCGCTGCCCCCCTGGGGCCTCCTCACCACCATGGCTCCCGTCGTCTCCTTGTCCAGTCGATGACACGGGTAAAATGTCCCCGCGTTCACCCCCTCCATCATCCTGGCCAGGACAGGGAGCACAGCAGCCACACTCACCCTCACACCAGCAGCCCCTGGTGGGCAAGGGAGACAAGATGGGGGTCAGGGAGACACTGACACACACAACAGGCAGTCTCACACACAGCCACACACACACACACACACACAGCCACACACAACAGGCAGTCTCACACACAGCCACACACACACACACACACACAGCCACACACACAGCCACACACACACACACACACAGCCACACACACACACACACAGCCACACACACACACACACACACAACAGACAGTCTCACACACAGCCACACACACACACACACAGCCACACACACACACAGCCACACACACACACACACAGCCACACACACAGCCACACACACACACACACACACAGCCACACACACACACACACACAGCCACACACACACACACACACACACACAGCCACACACACACAGCCACACACACACACACAGCCACACACACAGCCACACAGCCACACACACACACACAGCCACACACACACACAGCCACACACACACAGCCACACACACAGCCACACAGCCACACACACACACAGCCACACACACACAGCCACACACACACACAGCCACACACACACACACACAGCCACACACACACACACAGCCACACACACACACAGCCACACACACACACACACACACAGCCACACACACACACACACACACAGCCACACACACACACAGCCACACACACACACACACAGCCACACACACAGCCACACACACACACAGCCACACACACACACACACAGCCACACACACACACACAGCCACACACACACACAGCCACACACACACAGCCACACACACACAGCCACACACACACACAGCCACACACACACACACACAGCCACACACACACACACACACACACACACACAGCCACACACACACACACAGCAGCCACACTCACCCTCACACCAGCAGCCCCTGGTGGGCAAGGGAGACAAGATGGGGGTCAGGGAGACATTGACACACACAACAGACAGTCTCACACACAGCCACACACACACACACACACACACACACACACACACACACAGCCACACACACACACAGCCACACACACACACTCACACACACACACACAGCCACACACACACACTCACACACACACACACACACAGCCACACACACACAGCCACACACACACACACAGCCACACACACACACAGCCACACACACACACACACAGCCACACACACACACAGCCACACACACACACTCACACACACACACACACACAGCCACACACACACACACAGCCACACACACACAGCCACACACACACACACACAGCCACACACACACAGCCACACACACACACACACAGCCACACACACACAGCCACACACACACACACAGCCACACACACACAGCCACACACACACACACACAGCCACACACACACAGCCACACACACACACACAGCCACACACACACACAGCCACACACACACAGCCACACACACACACACACAGCCACACACACACACACAGCCACACACACACAGCCACACACACACACACACAGCCACACACACACACACACAGCCACACACACACACAGCCACACACACAGCCACAGACACACACACACACACACACACACACAGCCACACACACAAACACACAGCCACACACACACACACAGCCACACACACACACAGCCACACACACAGCCACACACACAGCCACACACACACAGCCACACACACACACACACAGCCACACACACACACACACACACACAGCCACACACACACACACACAGCCACACACACACACACACACACACACAGCCACACACACACACACAGCCACACACACACACACAGCCACACACACACACACACACAGCCACACACACACACACAGCCACACACACACACACAGCCACACACACACACACAGCCACACACACACACACACACAGCCACACACACACACACAGCCACACACACACACACAGCCACACACACACACACACACACACAGCCACACACACACACACACACAGCCACACACACAGCCACACACACACACACAGCCACACACACACACACAGCCACACACACACACACAGCCACACACACACACACACAGCCACACACACACACACAGCCACACACACACACACATTCACACCAGGAACCCCTATGTGGAGAGGAGAGGGGAGTCAGGGACACACACACACAGACAGCCACATACATACAGACACTTTTACACACAGCCGCACACAGACTCTCACACAGACACAAACACACATGTACATACAGCCACACACAGAGACACACTGACCATCACACCAGGACCTCCTATAGGGAGACAAGGGGGGGGGGGGGGGGATCAGGGAGACACACACACAGACATTCATCCTCACACCAGGACCTGCTGACAGGGAAGGCCAGGGGAGGTCAGGGAGACACACACACAGCCACCATCACACCAGGATCTCATTAGGGGGAGACAAGAGGGGGGTGATGGATACACAGCCACACACACAGAGACTCTCACACACACACAGACTTATACACACAGACAGACTCACCCTCACACCAGCCTCTCCTACAAAGGGGGGTGTGAGGGACACACACAGACACTCTCATCCTCACACCAGGACCTACAGGGAAGTCAAGAGTGTCAGGGAGACACACACAGACACATATACACACACATAGATATACACACACACACGCACAGACACACACACACACACACAGACAGAGACACATATATACACACACACACACACATAGATACACGCAAAGACACACACACACAAAGACACACACACAGAGACACACACACACACACAGAGATACACACACAGAGAGATACACACACACAGAGATACACACACAAACACACACAGAAACCGAGACTCTGTGCAGCGAGACAAGGGAGGTGGGGGGGGGGGGGTTAGTAAGACACAGACACAAACACACTCACTCTCACACATACACACTCCCACAGAGACACACACACTCTCTCTCACACACACACACACACAGCAGCTACAGGGAGACAAGTGGGGGGTCAGGGACACACACACAGACTCTCTCACCAGGCCCTGCTACAGGGACACGCGCACACACAGACTCACCCTCTCTCTCTCTCTCTCTCTCCCCCTGACCGTCTGTACACAGACACCGCCCACCTTCTTCTCTGTCTCCGCCGCCGCCATTGTGGACGTTCAGCACGTGACTTGACCCGGTTTGATGACGCATTAGCCCCCGCGTCATTGTCTCCCAGGTAACCAGTGATTGACAGGAGAGAGACACAATGAGAGACACCCCCGTCTCCGAGGTAACGAGTGATTGACAGTAGAGAGAGAGACTGAGAGAGAGAGACACACACCCCAGGTCTCCCAGGTAACCAGTGAAAAGCGACAAACTGCCAGCGACGGGGAGGCGACGGTTGGAGCTGCGCGCGCAGCCAACGGCTGTTTAATTTTGCAGCCGAAAGTCTGTGAGGTCACAGAGGCTTCACATTGAATAATAATATAATAACAACGACATTAGTGACGCTGGCGTCTGGCGCCTCAAAGCCAGTCACGTGACACGCACCGGAAACGCTCGCTCACTGTCAAGTGTAGTGACTGTGTGTTTAGCGGGGTCACAGTGTAGTGACTGTGTGTTTAGGGGCGTCACAGTGTAGTGACTGTGTGTTTAGGGGCGTCACAGTGTAGTGACTGTGTGTTTAGGGGAGGTCACAGTGTAGTGACTGTGTGTTTAGGGGGGTCACAGTGTAGTGACTGTGTGTTTAGGGGAGGTCACAGTGTAGTGACTGTGTGTTTAGGGGGGTCACAGTGTAGTGACTGTGTGTTTAGGGGGGGTCACAGTGTAGTGACTGTGTGTTTAGGGAGGTCACAGTGTAGTGACTGTGTGTTTAGGGGCGTCACAGTGTAGTGACTGTGTGTTTAGGGGAGGTCACAGTGTAGTGACTGTGTTTACGGGAGTCACAGTGTAGTGACTGTGTTGGAGGGTCACAGTGTAGTGACTGTATGTTTAAGGGGGTCACAGTGTAGTGACTGTGTTGGAGGGTGACAGTGCAGTGACTGTGTGTTTAGGGTGTCACAGTGTAGTGACTGTGTTTAGGGTGGTCACAGTGTAGTGACTGTGTGTGAGGGTCACAGTGTAGTGACTGTGTTTAGGGGAGTCACGAGTTAGTAAGTTAATATTGCAGGAGCGCGATGGGTGACTGGAGTACAAGCTGTCATCTGAAAACCAGTGTCTGCAGCCAAAATGTGCAGCCAGGGACCACAGTGTAGTGACTGTGTGTTTAGGGGTGGTCACAGTGTAGCGACTGTGTGTTTAGGGGGGGGTCACAGTGTAGTGACTGTGTGTTTAGGGGGGGTCACAGTGTAGTGACTGTATGTGAGCGTCACAGTGTAGTGACTGTGTGTTTAGGGGGTGTCACAGTGTAGTGACTGTGTGTTTAGGGGGGGTCACAGTGTAGTGACTGTGTGTTGAGGGGAGTCACAGTGTAGTGACTGTGTGTTTAGGTGGGTCATGGATTAGTTACTGTGTGTTTAGGGGGGTCACAGTTTAGTGACTGTGCTTGAGGGTCAAAGTGTAGTGACTGTGTTTGGGGGTCACAGTGCAGTGACTGTGTTTGAGGGTCACGGTATAGTGAGTCTATGTTTAGGGAAGTCACAGTGTCGTGACTGTGTGTTTAGGGGGGTCACGGGTTAGTGTCTGTGTTGGAGGGTCACAGTGTAGTGTGTTTAGGGGGGTCATAGTGTAGGGACTGTGTTTGAGGGTCACAATGTAGTGACTGTGCTGGAGGGTCACAGTGTAGTGACTGTGTTGGAGGGTCACAGTGAAGTGACTGTGTTGGAGGGTCACAGTGTAGTGACTGTGTGTTTAGGGGGGTCACAGTTTAGTGACTGTGTTGGAGGGTCACAGTGTAGTGACTGTGTGTTTTGTGGGAGATCGACTGAGAGAAACACAGACAGAGAGAGAGAGAGAGACGCAGTGAGAGCCACAATAACAGGGATAATAATCCGCCATTTTCCGGGCGTTTTGTCCCGTCCTCTCCTCACCTGGAATCTCCTCACGGGACTCAATGTCCGGTGAAGTGACTGTGTGTTTTGTGGGTGAAACGCGGCAGCCGATGGTGCCCGGCAGCCTCCTCCAGAAACAGCCGGGGGGGGGTGGGCGGCCATTTTATTATTGCTGTTGTTGTTGTTGTTGTTGTGTGTGTCAGGCGGGTGGAGGAGGAGACTCGGCTCGAGGTGAGGCCGGGAATGGAACCCGGGTCTGCGGCTCGTCAGGCGAGGGCTGTCACCCCTGAGCTACAGGCTCCACACCAGAGGGCAACGTGAGGGTCAGACAGTCAGTCTCCATCACCAGCCACCTCATTAACTCACACCAACCAACCAGCCTCCCCGGCCAGTAACCCATCAGTCAGTCCATCCCCATCAACCCTCCCCTCACACTCACACCCATTCACAATCACACCACCCTCACACTAACTCCCCCTCACAATCACACCCCTTCACAATCATACCCCATCACGCACTCATACAATCTCACTCGTACAATCTCACCCCGCTCATATGCCCCACACTCTCACTCACTCGTCCTCACACACACTTACACAATTTACCGTCCATCACACCCACACACCCCTCACACTCATACCCCTTCACAATCATATCCCGTCACACACTTATACCACCTCACACTCACACACCCCTCACACAGACACAGTGACTGTGTTTTTGAGGGAAGGGTACAGGTAGTGACTGTGTGTTAGCGGAGGTTAAAGTGTAGTGAACGCGTAAACTATGCTAATTGTGTGTTTGGAGGGAGGGTACAGTGTAGTGACTGTGTTTGTGGTAAAATGTAGTGACTGTGTGGTTGGAGGGAGGTAAACTGTAGTGACTGTGTTTAGGGCAAGGTGACAGTACGGTGACTGTGTTTGGGGGAGGGCACAGTGTTGTGACTGTGTGTTTGGGGAGGGTAAAATGTAGTGATTGTGAGTTTGGGACAGAAAGATTGGGGGAGAAGACTCTGCGTGAGTCAGTGAGAGAGAAAGTAGGAATATGATCAAGGGAGAGAAACAGACAGAGCGTGTGAGAGAGAGAATGAGAAAGAGTGGGGAGACAGGAAGCAGGTGAAGTGGAGGTATGAGGGGTGAAGATGGAGTGGAGGAGAGGATGGAGGGGAAGAGATGAGATAAAGCACACTGCCATCCCCCCTCCCCATTGCCCTCACAGTCCACCCCACCCTCCCCATTGCCCTCACACTCCCCCACCCATTGCGCTCACAATCCCCCCACCCACTCTTCCCATTGCCCTCACACTGCCCCCCACCTACCCATTGCCCTCACGCTGCTCCTTCAACCCAAACACGTGACAAGTCAGCCTCCTTTCTCTGCCGCCATGTGACACACCAGCCACCTCCCCCCTCCACTTGACCCTTAGTCCGGCGTCTCTCTGTATAGAAAGCTGACTTTCCGGCTGGTGATGAAACGCCTCCTGGCTCCCGGCTGCCTGTACACAAGGAGCGCTGTGTGCTGATCCGTACCCTTGCGTCGCCTCCTGCACTGAGCTGCCCCCCTCCCCGCGCTGTTTGTACCGGGAGTTTTTTTTTAAATGCAAAAAAAGGCGCCAAACTGTCAGCGCGCGGGTTGGTGCGGGGGGGGCGGCGGTTTGTGGCTGCGCGCGCAGCCAACGGCTTTCCCGACCTTTCCCACACGTTTGCGGCTTCAGTTTGGGCGCCAAATCGTGTCTGAGGTAAAGAAGCCGCGGGTATAATAATAATAATCCCGGACATTGGCGTGTTTAACCCCCTTGAAGTGTAGTGACTGTGTGTTTCCGGGGAGGCTACAGTGTAGTGACTGTGTGTTTCCGGGGAGGCTACAGTGTAGTGACTGTGTGTTTCCGGGGAGGCTACAGTGTAGTGACTGTGTGTTTGGTGTCTCTCACTCTCACACACACACACAGTGGACAGACTGATGGGAGAGGGATCAGGAATGACACCTTTAATAACCAGTCACTACAGTGTACAGAATGTATTACATATCACACACTGTGCGGACAGTCACTGCCTCAGTCACTATCAAACTCCCACTGTCAGCCCAGCTCTGGATGCCTCCAGTGACCTCAGCTGTCTCTGTCCGTCTGAACTGAACAGATTCCCCCCCAGCCTGAAACACATTAAACAGCAAATAACCATCTAATCACAATATAAACTGGAAACTCTTCACTCGCAGGTTAATCAATCAATAAATCCCCTCAAACTGTCTCCATCCCGATACCCAGCCCCGTTCTCTGTGTGTTTATCACTTTAAATACTGACACAAACACTCACCAGATCATCTCCAGGCCGGTGCAGGTCAGTGTGAGGCGGTGGAGAGCGGGGACAGAGGCGTCTGTGAAGGAGTTAGACATCAGGTACAGCTCCCTCAGTGAGCGGCTTGTACTGAGAGCGGAGACCAGATCATCAGTGCAGCCATCGGTCAGACTGTTACTATACAGCCTGGAGATCAGAGACACAGAAACATGACAGGGATCAACAACAACAAAAATATGACATTTTGGGAGGACGTCCCAAGGCGCTGGACAGACAGTATCTCAGAATGTGACCGGGTTGGGGGGAGGGGGAAGAGAGTGGGGAGGAGAGCGACGGATTTGATGGTGTGGAGCGAGGGAGATGAGTGAGAGAAGGAGGGACGGAGAGAGAACCTTGCTGGTGGCGAAGGAGGGAATTGGGGAGGGGAGGGATGGAGCTGGGGAGGGAGGGACCTGGGAAGCGAGTGAGGGAGACAGGAAGTGAGCCGGGGTAGGGAGGGATGGAGAGAGAGACGGAGTGAGCTGTGGGAGGGAGGCATGGAATGAGTGCGCTGTGGTAGGTAGGCAGGAAGGGAATCCGTGAGCTGGGGTAGGTAGGGAGGGGAAGCGGAGGGAGTGAGGGGAGGTAGGTAGGTATGGAGGGAGGGAGGGAGGTAAAGTGAATGGGTGAGCTGGTGAAGGAGAGAGTGAGGAGAGCGGGAGACAATGGGAGGGAGAGAACTGCGAGAGGTGTGGTATCTAGTGTAGATGGAGACGCAGCTGGGGCCTGGAGAAAGGGAGGGAGCTGTGATAGGGAGAGAGCTGTGAGGAGAGGGAGGGAGAGACATAGTGGGAGGGAGGAAGTGAACTAAGGATGGAGGGAGCTTTGGTAGGGAGAGAGTGCGGGTGGGAGTCATCTAGGGACGGAGGGGGAGGGAGAGAGTGAGAGAATGATGGAGTGTGTAAGGGAGGGAGTGAGCGAGCTAGAGAGGGATGAATGGGGAGAGGGAGAGTGAGGGAGGGCGCTGGGGTAGGGAGGGAGAGAATGAGAAAGGAACAGAGTGATGGAGCCAGGAAGAGAGCTTGGGAGGGAGGAAGGGATAGCGAGGGAGAAAGCGAGGAGAGATGGGAAGCAAAGTAGCGAGCTGGGGGAGGTGGGGAAAGGGAGGGAGTTAGACGTGGAGGGTGAGAGGGATGGGACAGAGAATGGGAGGGAGGGAGAGAATGAGGGATTGAGACAGAGAGCAGTAGCTTGGAGAAAGGGAGGGAGGGAGCTGGGTAGGGAGAGATGGAGGTACGGAGAAGGAGAGAGGGAAAGAGTGTGGGAATAATGGAGGGAGGGAGTTTGGGGAGGGAGAGATGGAGAGCGTGAGGGAGTGAGGCAGAGGGGGAGGGTTAGGATCTTCTCTTCTCCATCACTCACCACAGCTACTGTTCCCACTAAATGGTATAGTTTCCCTGCTAATCAGTGTGTGATCATTGAGATGGGGAGGTAGGAAGACGGGGGTGAGAGCTGGGGGAGGTAGGAAGGAAGGAGGCAATGAGCTGTGGGAGAGAGGGAGCCGGGGAGAGTTGGAGAGGGAGAGGGATTGAGCTGGGAGAGGCAGAGAGCAGATGCGTTGGTAATTCATGCTTAGTACGTGATTGTTGAAATGGGGAGGGAGGGAGGGGTGGATGCAGGGAGTGATGGAGGGCGGGAGGGAGGGAGGGAGGGAGCAGCAGTGACGGTGAACCGGGAGTTGGAAGGATGGAGACGGGGAGGGAGCTATGGGAGTGAGCTGGATGAGAGAGCTGGGGGACGGAGGGAAGGAAGGAGGGAATGAGGGCGGGACGGAGGGAGAGAGAGAGGGAGGGAGGGAGGGAGCATGGAAGGAGGGAGCTGGGGAAGGAGGGAGCTGGGGAAGGATGGAGATGGGGAAGGAGGGAGAATATTCCTTGCTAATCCATGTTCAGTCTGTGATCACTGAGATGGCTGATAGCCTCACACTGTCACACTGATTCCTGACACAATATTCAGCTGATACCAACTGATCAGCCAGTGTCAATAACACATTGAGATATCGGGGAAATTCACACTCGGGATATTATATTCTCACATAGTATGTTACTTACTGCAATGTCTGTGTTATACACTCCGGATTCCTCAGAGCCTCACACAGTGACTTCACTCCAGAATCTCCCAGTTCATTATGACCAAGATTTTGTAAGTGGTGGGTTTGTAATAAGATCGGAAGCCAGATCATCAGTGCAGCCATCGGTCAGACTGTTCATGTAGAGCCTGGAGATCAGAGACACAGAGACATGACAGGGATCAAGAACAACAACAATATGACATGTGTGCAGAGCCTCCCACGTCAAGAGGTCTTCCCAAGCAGCTGGACAGACAATGTTTTAGACCCGAGCTGTTTGTCGGGAAGTGGGAGGGTGGGGGCTGAGTGAAGAGTGGGAGCGAAAGGGGCTGATGGAAGGCTTCACTGGTTGAAGAGGAACCAGTGAAGTTGGGTGATCAAGGCGGCGAGGGAGACGGTGACGTGGAGGGACTGGAGGATGCAGTTCCAGGTGGTGGGAGCGGAGTGCCTGAAGGCTCACATCCACCATCTGAGGGTGGGCAAGGCTGGGGAATCGGTGCAGACCAGAGCTCAATGAGCGGAGTGAGCGGGCAGGTTATGAGAGTGAGTGGGAGAGTGAGTGCGAGGCAAAGAGAAAGCCAGTGAGTGACAGTTGGAGAGAGAGTGAGAGAGCCAGTGTGAGGGCCAGTAAGAATGTGAGTGTGAGAGACAGTGAGAAAGATAGTGTCAGAGCGAGGGAGAGAACGAGCGAACGAGACAGCCAGTTAGCGAAAAAACTGACTGATTGAGTGATTTGATAGAGTTACTGTGAGTGAGTCAGTGTAGTTGGACGGCAGGTGGTAGTGGGGGAGGGATGGAAGGAATGGAGAGAATGTTGAAGGGGTCGAGTGAGTGAGTTTGTGGGTGGGTCTGTGAGTTAGTGAAGGAGGGAGGGAGGGAGCTAAAGCTACATAATATCCCCCGTGAGGCTTTGTCAGGATACCTCCCCCTGTTTTGTTGCTGGGACCCTCCCCCCAACCTGCAAATACAGTGTCTCACACACAGGGTTAACAGGAGCTGAGTGGGAATACTGCTCCCAGTGACTTTCTCTCCAATTCCTGTCACTGAGCCAGGCCTTGTAGCTTTAGGATCCCACATTAATACTGTCCACACCTGCTCAGGATAATGAGAATGTGGTTTCTGCCAGATACTGACACCAATTCACAGTCTGTTACTTACCCCAGTGTCTGTATTTTACAGTCCTGGTTCCTCAGAGCCTCACACAGTCGCTTCACTCCGGAATCTCCCAGATTATTGCACCCCAGCCTAGACACAGAGACAGAGACACAGTGAATATAGTGTAACAACACAATACACATTGACATCTATATACAGGAGCTGGGGCCAGGGCCAGACACCTGAACGTACACACGCACATATCGTTGCTAAGTCCTGGTTGGTTCATACAAACGCTGATATTGATAGTGTATTCACGCAGTGTAAGGTCTTTACAGAGGAGAGTAGAGAAGGTGAGAGAGTGAGGCAGAGAGAGAGAGAGATTTCACCTCATGGGGTTATTTCGGTGCCTCTATCATTCTCTCTCTCTTTCTGGGTTTCCGTATGTCTCCCCCACTCCCTCTCTCGCGCCCTCTGTTTATCCATACTTCTCTCTCTTGCCTCTCTCAGCTTCTCTCTGTCAGTGTCTATCTCACATACAGACTCTCTGTTTCTCTGTCAATTCCTAGCTCTGTATCACTTTCTCTCTGTGTGTGTCTCTCTCTCTAATTCGCTTACACTCTCATTCTCAGTCTCGCTCTATCTTTCAGTACCTCTCTCCCAGACTCGTTGTCTCCCACTCTCTATCCTTGTTAGACTCTTCTCAGTTTATCAGTCTCGCTCAGTAACTCTGTCTCACACGAACTCTATATTTGCTTTATGTCATCGCTGATTCTATGTATTTCTTCACCTCTCGTTCACAGCTCCCCCTCAATCTCATACTCTCCCTCTTTCACTCTCATGTTCTCTCTCTCTCTCTCTCTCTCTCTCTCCCTCTCTCATACACCCACAATCTCTGGAGACACAGTCTGTTAGGTACCACTGTATCTGTATTTTACACTCCTGTTTCCTCAGAGTCTCACACAGTCGTTTCACTCCAGAATCTCCCAGTTTAATACTGCCCAGGTCCAGCTGTGTCAGTGAGCATTTTGTAATGAGAGTGGTGATCAGATCCTCCGCACAATCAGCTGTCAGACTTTCAGTGTCCAGCCTGGATATCAGAGACACAGAGACATGACAGGGATCAGAGTAAACACAGTGTGTATAACCCACTGTATCTCACTACAGGCGTCTCCCAGGGAAGGAAGAGGCGTTTGAAGCCACAAGTGAATATAGAGATGGAAATGATCCTCAGACAGTCCGAGTCTCCAGTGAAGGAGTTTCCTTATACACAGATAAAATATATCATGTAGCAATAATCCTGGCATTGATAAAGCAACTTATCATATCTTCCAGGTGTCTCAAAGCGCTTCACAGGGTAAAGTCTAAAGGTTTATTGATTAAAGGTCCATCAGTTTATTGTATGTTTTATGGCAGAATATTATAGTTTGAATGGATTACAACCCATGGAACAGTGATCTGTGAAACCACTGACAACTGGGTTTCTACTGGTTGCTGGTAAACAGAGGCGTGTGTAGTAAGGAAACTTGGCTAAGATTTCACCCTGATCGGGAATCTAACGCAGGTTTCTGGCTTGTGAGTCGAGGGCTCTAATCATCGAGCTGTAGCCCACTGAGTAATGGCCTCTATCTCAGTGATTAGAGCACTGGCATTGCAAGCTTGAGACTGTGTATGAATCCAAGCAAGTCAGGGAGAGACATTGGGCAAGATTCCTTACTCCACACAGCTAATACTAATCCCTCCAAATAACAAATCAATCAGTTTAATCCATGACAGTTTGTGGGTCGCTGTTGTGCGCAATTGGCTGCTGCATTTAACCCACACATTTTACTTTACAATATATTATGTGAAGCGCTTTGAGGCAATGTCTAGAAATTGAGAAAAGCGCTAGATGATTTGCAAGCATTATTATTATTGCAGTACACAGAATGCAGTTTCTGAGCTGACACACACTAACTCAGGACTAATGTTCTGTTGACTTTATTCTGGGACAGCTGTTTTGCCAAAATGTTGTTATTGTGTAGATTCTACAAAAAAGCTCCTCAGATCCAGAATTTCTACACATGCAACAACAACAACTTCGATTTGTATAGCGCCCTCCACGCCAGAGGGCGTCTCAGATTGATTCACAATAACGCATCACGGGAACGAGCCAGGGACAGTGGGTGAAAGGTGACCAAAGGCTCGGTCCAATAGAAAGGTCTTTAGCTGGGACCTGAAACTGTGAAGACAGGGGTAGAACAGAAGTTAGTGAGGAAGCGAGTTCCAGCGCCTCGGGGAGTAGTGGCTGCAGGTGCGGCCGCCAATGGTGGAGTGGAAGATTCGGGAGACATGGAGGAGGCCAAACCCAATAGAGCGAAGGGAACATTATCCAAACACCTATCATTTACTGCCAACAAATACAATAATATCAGCTTCAGACGAAGTGAAGCACTTTTAGACACCTGAAAGAGATGATCTGGCGCTGTATCAATTGCAGGATTATTATAATATGATAAATCTGTATACCAGGAAATCCTCTGAATCTCCTTCACTGGAGAAAGGGACAAGGAGGAGGCCAGACGTGGTGGAGCGAAGGCAACAGTTGCTGATTTGGGGAGAGAGGAGATCAGAGAGGTAACAGGTTGCAGATGATTTGGAAACGACGGCGAGGATCTTCAAATTGATCCTCATGCACACAAACAAAAACATGCATGCACAAAGAAACACAAAGACAGATAGAGCAACATAGACAAACACAGAAAGACGCAACTTCACGTAATGACAAACACAGAGAGATGCGCATTCACACATTTCACACACACGAATACAGGAAGACACACAACCCGTACATAAACACATGGATACTCACCAACACACACACTCAACAATCACACACAATAACATATATAGATACACACAAACACCAAACATAGAAACACAGAACACACATAGATACACATGCTTATACAACACACAAAAATCATGCACATATACACAGAAAACAAGGACACACATACATGTGCACAATCATATAGACCACACAGATGCACACCAACATATGACCCACAGCACATGCATACAGAAACATCCACGCCACACTATCAAACATATTCACACACTAAAAACAAAACTGCACACACCACACAGACACACAAACATATTCAGATGCACAGACACAGAGTAAAAACATACAAAAATAGATGCCTGCACACAACACATGAAGACATATATACACACCACACATACCTGCAAACCGACACACATCAAATACAAACTCAGAAACATGCACACACCACACATAGACACAGGAACCATATATTGTACACAACACACACACATAAACGGCACACAACAAACACATTCACTCAAACACAACATAAGAAACGCACGAATACACACCAAAAACTAGAATGTTACATGTAAATAGCACCTTTCACATATTGATGACATCCCAATGCACTGGTCAGTCAGTGTTTTAGACACATACACAACCAATACACATGCACACTCCCAACCTCACACAAGCACAAACTCCCACACCAAATATACATCAAATATACACACGTGTAAATATGCACATGTCACACACACTAATTACACCCCCACCACCTCCCACGCTCAAAACAAAAATTGTCAGGATTAGTTGAGCTTCAGAAAAGCCACGATCTGATTAAATGGCAGAACAGGCTCGAAGGGCTGAATGGTCTACTCCTGTTCCTATATACATTCGATCAGTACACAAAACAAATACACGCACCACACATAAGCCCGCACATATATACCACACATCAAGTAGAAACACACAGATGCAAAACTTACTCTCACTGAAGCACCAGCAAACACAAACCCAAAGTCACCCAACCATCCAAGTACGAAGACAAGCGGGCATGCAGGCAGGCAGATAGACAGGCAGACAGAGTCACATGGAGTCAATCAGTCTCTGATGACACAGGTTGTTACTTACCCCAGTGTCTGTATTTTACACTCTGGGTTCCTCAGAGCCTCACACAGTGATTTCACTCCAGAATCTCCCAGATTATTGCCCCCCAGCCTGGATACAGAGACACAGACACAGTGAATATAGTGTAACAATACAATACACATTGACATCTACATACAGGAGCTGGGTCCAGGGTCAGACACCTGAACGTAAATACACACACACACATCGTTACTAAGGATCAGTTGATCCATAGAAGAGCTAGTATTATACGAGACTCATGTGGGGTTATGGTTCAGAGTTTGAAAGCGACAACAACGATAATTTTCAGTTCTATAGTCTCTACACACAGCGCAGCCTCTGAGAGATTAACAGCGGCAGAGACTGACTGCGACCTGGGGTTTGGGAGGATTCGAGTAGGGAGGAGCAGGGGCCGTGTTCACTGTTCAATATAATGGATTTTCAATTGAGAATTAAACAGGGTGAGAGGGGTGGGGCAAGGTGGGGCAATTGGGGATAACAATCCAAGTTGTTATTGATGTTGAGAGGATCAAGGCAACCTGGAGATGATAGAGTGGGCAGGGCGGGGGATATGGAGAAGGTCAGTGCCCACCGAGCAGAGCGAAAGTACAGGTTGGTAACATTGCTGAACACCAATCCCTTTCTCTCACCCCCCTCCAGTGTTGCAGGTCCCTGGGTTGGCCACTCACTCCTGCCCCCTCTAGGCCTCTCTCCTCCCCTGTTTCTACCAGCTCAGGTCCCACATCCCTCACTCCCACCACTCATCAGCCATGTCTCCTCATGCCCACGAGATTAGGCCACAGGCTTCCTGTTTCCTCCCCCAGAGCAGAGGGAGCTTCCTGGGATTTCCCTCACCCCACTATGTGTGACACAGTGAGAGATACAAACAGAGGAAACTTACTTCAACTCCCGATACTTGTGCAGAACAGGAGCCAGACGCTGGAGGCCCTCATCCTGAATGTAGCAGTAACTCAGTTGCAGTAGTTTTATTGTGTCTCCAAGTCCAATGGCCCGAGACAGCACAACACAGTCTATCGGTGTCAGTCTCAATGCTTTGGCTGAAGGGGAACCACCCAATGTCAGTGATTGTACAGAGCCCAGTGTAAGCTGAGCTAAGGCTTGATTCTGAGACTCAAACAGGTAGTGGAGTGTGTTCAGCAGCTTCCTTTTCCCAGTGACAGTATCTGTGTCTCTGATCTGAGCTGTAACTGTCTCCTTCAGTCAATCGATCACTGCGCAGGTTGTCTGATGGACAAATGGCCCCAGAAACTCCTCCAGTGGCTGAGCTGCCCGTGGGGGAGGAGAGACCAGCAACAAAGCGCAGAAATATCTCAAACCGTCCGTCCTCCTCCCTATGAGCCCTATTCAGACGTCTCCTGATGTTTTTCCTATCTAGAGGCAGGAACTGAGCGAGTGCGGCCACAAACTCCTGGACAGTCAGGTGCGGGAATGTGTACCCGACACTGTGCTCTGAACACTCTCTCTCCACAAGTTCCATGAGGAAGCCAGAGAGGAACTGGGAAGGTTGGAGGTTAGATTTGATCAGATCTTCATTATTAAAGACAATGTTTCTCTGGGAGACTCCAGTGAAGGCCATCTCACCAATCTTCAGCATCACATCACGGGGGCTTTGTGCGTTTACACTGTGATGTGTTAGAATGTGGTAAATATAATAGGAGAAGAGTTGTGTGATTGTCTTGGGAACTTGCTGTTTGTGGTGGTGTTTGCCTGTAAAGAAGGGACCCAGAGACAGAGCGAGGATCCAGCAGTAGGACGGGTTGTAGCACATAGTGAGCAGGAGCTCGTTCTCCTCCACGTGGCTGTAAACAGGAGCCGCCACCTCCTGATCTTCAAAGAACTTGTAGAAATATTCACTTCTCTCTTCACCCACAAATCCCAGGATTTCAGCCCAGACACTGACCTGAGCCTTTGTCAGTAACTGTAATGCAGTGGGGCGGCTGGTCACCAGCACTGAGCTCCCTGGCAGCAGCTTCTTCTGTATTATACTGTATATAATGTCAGACACATCACAGAGGAAATCAGGTTCTGTGCATCTTCGCTGAGGCTCTCTGTCTCTCTCATTGTCAGCGAAATCAATCTTTGTCCTGAATTCATCCAAACCATCAAATATAAAGAGCAATGTTTCTGGGTGTTTCCACAGCTCGTCCTGAACATCCCTGAGGTAAGGATACTGATCCAGGATCAGACCGCTCAGGGTTGCTCTGCTGTGAAATCTGTTCAGGTCTCGGAATTTAAAAACAAAGACAAAGTGAAAGTGAGGATAGATTTTGCCTGTGGCCCAGTCATGGACAATCTTCTGCACCATGGTTGTTTTCCCAATCCCGGCTACTCCACTCACTACTGCGGAAGTCCCTGTGGGAGGGGCAGGATTACTCTCCTGGGAGGAAGCGAAATGTCTTTCTCTAGAGAAGCTGCTGTGGAACAGTTTATCAGTTCGGATTTTTGTCCAGCTCTCCCCGGAGTTGCTTCTGTCTCCACTCCTCGTGGTCTCTGCCTCTCGCCAGCAGCTCATGTTCTACCAGTTCCCGGTGACGGAAATCAGAAATGATTGTTAACTCTGTGTAGCGATCGACCAGCTGAAAACTCTTCACCTTCTCTTTCATCAGGATAGTATTGACTTCCAGTTTCTCACATTGTGTCTGTAATGTATCCTTGTGCAGTCGCTGAGCAGCTACGTGTAGAATATTAAATATTCATCACGACAATACAGGAATTATTTACATTATTACAGAATAATACATAGCTTCGAGACGTGCGTTGCTAGGCAGAAGGGCGTCCCAAAGTGCTGCACAAGATTCACTGAAAAGTGTAGTGACTGTGACTGTGTGTTTTGTTGGCAAACATTATGTGTATAACAGCGTCCCTCTAGCAGCTTGGAAGTGAATACCCAAATATATTTGAGGGATTGTAGGTCAGGATGTTGGGAGAAATAAACTCCCTTCTCATTGAATTAGTGCCATGGGACGATTAACATCCAACTGAACAGGCAGACAGGACCTGACAGGATTCATATCACAATGACATTCAACGCATCCCAGCACCGAATTGGAGTGTCAATAATTGCAATTCTTGTGAGCTTGAACCCACAGCTTCGGATTGTGAGACGAGAGCCAACAACAACAACAACAACTTCGATTTATACAGCGCCCTCCACACCAGAAGACGTCTCATAGCGCTTCACATTAGCGTATCCCGGGACTGAGCCAAGGGCAGGGGCAGGAGGGCGATCAAAAGCTCGGTCGTAGATAAAGGTCTTCAACTGTGACCTGAAACTGTGAAGAGAGTGGGGCGAGGCGAAGCGAGTGAGGAAGGGAGTTCCAGAGCCTCGGGGCGTAGTGGCTAAATGCACGGCCGCCAAGGGTGGAGTGGAGGAAGCGGGGGACATGGAGGAGGACAGACCCAGAGGAGCGAAAGCAGCGGGTGCTGGGTTGTGGGGAGAGGAGATCAGAGAGATAGGGGGGTGCAGAGGACTGGAGGGATTTGAAAACAAGGGTGAGGATGTTGAAGTCGATCCTTTCTGGGTTAGGGAGCCAGTAAAGTCTAGCAAGGATTGGGGTAATGGGGGAGCGAAGCTTAGAGCAGGTGAGTATGCGGGCAGCAGAGTTTTGGATAAACTGGATTTTGTGTATTGTGGTGTATGGGAGACCGGCGAGGAGGGCGTTGCAATAGTCCAGCCGAGAGGTGACAAACGCGTGGACCAATGTTTCGGCGGCTTTTAAGGTGAGGTATTGCCGGAGACGGGCGATCCGTCGGAGGTGGTAGAAGGCAGTGCCGGTGACGGACCGGATGTGGTGGGGGGAAGGACAGTTGGGGGTCGAAGCTGATGCCAAGGTTGCGGACAGGTTCGGAGAGTTTTGGGGGCAGGTGGAGCAGGTGAGAGCCGTACGAATGGAGACGTTGATGAGAGCCAATGAGTATGGGCTCCGTCTTGTCAACATTCAGCTGCAAGAAATTTGTACTCATCCAGCCCCTGATGTCTGAAAGGCAGGCTGACAGAACATCGGGGGAAGGGGGTGTCTCAGAGTGAAGTGGAGAGGTAGAGTTGGGTGTCATCCGAGTACATGTGGAATTGTGCCCCATGTCTGCGGATCACATCCCCAAGATGAATCGTATAGATGAGGAAAAAGAGCCACAAGCTGAATCAGGCCAACAGGGAGTAAAACCACGTGAGGTACATCTCACCCATACCAGTAGATAATCATTATAAGATGAATACTGAGAAATCATGTCTGAATTATCGTGAGAAGGATCTTTCCAATGCAATGGTTGCTGAATATCCCAATGCGACTGCCTCTCTCCTCGGACTTCTGATTCCTCATTTGTAGTTCCTCTCAATCACCAAGTAAATTGTGAAGTGACAAACTGTCTAATTCGCAAGCGATTGAGTGGGTTGAAGCTTGTGCACGTCACATACCTGTCAGATCACTGGGTACCTCCGGTACACTCTGGCCAATGGTCAGTGAAGTCACTAATCTGGCTCCTGTTTGATTAGAGTTCATTTTATTAGTTTGACTGAATGGTGTCTCAATGCTCTTTCAGCAAAACATGTAAGTGACCACAGAATGGGGGTACAGTGTCACATCGCACATTACCTTGTTCCTGTATTTCAGTCATGATCTTGTTCAGTTTGGGAAAATTGTGCGTAATTTTTGCAAAGTATTCCCACATCACTCTCCGAGCTCGAGAACCTTTCCCCATCACCAGATTGAGAAGCTGTTTTGAGTTTTGTCTCCTCTTCCACTTGTGTGTGAGCTCAGTGAGTGTCTGCAGAGATCAATCATTTATATATTGAAGGGTCCTAATCAGGCCCCACTTCCTCCCATTCAGACACATTAATCTCACTCACCACATCACACCAGCACTTCATTGGCTCCCCATCACACAAAAAACTCCATACATCTGTCACCCCAGCCCACACCAGTCTCCACTGACCACCTATTTCATGATAAAATCTTTAACCCTTATCCCAGCAATCGCCAGGCTCCACTAACTCCCTGTCACACGCCCAAATCTGTACCCCATTATCCCAGCCCTTGCCAGGCTTCATTGCATCACTGTAATACACGAAGCGCCGTATCCCAACAATCCAGCTCTCAACAGACTCCTCTGTCTCCCTACCACACAGTAAACTCTGAACGTCATCAACACAGCCAATAATAGGCTCCATTGGCTATCGCACACAACACTCCATCACTCTTATCACACACAAACAACACTTCGTGCCTCCCATCATACCAGCAGCTACAGAAGCCACGCAGACAGGCACAGACTTGGTGAGAAGTTAGCAAAACAAAGGAAAATATTGCAATTTCAATCCAACCAACTTTGTGCTCCTGTGGGCTGATACATTCCTTCTGAGTCAGTCGTGAGCTGATGGCCTCCACACCTTCCTCAATGGCCGGTTCCAATCTGTCCTGGTAGAACTTTGTCAATTCGTGTAGCTTGTAATCGTTGTACAGGCCCAGGGTCACAGTGAATAAGTTATTAGTATCTGTTAGCAAACAATAGCAACATTACTCACGCACTGTTTCACTTTGATTCCCTGAATCATATTTCAGGAAATATTACGAAGTTGATTCTACAGAATAAGTAAATCTGAGTTGGCCTAAAACACCATTTTATGGCTAAAATCAGCTGTCAAATCCTTTAAGACACGGAAGCTGAAGTTTACACTCCTTGTCACGCAAGGACCACACCATCCATAAGGGCTTTGGCTACAGTGTTAATGGGAGCTGATATGGAAGCATGCTGGGACAGGTGTTTCAATGTAAAGCCTGCCCATTTGCCAGGCTATCATCAACAGTGATTTAGTTCAAACAACCGTCCAAGATCTTCCATTTCACAAAATGAGAGTTTGCTCAACCCAAATAGACAATGACTGTTCACCTCACCTCCAAGCCTTGGAATACAATCATGGAACCAAATATCACAGGAGGAGGCCATTCAGCCCATCGTGCCACTGCAGGCCATTGCAAGTACTGTCCAAGTTTATCCCACTCCGATACTCTCTCTCCCCACAGCCCTGCACATTTGTCCACCCGAAATCGTACGAGAGAAAGACAGTTGTGTTTGTGCGTAAAACTACTCAATAAACACCTTTACCTTTGATCTAGTTCTCCTCATTCGGACTCTCCTGAAAACCAGGTAAGGAGAAGACATCGAGGTTTGGTGTGTTGTTGGGTGTCTGATCCACACCATAGGTCACTGCATTGCCCTCTGCTCTGCCGGCTGCTACAGGCACCATGGAGCCCATCTCACTCGACCCTCCCAAAGTGGTGGGACACTGGTTGGCATCTGCAACCGTATCACACTGTAGTCGGGCTACTCCAGTTGTGCTGGCTGTGTCAGTCCCGCTAGATATGGCTGTGGTCAGCTGTGTTGATGGTGACCATTCCATTGATTTATCAGGCTGGTCGAGTCTGTTTGTGTCAGAGTGTTGTTTCCTCTTTCTGAGGAGTTTCCCCAAACCCGGCAGCATTGTTGCTAAGAGCAGCCGAGCTGTGGCTGGGATCTGAGTTGGGAGGTGAGGCTGAGTTCTGTTTCTTGGAGAACCACTATTCCGAGCCTAACAGGGTGATCTCCAAGATAACACCACCAGGTTAGAGTTTCCCCATGGACTGTGCTTCGCTCTCAAACTGAACGCTGAATCTGCAAGTAATTCAATTGTTTCATTAAGGTAGGGGTGACTGTTGATATCAAAGGTATGTAAATATTGTCAGAAAGGCTAAATATAATAGGATCAACAATCTGTGCATTTGATAGAGTGGTGTTCACCTCTTGCAGACATCGTAACGCGTTTCACAGAATATACTGAAAAGTGAGTTAACTGAATATTTGTTGCAAACCATGGCAGCCAAACGCGTACAGCGGTGTCCCACGAAACATCAAGAAGTTATTGACGAAATACTTCTCTTTTTTAAAAATGTTTTGGAAATATGGTCTCTGATGTGCCTGCAGCGCAGATTCACCAGAATGATACCAAGGCTTAAAGGGTTGAATTAGGAGGAGAGGTTATATAAACTTGGTCTCTATTCCATGCAGAGTTCAGCGGGTTGAGGGCTGATCTGATTGAAGTGTTTACAATTATATTGGCATTCCACAGAGCAGCGATCAGGTAAACTGTCCCCTCTGGTGGGAAACTCCAGAACAGGGGCATTGGGGCATCATCTAAAATGGAAGCAGGAAATTTAAGAGGGACATCAACCGAAGGCTAGGGGGAAGCTTGATCTCTCTCTACCTCTCTATCACAAAAGGCTGTGCATTATCTCTGAGTCCATTTACAGATTGTGAAGATGGTGGTAGATAAATATTTGTTAGGTGAGGGTATTAACGGATATGCAGCAAGGAAGGGTAACTAGGTTTAAGGTACTGATCAGCCATTATATTAC
This sequence comes from Hydrolagus colliei, assembly GCA_035084275.1. Classification (NCBI taxonomy): domain Eukaryota; kingdom Metazoa; phylum Chordata; class Chondrichthyes; order Chimaeriformes; family Chimaeridae; genus Hydrolagus; species Hydrolagus colliei. Next base: position 1,919,643 of record JAYJKW010000399.1, read on the forward strand.
AACAACTGCAGAACATGCTCGAGGGGCTAAATGGCATCCTCCTGCTTCTATATCTTTGCGTTCGTGTCACATTCAGCAAAAGAACACATTTAGATTTCTTGCTGAAAAGCACTTACACTTCAATGTACTAATATTGTTTGCATTCCCTTCTACACAGCCAGTCACAGTGAGAAGTCAGGGCGTTTTCAATGAACATCAAAATCCAAGTCTTCCTGTTCCGCAGCCATCTCACGGTTTATACAGAAAGACAGGAAACGAGGATTACTACAGAGGACGTGCAGAGCTGAACTCACAGCCTCTTGTTCCTCTCTGCAGCTGACAGTCACAGCACGTGAACAAAGGGCAGAAACAACATGGAAACTAAACACAACTCAAATGTGAGCCCTGAATGTGTGGATTGAAAATGACCGATTTTTTTTAGTGTGTATTATTAGGCATGTCGATTAAGGAAACATGCACGTGGTTTTGACTGTAATTTAAGGCACATCTCTGGATTGCAAGGCAGGTTCTTTAACCACTGAAATACAAGATTCCACAAAATCCAGACTTATTTTTCTGACTACTGGCTTCTATAGCAAGACATTAAACAGGCACTGAGATAAATAGCCACAAAGGACGTGCAGAGCTGAACTCACAGCGTTTTGCTCCTCTCTGCTGCTGACAATTATACCATGAAAGCAAAGGGCCCAAAATACATGGAAACCAAACACAGCTGAAAGATACCATAAACATATAGAAACTGCACAAACTGGGCTAGTTTGTTTCGTTGACAATCACACTGTTGAGAATGTAGATTTGGTGAAACTCCTACTCAATTGAGCTGGAAAATTAAGTTTTGTTCAGTTGGGTAAACCTACCAGTGTGTTATCCGTGCAGCAGAGACCTGCATTTTTTTCTTTCTTAACAGAGAGCTACTGCTGACACTCCTCCTTCTTACACTACTTTGCCCCCATTTTTGCGTCTTACCTGTTAATATACGAACATTTGCTGTAGAATTTTATGATAATATTTCCAATTTCTACACATTTTCTAACACCGTGATTTACTCTCAATACACTATCTGTTCAAGAACAATAACAAAAAAATATATATACAGCGCCCTCCATGTCGGCAGCTCAGAGCGCTTCAGCCTCCCAACTTAGGGATAGAGACAGATTGAAACTGTGCACTGTGCATTCAATCTGCTTCCCGACGTGACAGGCGCTCTATAAAAAAAAAAATGTGCTTGTTGTTGTACTTCACGGTGAAACACAGTTTCATATACTATACAGGCATATTCCATATATGCTGTCCGTCTAAACTCACAAGTCACGAATAGAGATACGTTAAAACACCCGATATTCAGTGCGCTCACGCTCCCAATTCATCCTTAGAGACACAGTTAATGTCACCCTTTCCCCTTGAGGGTGAGAGACAAAGTAACCATATATGCACATTGTGCATCTACCATCATAGGTGAGCGACAGCGACACTGTATTGGTCCCTCTACACTGTGCGTCGATAGACACATATCCGGGGCGGAGATACAGGAAAGTTCACTCTATACTATCATTCCCATTTCAGGGTTAGAGACAAAGAAAAGCTTCCTTTGCAATTTACAACCGTACATTTAGGTCAGGGATAGCGACAATAATCCCTTTACAATTGTTTCTCTGGGTAGACTTAGAGACAAAATAAACCTACCTCTGCATCATGATTCTACACTCCCAGGTCATAGTTAACGACAAAGTAAAGCTTCCTCTCCATTGTCCATTCACAGACGGACACTGCAGAGTGAGCTTTATTGTGTATCGAACCATATCATAGTTAAAGCCACAGTAAAGCTCCCTCTGCACTGTACGTCCATTCACACAACTAATTTAGGGTTCCAGTCAAGGTACGGCTACCGTTACACTGTTGGTCAGTGTTAGATACAAAGTAAAATACTTTCTACACTGTGCGTTCATATTTCCAGGCCATAGTTAAATACATGATATGGCTCCCACTGCACTGTGTGTCAACACTTCCTGGTCAAGCTTAGAGATAACGTGAATGTCCGACAATATTATCTGTCCACACACCGTGTACAGCACAGCGACAAAGGAGAGGACAACTCGATCAACTTGTTTGTTCCTCACGACATTAGATCATCATAAACTCACCATTTTCTTTACCGTCTCATGTAGCCGTGAGCACAGCAATGAGTAACTCTCATATTAATGGTATTTAGAAGCACCTCCTGTTATCACAGACGAAACATTTGGTTACTTTCACTTTCATGCTGAGTCAGCTGTACGTTAGCTGAGAGCTCCAGGGAAAGGGAGTTTCTCTCTGCTGGTGTACTGTGCTAACTACCAATCTTCCAGATAAAACCATGGCTGTTCGTGGGTCTTGCAGCACTTGCCCACAGACACTCAGATACTGTACTTTACAATAGCTGGTGAGGTTTTTGAAATATACTCTCGATGTGATCGGTGCACTACCAAATACAATAGAATATTACATTGTTAAAGTACACTTCAAGCTATTAGTTCACCATTGCGCGGATTATTCCAGGAGAGGGATTAGGACCTGAACTGGGAGTTTTTGTGGGAAACAGGTACCTGGGAGTGTGCAGAGGGTGGTTTATGACACGGACAAAGAGGAGGGTTTTGCGCGGTGCTTTCAATGAGACAAGGGAGGGAGGGAGGCAAAGTGGATGTTGGATGGATATTAATTGAGTGATAGCTGAGAGACTGATGCACAATCTGTTGATATAGGGGCGAGATGGATGGCGGTGAGGGAATTTCTTGGTTCATGGAGCTGACAGTAGCCTCCAGAGGAAAAGGAACGGGACCGTTGATAGCTGGTTAATGGGTCGGGGTGGTAGTAGAACACAAGTGTGTGAATGTCCTCGACGGTGGGGATCGGGACTTTGAACTTAATCCCCCGTGGGATGGAGACTGAGTAGAAAAAGACGAGAATTGGTTCAATCGATTTACAAAGCCCGAAGACTTCTAGATGATCTGGAGATTGTGTATGGAAGAGACGAAAAGGGCGATAAGTAGAGCAGATCAATTGCTCAAATCTAGGTTAATTTAAGTAATACGCAAGCATTTCAGAGGCCTGGGGGATGCGGCAGTGTCGGAGTTAGGCAACGTTGCTTACGTGTCGATCACAAAGAGGTAAGAGGCAACGATGTGGGAGAAATTGACAGTTGAGGATTGAAACAGGCGCCTGACTGATCAATGAGGTGGATCGTGAATCCCTGGCTACTCATTCTGCCATTTCCTCGGCTGTTTGGGCACTAGGTTTAACCAATCATGAGAGTAAACGCTTTGGGTCGTCGATCAGATGTAAAAAAGCGCAAAACCTTCCTCTTTGCATTTATCAAGTGCAAGGATTAGTATTACGAAAGAGTTTATGACATTCAACTGGAAATTTTACATCTGCATTGTGACTGATGACACCACTTGGGATCATTTATAGTTTAACAGGCCGAGGAATGCGGCAAGGGCCCTGAGGAACACCACACGAGAATGTGTAGAAGCTAGAAGACAAACAGTTGGCGGAAATAAATTGTAGAATTTGTGACAGATAAGCACTGATCAGATTAGAACCTTGAAGGTTGAGTTGAGAGGAGAGGCAATTGATGAGAATGGAGCAGTCAACCGCATCAAAGGCAGCAGAAAGATTGAGAAGGATGAGGGGGCAGACGAAGTACTGTTCACTAATATACCGATTGTCGTTGCTAACCTTGAACAGAATAGTTTCCTAAATATGATTAGCACTGACACCTGACTGGAAGGATTCGTGAAGGGAGTGGTAGGAAATGATGTTTTGTAGGTAGACCACAGGTCTCGTTCAAGGACATTTTGAAAGAAAATCTAGTTATTTCAATTACTGGATGTCAGGGATAGGTGTCGGCGTCAAGGCAAAGATTATTTGATTGACTGTAGCTCTTTCAGTTAGAGAATAAAGGGGCGAGTAGGTGTATCTCGGAGGAAAGAGAGGTTTGGGAATGGGGAAAAGAGAGCTGTTGTTGTGTTTTGTGATTGACAGAGGAGGAAAAGCGAGAGAGAGAGATAGAGAGAGAGAGAAGAGAGAGAGAAAGATAGAGAGAGAGCAAGGGTGGTAAGGAGAGGGTGAGGGTTGACTGATAAACCTTCATAGACAGACGATACAATGAGATACAATTTATGTTATTTGCCATCCGCTGCACACAGTGTTTCACTTTCAAAGCCATTCAAGGCCTTACCCCCGCCTATCTCTCCGACCTGCTGTCTCCCTATCAGCTCGACCGTTCCCTCCGTTCAACCCGGCTTTTGCTGCTCCATGTCCCCCGCCCAAACCGCCCTACCTCGGTGGCCGGGCTTTCAGCATCTCTGAACCCACACTCTGGAACTCTATTCCGCAATCGCTTCGCTTTGCTTTATCCCTTCCCTCCATCAATGCCGGACTCAAGACCTGCCTCTTCGACCGTGCCATCTGCTCCCATTCTCAGTTTCCCCCCATCTCCTACTCTCCTAATCCCTACCCCTAAACTCCACCCCACCCATACTCGGGTACCGACCGAACTGCTCAGCACCTTGCGACGTCCTCCCGACCTGAAAGGCGCTCTATCATGTAATTTTATGGTTGTTATTGGTGGTTTCTAAGGATGTTGAAGTCAATAATAGCCTAATTAATAGATTAGATTGTGTGTCTGAATTGTGTGTTAATAAAAAGATTCTGCACAATGATGCCAGTATATTTAACAGCAAAGAATAAAGTATATAACAACAAACAGATGATTCCCTAGTGTTTCCGTGTCACAATTATTGGCCACCCAAACTTAGCTTGGGTATCGGCGCTTTAGCGTGTCCTCTGAACGAGAAAGGCGCTGTGCAAATATAACTTTATTATTGTTGTTTTTCATGCTGCTTATGGTTGTTCTGAGCAAAGAGGGGGTGACGGGTTCGAAACTGTGGAGTGCGGGATAGGTAGGTCTCGAAGATGTTGAGTTTGGGATGTTCGAGATGGGTCGAGGAGTGGTGTTTGGCTGAATGTGGGAAGCTGATCGGAATAGCTCTATTTTCAACTTTATGAAATCAAGCAACCCCTCACAGTTAGAGCTTGCGAAAGGAATGGGAGAGATCTGGGAGGGTGGGAGAAGGAGCCAGTTGATGATCAAGAATAGAATGGGTTCCAAAAATTGTTAGGTAAGCAGAGGTGTGTGATGTAAAAAAAACTTGCCCAATCTTTTGCCCGGCCTCTAATCAAACCCAGGTCTCTCATTCTCACAGTGCTGAACTATAACTGAAGCATTTCAGATTTGCCTCCATCAATTACCTATGAGAACGGCAGCCCAGCACCACCAGAGATCATAATCAGCCCCATTACTGAATGTATTCCAGTCGTAATAATCTATTGAATTGTTTTGAATGTGGTCACATGACTATTTCTAGTACTCAGCTGTGCACAATTGGCTGCTGCGTTTGGTCCACAAATCACACTGCACGTTAAGTAACATTGTGTAAAGCGCGTTGAGACACTTAAAGTCACGATTATGTGCTGCAATAAATGCAAGATTGAGATGATACATGACAGTTGTGGTTAAGATTCTAAAGGGGTAATAGTATTTAGAACATGACAGGATGTTTGCACTTGCCCAAAATATCAATTATGAGGCTGTGTCCTCATGGAGTTGGAGGGGGTGAGGTGGGTGTGGTGGCGCGGCGATTGTGGGGTGGGGGGCTGAAGGTTAATGCAGAAGGATTCTACGTGAACAGCAATTCAGTCAGCGAATAGTGAATCTATGAAACAGATTCGTTGGAGAGACGTTTCAAACAGAGGATAGATAGTTTTCTTTTCGGAAAGATCATGATGGGCTTTACTCCATAAGTACTGTATTGCAGCAGCAAACATTGTTTCTCTTCAGCCTGTGCGATGGTATCCCTGACATCCATTAACTGATAAATTACCATCACTGTTGTTAGTATCTTCTCGCTCTGTCTCTACCTCGTGGTCAGGTAACGATTTTTGTCATTCACCCTGATTCTATGTGCAGCCATGCAGCTCAGTGTTTGGAGCACTCATGTCGTATACAGTCAGTTCACTTTACAGCTGGTCTTTGAACCACTTTGAAACGGCGGCATGATGTGATCAGGCACTAAATCGAGTTCTGTTCTTAGCTGTACATTTCAACTTACTTTCTACTTACTTCAAGGCAGCGGCTTCCAAACTTCCAAACCGCCCCTCCTTCACACTCGGCTTCACACACTCGAGTCCTCGCAGCAGCCTCGGTTACGCCCACTCGAGAACTCGGCTTCACAACTGCTCGGAGCTCCACTGGCGAATTTACGAATGGACGGACTGACCGTGTCTTTGAGGTAAAGTGTAGTGACTGTGGGTTTGGGGGAGAGTAAATTGTGACTATGCGTTTGGGGCGAGTTTAAAATGCAGTGAATTTTTGCTTGGTGAAGGATAATGTGTAGTGCAAGCTCACATAGTCACATAGTGTTTGGACGAGGGTAAAATTTAACGCTCCTGTTGGGGGGCAAGCTAATGCGTAGTGACTATGTGTTTGGATGAGCGTAAAGTTTAGTGACTGTTTGTTTGGGGTAACGTGTGCTTTTGAGGTAACGTGTATTGACTATGTATTTACAGGGAGGGGAATGTGCATTAACTGTGTTTGGAGGGAGGGTAAAGTGTAGTGACAGTTTTTGGGGGGAAGGATAAATTTAGTGATATTGTGTTTGGGGGGAAGCTACATTGTAGTAACGGAGTGTTTAGCTGAAGGGTAAAATGTAGTAACTGTGTGTTTGGGTTAAAGTATAGTGAATGTGATTTCACGGGAAGGATAACGTGTTGGAGGTAAGGGAAATAGCAGAGTTTCTATGTTATGGAGATTGGTAACGTTTTCTGACTCCATATTTGTGGGGAGGGTATATATTCTCTCTCTCTCTCTCTCTCTATATATATATATATATATATATATACGTGTGTGTGTTTGTGGGGAGGGTAACGAGTAATGACAGTGTGTTTGGAGGAAGAATAAAGTGTACTGACTGTGTTTGGTGTAAATTATAGTGACTGAGTGTTTGGTGTAAAGTGTATTAATTGTGTGTTTCTCGGCAGGGTATAGTGAATGTGCTTCTGGGGAAGGATAACGTGTAGTGACTGTGCTTGTTGAGAGATTCAATGTTATTGACTGTATTGTTGGGGAGTGTAAAGTGCATTGACTGTTCATGAGGGGAGGGTAAAGTGTGCTTAGAAGGGTAAAGGGTGAGTGACCGTATTTGATGTGAAAGTTCAGTTACAGTTTGTTTGTTGGGAGCGTAGCAAAGAAAAATGTAGAGAGAAAGAGTGAGAGAGACAGATAGAGAGAGAGTGAGAGAAATAATAATAATAATAATCTGCCATTTCATGCAGCGTTTTGGCAGGTATTCGTGCCAATTCAAAGCTCTTCGCATAAAATGGCAAATTAATTCATTGTATATTTTGTGGGTGAAACGCAGCAGCCGATGGCGCACCGCCAGGGATTAATGTGAGCATTCTATTATCATTACTAATATTATTGTGTTTGTCAGGCGTGTGGAGTAAGGAAACTTGGCCCGCGATTTGGCCGGGTATGTAACGCTGTTTTCTGCGGCTCGCCAGGCGAGCGGTGCAACCCCTGAGGCACAGGACTCGACACGAAAGAGGAATGTGATAGTCACCATGAACAACCACCTCATTAACTTTCACCAACAATGATCCCCGTTCATTAATCATTCTGTCAATCCATTCCCATTGAAGCTCCCCTCACAACCATCAGTCAATCAGTCACCATGAACAACCACCTCATTAACTTTCATCAACAATGATCCCCGTTCATTAATCATTCAGTCAACCCATTCCCATTGAAGCTCCCCTCACACTCACATCCGCCCGCCCTTCTCAGGTAACACACCACCCTTGGATGAGTGTGAATGGAGGTGTGAGTATGTTCTTGACAGGAGATTGTGAATAGAGCTTGTGAGTTTGAAAAGTGAATGTGTGTGAGTTTTTAAATTGTTTTAAGTTTTTTTTAGTAACAGGCGTCTGGAGTAAGAAGATTTGCCCAAGATTTAGCCCTGACCGGCCGGGAACTAAACCCAGGTCTATCGCTTGAAAGGTCAGTACTCGAACCACTGAACTCTTCGTCTCTCAAGAATTGGAGAGATGGGGCTCATAGAGCTTGGAGCAGTAGAGGACACGGGTGGCAGTGTTCTGGAGTAGTATGTGAATGGGAGTTAGTAGAGCCTAGTGAGGACTTCACAGGGGTTGACGGTTTGTGACTGGGGGTGGGGTGGGAGGGGGTCTGCATCTGGGGTGGATTGCTGTGTGTGCGTGGTGGAAGGGCAACAACAACAATAACAACTTCGATTTATATAGCACCCGCCTCGCCGGACGGCGTCTCAGAGCGCTTTCTGTATCTGGGGGTAGGGGTGGATTTCTGCGTGTGCTGGTGGGAGGTAGTGTGTGTCTGGGGGTTGAGGGTGTTTTGCTTGGAGGTGGGGTGGGATAGTAGGCGTCTATACCTGTTAGTCAGAGTAAATGCCTGTGTATGGTGATTGGAGGTGGTCGTTATCTGGGTTGAGGGGATATTTTGTGTGGGAGGGGATACGTATGTGTAAGGTGGGAGTGTTGCGTTAAATTACATAAACCATTCAGTGGCCTCTGATTGTATTGTTACAAAGAGTTTCTGGTGTGATGTGGGATGAATTAGAGTTAGCCTCGCTTGGATTCTTAATTCTTGAAAGGAACAGTCTCATAGGAGACTGTATAGATCCGTAGAGAGGGCGTCTTCCTGACCTGCAAATTCCTGTATGAATGCTACTTGTAGTTGGGGCGTTGAATATTATTACTGGGATTTTAAATGGGACGCTGAATGCTGTAACGTAAATTGGGAGGAACAAGGCAGGGGAACACAATGATATAGAGCTTTTGTTTCAATGGCAATTTCTGGACCAACTGTTTTACGCAAATCCAAGTGTCTGACACATTCGCAAACTCAGTATCATGGCGTTAAAACCAAGCTTCAATGAACATACACATGGAAATCCAAGAGGCAGTTTCTTAGGATGGGATGTGCTCTCGTTCTCTCCCCTTCCTTCTCTCTCTCTCGTTGTCACTCTACTTCTCTCTCTCTCTCTCTCGCTCTCTCACACTCATTCACTGTAGATACTCATCCCGTTTATCTAATTCCAGAGAGTATGAGGCGTGGGTTGGTTGTATTAGGCGGGGGGTTGGTACGTGTCAAGGTCTGGGTGTGTGAGTTGCTGCAAATGCTGCAGTCTAATCTGCTAAACCCACCTTACATTCCATTCCTATCGCTACCCGTGCAAGCTTTCACGCTGTTTGTGCAGCTATGACCAAACTACAATTCTTTCCGTCCGTGCACACAGTTGGTTGGACGGTCTTGTGGTCAGTCGGTTGCTGGGCGCTTTGTGAGGTATTTGGATTTAGGTTTAACAGGAGCTGAGCCGGAGGTATCTCTGCACCCAGTGACTGGTCTGCAATTGGAGGTCCTGCTGATGAGTCAGGATGGGGCAGTGCTTTCATCAGAGAGAGTGAGAGCCGTGGATATACGGAGTACCTCAGCCTGGCTCAGGAACAGGACGAGAGATCTTCAAAACGAGAGACTGCTCAACTCCCATTTTCGATTGCCAGACTTGCCGTCCACCTTGGGGCCAGTGCAGCTCCAAGTAAATTGCATATACACAGAAACAGGGTCCGATTATTTACTGAGAGGCTGAGTGACATCAGGACGCGTGAACAGCTCTGTACCGTGATGGTGAGGGGTGGAGGGAGGACTGCAAAGATTATGTTTCACAGAAAGCCTTTCTTTATCCAAACGAACCAGATATTTCCAGTGGATTTTGAGCAAATATAGCCAACCAGGATTCAGAACGAAAATTGGTCACGAGTAGCCAGACGGACACACACAGACATACACGGTCACAGACCTGTGGACACGCACTGGCAGTATCTCAGAGAGATTCACATCCATTAGCAACTGGAAACAGCCAGCAGCACCAGGTAGGCTCAAGGTATCAATGACTTTAATGGCGTCATTTAATGAATGCTTACACTCACATTACATCTGCAGATTTGTGGAGCCCTGCAGCTCAGTGTTTAGAGCCCTTGCCGTGCAAGCAAGAGGACCTGTGTGGGTACGTCTGTCTGTGTTTCTCTCTCTGTCTCGGTACCTCTCTCATTCTCGCTGTCCGTATGTGTCTCTGTGTTGCATTCAGTGACTGGTTACTCGAACACACTGGGGCGCAGATAAGGAATGTTATGTTTGTGGAAACGCTGCTGTTTCTCTGTTACTAAAGATAAAAACTTCAGACGTGGGTAACGCCCCAATTGCGACTACAAAAATGAAATCAACAATTTTTTTTTCTTAAAGTAATCTAACTGTAGGACCTGTGTGGTTGTGTTTGTGTGCGTGTGTAAATCCCTCGCTGTGTGTCAGTCTCTCTGTCTCTGTCTCTCTGTGTTTCTGTTTGTGTGTCCCACTCTCTCTCTCACTGTCTGTGTATCTCTCTGTGTATGTCTGTGTTTATCTCTCTCCGGACCTTTCTGTATATCCCTCTGTCTGCGTGTCTGTCTGTCTCTCACTCTCTCTCCGTTTGTTTGTCTCTCTATATACATCAATGTGTGCATCTCTGTTACACTTCGTGACTGGTTACAGAAACGCACTTTCGCCCAGAGTGGAAATGTTGTGTTTGTGGAAGCACTGCTGTCTCTCCTTTGATAACGATATAAAGTGCAGATCTGGGCTGTGGTGGTACCGCCCGGACTGTGGGCAGAAACGTCAACTGAATACTGAATTTTTACAGCTCAAATTAACAGGAGTTTTTTCAACTCTACCTTCTCACCTTTCGATTGTCAGTGAAGCAACCCAGCCCCGTGTGAGCTGTTGCTGAGTGTTTATGGTGTATTTGAGCTGTGTTTTGTTTCCCTGTTGTTGTTGGCCTGTACTCTCGTGCTGTGACTGTTAATAGCAGAGAGGATCAAGAGGCTGTGAGATCAGCTCTGCACATCCTCTGTGATTAGTTAGCCCATCGTCTGGTTTCCTGTCATTCTGTACAAACAGTGCGACAGAATATGAAGCCTGGGGTTTAGAAGTTGATTAAAAATGCTCTGATGTCTGACTGTGGTTGCCTCTGCAGCATGAAATGCAATAAATGTCAGTAGATCCATGTCGAAGAGCATTTCAGTAAGAAATCTAAATGTGCTTAAATCCTGAATGTGATATAGACATATAGACATAGAAAACAGGAGGAGGCAATTCAGCCCCTCGAGCCTGTTCCAGCATTTCATAAGATCATGGGTGAACAGGACGTTAAGTCCAGTTACTCGTATTTATCCAGTATCGCTTAATACCCCCGAACTAACAAACAATGATCTACCCCAATCTTAAAAATGTGAAAGCATCCAGCCATACTGCACATGCTTTTCTGTGGGGGAGAGACACTCCAGATTCACACTAGCCATTCGTTGACAAACTGCATCATGAATTCCATCCCAAATGGCCTGGCTCGCATTTGAAGATGATGCCCCCATTTTTCTGTTCTCGATTGCCCACCAGAGGAAATTGTTTTTCTGTCGCTTCTTTACTGACCGACTGCATTATTGTAAACACGTCAATCAGATCATCGCTCAACCTTTTGAACTGAAGGGAATAGAGACCACGTTTATACAACCTGTCCTTGTAATCCAACACTCTGTAGGTTTGCAGATATATTTCCTCTCCTTTAAAATCGAGACCCTTGAGATCAAGGCAAATATGGAGTCCTCAAGCTCTGTGGTTAGAGCCCTCGCCTCACAAACCAGCGGCATGCGTGTGTGTTTGCGTGTGTATTTCTCTATCTGTTTAGCTGTCTATCTGTCTATCCCGTCCATTCGTGTGTATCTCTCTCTCTAAGGCTGTGTCATTATGTATGTCTGTGTGTGTATCTGGCTCTCTATGTGTTTTCGTCTCTGTGTGTGTCTTTCTCTCGCTGGGCCTCTGCATATAACCTCTACACTCACTCTCTCTACATTTGTCCGTATGTGTCTTTCTCCGCCTATATATCTGTCTCTATCTATCTCTTCCTCTCTCTCTCTCTCTCTCACTTTATCTCTGTGGGCATATTTCTAAGTGTGTGTATATCTCTTTCGCTGTGTGTATCGCATAATTCTGGTTATACAGGAGAGCGCATCCACACACACATGAGTTATAGCTGAAGTAAACAGGATTTAAACCAAAATTACATTCTTAACAATTCGATTGTCGAACCTAACCAGCCCAATTTGAGCCGTTGCTGTGTGTTTATGGAATATTTGAACTGTATTTCATTTCCATGTTGTTGTTGCCCTTGGCTCTGTTGCTGTGACTATCATCGGCAGAGTGGAACAAGAGGCTATGAGTTGAGCTCTGCACATCCACTGTGGACTCCTGTTCCTCAGCGTTTATAACACTCGTCCTACAAGCTTGAGACCTGTGTTCAATTCCCGGTAGGTCAGGGTGAAATCTTGTGCACAATTGGCTGCCGTTTTTCGCCCACAAATACACCGTCAATTCACTTTACAGTATATTAAGTGAAGCTCTGTCAGACACAGACAAGAGTATTTGAAAAGCGCTGCACCAAATCCTCTGATTATGAATATTATTGTCGAAGGACTGCATCTTGGGGCAGGAAGAGTTGGATGAGAGAAATCAGGAAGCGCCTCTTGATTTTTGGCAAGTGGAGAACTGATTGAAGGCAGGAGTTACGTGAAATCTCTCCTCGGCGGCCTTCCCAGCTTCTCCCTTCACAAGCTCCAAATTATTCAGAATTCTGCAGCTCGTGTACTCTCTCCCGCACTAGGCTCGGAGAACACATCACTCCCACATTCTCTCGTCTCCACTGGCTGGATCTTAAATTGAATCCCCCAGGGTATTGAATTTAAGATCCTCGTCCTCACCTTGAAGGCCATTCACCGCCTATCTGGCCGACCTGCTTCTCCCTATGTTCAGCGGTCTCTGGACTGCTCCATGTTCCCCGCTCGCACGACCCTTCCATTGGTAGCCGGGCTTTCAACCTCTATGCGCCCATAATCCGAAACTCCTTTCCCCAATCTCTTCGCCTCGATTCCTCCCTCTCCTCCTTCAATTCCGGTCTCAACACTGTCCTCTTCGACCGTGCCTACTGCTGCCCTCCTATATCTCCCTACTTTCCTTATTCCTTCCTCTACCCCGAACCATGTCCCCCTACTCGGGTCCTGACCTGACGTTTCAGTGCCTTGGGACGATATCCCGACGTAAAAGGAGCTCCACAAGTGTAATTTTGTTGTATTCATCATTTTCATATATGTACACAGATAATAAACAGTGTGTTCAAATTAAAACTAAAAATTTACTGGTTACTGCTTGCATATCAAGAACGTTCATAACAACTGAACACTTGAAAACGAGAGTTACCATGCCTGGTAATTGATGCATCGCAGTCATTTCGTGCATGTAGCGAAGCCTTAGTTCTGTCTGGGGAGGACAGGAGGAGGGAGAAGAGAGGAATGTGAGAGGAGCAGAGGGGAAGGTAAGAGGGACAGTGTGTGTGTGTGTGCGCGCGCGTGGCTAGGGCAGTGCAGCCTCCTGTTTGTGTTTCCTGATTCCGTCCCCGAGAAATACACTGAGCAACAACAACTGGCATTGCTACAGTCAAGGACGCTCACTCACTCGCTCACTGATTTACCGAGTCAATCTTGAGCCAAAGCAGCAAAGATATTCTCCCATTGGCAGGACTTGGAAAGACAGGGAATCCCACTCAGCTCCCGTTAATCCACGTTATAGCCACAGCCATAACTAAATAATAAAATGACTGTGTGTGTATACTGTATATGTATGTGTCTATGTATGTGTTTGTTTGTGTATTTGTATACATGTGTGTATGTATATATATTTCTGCATAGATGTGTGTATGTGTACGTATGTGTGTGACAATGTCTGCGTTTGTGTATATTTCTGTGTGTTTGTCTACAACGTGTGAGTATGATTGTGTATGTGTGTGCCTATGCATATATGGCTGTGTGTATTTGTGTTTGTGTATATGGTTGTGCGTGCATTGGGTGTGTATGTACGTTCGATTTTCCAAAAGAGAAGGGAATTTTTTTCTTCCATGCGGGGAATAGAGAGCAAATGCTGTGAAATCATACAAATGTTAATATACTTTTTTTTTGATAAGAAACGTCTGCTTACAATGACCTCACTTATTCTGGTCTCATCCTGAAGGTGGTGGAAAATGAATTGGACAGAAGCTATTCAGATCCTCTGGCCATTGCTTGGCCTCACACTGGCTGGTAAGAAAATATTGTCTGTCATCCAGGAAACGTGTAGAGGGTTATTTCTGATGCAGAGGCAGAGGTTCTGGCTGTCTCTCAGTACAGGCGAATTGTATTAATACATTGTAATATTTGAAAAGTATAGGAGGTCGGGAATATCCAAAGTAAATACAATTTGTCGCTTGGTTTATTGTGAGTTTGAGGAACATTGCCAGTGATTACACATACACATCCCGGATGGGATGTGTGTGTGTGTAATCACAAACTTCTAGAGTCCATAATCAGGGACAAGGTAGATCTTCACTTAGAAAGATATAGGCTAATAAAGGACAGTCAACATGGATTTGTTAAAGGCAAATCTTGCCTTACAAATCTGATAGAATTTTTTGATGAGGTAACGGAATGGGTGGATAATGGTAGCGCAGTTGATGTAGTTTACATGGACTTTCAAAAGGCATTTGACAAAGTGCCACATGAGAGACTTATTATTAAATTAAAGGCCCATGGCGTAAAAGGGACAGTGGCAGCGTGGATACACAACTGGCTGCGAGACAGAAAGCAGAGAGTTGTAGTGAGCGGCTGTTTTTCAGATTGGAGGGAAGTGAGCAGTGGTGTGCCACAGGGATCGGTTTTGGGACCATTGCTGTTTGTAATCTACATCAATGATCTGGACTTGGGTGTACGGAGTACAGTTTCCAAGTTTGCAGATGACACTAAGTTAGGGAGAATAGTAAACAGTGAGGAGGATAGTAGCCATCTGCAAGAGGATATAGACAAATTGGTAAAGTGGGCAGACACATGGCAGATGAAGTTTAATGCAGAGAAGTGTGAGGTGATGCATTTTGGGAGAAGAAATGAAGGGAGGCAATATAGGCTAGATAGTACAATTTTAAATGGTGTAAAGGAACAGAGAGACCTCAGGATTTGTGTTAGTGACTCGTTGACGGTGGCAGGACATGTAGACAAGGCTGTTAAGAAGGCATATGGGATACTAGGCTTTATAAATAGGGGTATAGAGTACAAAAGTCAGGAAGTGCTGACTAACCTCTATAGGACTTTGGTAAGGCCTCAGCTGGAATACTGTATCAATTCTGGTCACCACACTACAGAAAGGATGTGAAGGCATTGGAAAGGGTACAACGAAGATTTACTAGGATGGTGCCAGGATTGGGGGACTTCAGCTATGAGGAGAGGCTAGATAGGCTAGGGTTATTCTCTCTGGAGCAGAGAAGATTGAGGGGAGACCTAATAGAGGTTTATAAGATCATGAGGGGTTTCGACAGGGCAAATAGAGAAAAACTATTTCCACTCGTGGGTGAATCTGTGACTCGTGGTCACAGATTTAAAATAGTTTCAAGGCGCAGTAGAGGGGAGCTGATTTTTTCACTCAGCGAGTTGTTCGAATCTGGAATGCATTGCCTGAAAAGGTGGTGGAGGCTGATTCGATAACAACTTTTAAAAGGGAATTAGATCTTTATTTAGGGAGAACGGGTCTATTAGGCTATGGGGAGCGGGCAGGGCAGTGGGATTGAATCGCTCTTTTCAAAGAGCCGGCACAGACTAGATGGGCCGAATGGCCTCCTTTTGTGCCGTAAAATTCTATGATTCTATGATTCTATTAGAACCTTCAACTCGCAAGTAGAGTATCTATGTTTGATTTCCCGCACGTCAGGGCATAACCTTGAGCAAGTTTCCTTGCTCCACACGCCTGATAATAATCCCTCAAAAAACATCGTAAATTGTTCATTTGAATCCACGACTGTTTGCTGTGGACTGCTGTGTACAATTGACTGCCACGTTTCGCCCACGTATTTATAGTCAATTCACATTAAAGTATTTTCGGTGAAGCGCTTGGAGGCACAGTCTAGAAGACGTGAAAAGCGCTGCAATAAATGCATGTATTATGATTACTCTACAGGAATCGGTTTATTGTCTCAATGGTAGAAGGTAAATGTATAATTGAAAATAATGTATTGATTATAGGGATGTGGGGATTCATGAAGAGGGCAGTGATAGCTGATAGTGTTGACAATGATCAGAGGAAACGGAATTGCTTTACACCAAATTTCCTCAACCTCATCACATGCGCCTTCATCGCATCCCTGTGACTATATTGATCATGAGTTTCTAGCCATATTAACCGCACACATTGTTTGATATTAAAGCAGAGAGATTTAATGTGAGTGGCCCTACTGACCCGGTCACAGCCAGGGCTGGTTCACATGTGGTGCTGCACTGTAAGTGCTCGATACCCCTGCCACGGCAGGGGGTGCAGGTGAAATGGATCAGGACCAAGATGGATTCTACAGTGAACGTTTACAGAGATGGACGGTACCACGTAGAAGATCAGGATGAATCCTACAAAGATAGAACACACCTCTCCTTGGAGGGGTTAATGGAGGGCGATGCGTCTCTCGCAATGGAAGATGTGCGGGTGACGGATAATGGAAGCTACACATGTTTAATTAACTCTGGTGGATGGTATGATGAGGCAACGATACAATTGGAGGTTACAGGTCAGTAATAGATACCTGTTGCTCGGATATGTCTCAGACGTGTGTCAGAGGAGAGCATTCAATGATATTCCAGGTGGAGAATAAATATCCCTATGTGCTGCTCGAGAGATTAACCCAGATTCCTGTCCCACAATTCGCCATGTAAATTCGTTATTTATTACCTGGTTGTTTCAGAGACATTCCTGTATGTAATTCGGCTACCATGTTTAGCCATAACAATACACAGTCACTCTACTTCCCTTTAACTCCTGTGATGCACTTTTGGACTTTCTCCTGATTAGGAAAGTACAACCTCTAACTCCGCTAGAATCATTGTAATGAATATCCACATTACTTGGGTATTTACAACAGATGTTTTAAACACACAAATCTTGAGTGGAGTCCTATTGTTCAGCAGTTAGAGCGTTTGCCTCACAAAGGAGAGACAAGGTTCCCTGAAGGATGACACAGTGGGCACGTTTCTTTGTTCCACACGCCTCTGTTTACCAACAAACAGTTGGAGGTTAGTCGTTTAGGGGATCGCTTGTCCAGAAGGAATAATTCCATTGAAATCAATATAATTAGGTCAGTCAATCCATGGCTGTTTGTGGGATACAGAGATGTGCAATTGGCTGCCACGGTTTCTCTACAAACTACAAGCAATTCACTTTACAGTATATTAGTGCAGCGCTTTGAGACATCTCGAAGCGATAGTCAGATCGACATCAGATGCAAATATTATTCCATGTAACAACTCACAAACAAGAAACAAATCTACATTAATTAACCATTCTCAGACCCATGTGAGGTTATTTTCAACACAGTTACTGCACAAGGTTCTGTGTCCACAACTTATTGTGGTGCATGTATAATACACATTCTCCTGCCTCGCCCCAGCCCTTGGCAACCCACCATGGATTAGAGTTGATGGTCACCACAATGATGGCGTGAGGCTGCTGTGTGAATCTGATGGCTGGTTCCCAACACCAGATGTACTGTGGGCTGATGATCAGGGAGACAGCTTAACATCACTCAGTATCACGATGGCCAGAGAGGATTCTAAAGGTCTCTTCAGCATTGAAAGTCAAATAGACGTCAAGCACTCGACCATCAAGGTCAGGTGTGTGATTCACACTGAGCGAGATCAACAACAAGCAAAACTGCAAATCTCAGGTCGGTAATTACTGGAGTCAGAAATATCCCTGAGAGACACGTGTGTGTTTTTGTATAGGTGTGTCAGAGAGACTAATATAGCCTGAGAGATCTGTCTGCGTGCGTGCCAGAGAGATAAGTATAGCATGAGAGTAGTGTATGTTTGTGTGTCAGAGAGATTAGTATCCCGGTAATCTGAGAGATCTGTGTGTGTGTTATTAATGATATTCAGAGATTTGTGAGAGAGAGATATATCCCTGATAGATTGAGTGATTTGTTTGAGAGATACTAGTGATAGTCTCGGATGTGTGCCTGTGCGAATGATACATATATCATCACTAATTGGCTAAGAGATGTTTGTATATGAGAGAGAAATATCAGTAATAGAACAACATCTTGCCTTTGTTTTGCGCCCTCAACGCCGGGTAGCATGTCACAATTTTTCTTCATGAGATATGTATGGTGAGAGATATATCGAGCCTGATAGATGTGTGTTTGCTGTGTGTGAGAGTAACATTAGTGATAGCCTGAAATGTGTGGCTGTGTGTGAGATTTAGTAACGACAAATTGAGACATCTGTTTGAGATATTTGTGATACCCTGAGAGCTGCGAGAGTCTTGGTGTGAGTTAGACACTAATGGTTGTATGAGGCGTGTGGCTGGTTCCTGTAAAACATACAATGAATGAAATATTACTTCAATTGAAGAAGAAACTTAATTCAGGCGTTTGACGTCATTCTCTGCAGATAAAAACACACCAGTTATTGTAACACTGACCTGTTTGTTAATAAGACCAATGGACAGGCCTGACCTCCCTCCTGTTTGGCAGACAATTGGTGGATCACTTTTAGAGTTTATTAATCCCTGCAAATAAATGATTACTAAAAATTTGGTCACTCGATTGACGACTGTGGGACAATGTTGTGATAAGTGTCCACACAATACACAGTTAATACACCCTACCCTTTATGCTGTGAAGCTCCTTCAGCCAATTCAACAATACGAAGAGTGACTGTATCATATGGAAGGAATATGAAATGAATCTGATATTGTCAATGATTGAGTTGAGTATTAATGTTAATTGCACCCCTTAGTTTAACATTGTGGTAGATTCTCACAATTTACAAGGGGGGTGGTGGTGGAGCGGGGGGAAGGTCGGTGGTGGGGCGGCAGGGGATGTTTAGAATTACTTTTTGTCCCCTAGGATGACAAAATTGTGATTTCCTCTCTCCCATCGGTGAGTGTCTACACAATACATCGTTGGGACAAACAAACAACAAAACGTACATTTATATAGCGCCTTTCACGTCGAGAGGACATCCCAAGGCGCTGTACAGTCAGGAAGGATAAGAGCAGGGTTGGAAGGATCAGGGCAGGATGAAGAATAGTAGGAAAAGTAACTGTATTAGTGGGCGAAACGCGGCAGCCAAATTGCGCACAGCAGTGTCCCACAATCAGTCACGGAAGTGGGACTAGGGGCAAAAGGGGGTAAATAAGCAAAAGGGGAGGGGTCGAGGCAGGGGGAAGAAAAGCAGGAAAGTCGACTGTATATTTGTGGGCGAAACGTGGCAACCAAATTGCGCACAGCAGTGTCCCCACAAACAATCGCGAAAATGGGGCCAGGGGAGAAAGGGGGAAAAGAGGGTAAGGGAGGGAGAGGGAGGGAAAGGTGGGATGGTTTAGGGTTAGGGAGGAAGAGGGACAGTGAGGTATCACATCGCCAGTGATGAGAGAATGCTATTGATGGTCTGTGAGGCTTGTATTATATGTGACACTAACAGCAGCGTAAATAAGGGCATTTGGATATCAGAATATATCTTTACAGGTTTATTTACGTTTCCCAACAGACCAGTTCTTTCCCAAAATGCCAGTGGGTTTGGTTATCTCCTCTTTGATGCTGGTACTTGCCGTCCTGGTACTTAGTGTTCTTATTTACTACAGCGTCAAACAGAACCGAGGGATCACAGGTACGTTCCCATCAATAACATATCACCATAAACTGTCACACGTCACTGTTTGTTTTCATGTAACAACATATGTTTTATAAACACAGCAGCTGAATGGATGGTAAATGTTTATGGGAATGTCGGAGGCTGATTTACTAACACGGTCACTCTTATTCCGGTCAGAGTCTATGGAGGCACACTGGGGATTAGTTGATGGGAATAACCTTTCCACCCATGTAGAATTGCAGAGCCTTGTTGACGTCTCAAAGCGGTTCAGATAATCTACAGTGAAGGGAATTGAATGAACAAAGTCTTCGTATCATTTATTTTAAGCCATTATTTATTTAGAGCACTCACCTCGCAATGGAGACACATGGGTTTGATTTCGACCAATCCAAAACGTTGGGCAAGTTTCCTTACTGCAATCGTCTGCCAATAATCCTGTAAGATAAAAATCAATAGTAAATTGGTCATTTCAACCCACGGCTCTTTGTTTGCATGCTGCATTGCGTAATTGGCTGCCGAGTTTCGCCCACAAAGATGCAGTGAATTCATTTCACACTATAATCTGCGACGCGTGTTGAGACACAGCATAGCAGTTGTGAAAAGCGCTATATCAACTGCAACGATAATTATTATTTAGTGCTTACCAACAGAAATTCGATGCACCAATGGAATAGCAACCTTTTCCCTAGTTAATGCCAGGTGCACTGAGGCACGTGGAGCAAAGGAAACATGGCCAAAATTTTGCCCTCAAATGAATCGAACCTTCGTCTCTTGCTTGAGGGGCGAGTGCTGTAACCAATGACCAACACGATTCTATGTATAGAAAAGACATGCATATACATTGTACCTCTGTCTTCATCATTCTCTACATGTCTCACTATATAAATTCAAAGTCAATTCTAACTGGATGTAAATGCTGATACAAAACACAGAGATTTCTAAAATCAAAGTACATGAATTTCAATCTTTGAACAACAGTGAATTGTTAATATATGTTTGTAGTTTATAAGTAGTTAAAGCTTTGTTAAAAGGTTTGTAATTCAACGATCACCATAAAACAGTATCCACATCGGTTCACCTTTGTATGTACAATTGTCTATAATAACTATTTATTTTGTTCAACAGATCTGCAGCAGACACTGGGTAAGCAAATCTACGTCCCACTGACACTTGTTACTTCATCTCTGTTCCATGTGGCCCGTAAACGCTTTTCTAATAAAAACAACTTCAATACATAAAGAAAGTGGGTAAGCAGAAAATGGCAGAACTTGACATAGCCATGACCACTTAGCTAGCGGGCTGATCCCATCCCGTTGGTTGCTCCTTCCTGGTCTCTGCATACGTATTTCTACTCCGACCGAGCCCCGCCCTCCAACCTAAATATATTTTTTCCCATTCTCCTCTATTCGCTTCTCTCACTCTATCCTTCTCTCCCACCGTCTCCCGCATTCTATCTCTCTTGGATGCCATGAACACTGCCCTCTGCCCCAGCCTGAGAATTCTCCATCGGGCCAATCATGACTCCGGGCGCTGGGATTCCCAGAGCAGCCCACCGCAACTGCCCAATCATTCACACCCTCCACACAAACCGCCCGCTAAAGGCAATCATAACTGCGCCTTCCCTCTTACGTACACTCCACAACTCCACACCCGCCTCACGCTACACACCCATCTCCTCTGTACACCCTCAAATCCTCTCCGCACCACTCTCATCCTCTTCTCACCCACCAGCAAATCCACCCGCATCTCCCTTCAAATGTCCGTTCCCTCTCCAGCAAATCCCTCGGTATCCATGACCTCATCCTAGATGAGAACATTGATATTCTTGGGCTCACGCGGGGTTTCACTTAATTCTCCCAGTGCATCCCGTGCGGTACCATAATCCAGCTCTCGTTTAACTTCATCAAAGAATTACTCGTCTGTATCCCATCGATCAAACTCTTCCCGACATTTCTGTTTCAGAATTGATTCAGTCTTTGAGAAGCAAACTGCCCCTGAATAGAATCGAAGCTATGCAGAAACTGGACTTCACTGGAATCACATTGAACCCTCCGACCTGTACTCTGCTGTTTAAGATGTTATATCCCCGTGTCACCATAGAGAGGCTCGATCTCACCAACTGTAAGATCGGAGCTGAAGGGATCCAGAGCCTGGGGCCCGCACTGCACAAGTGCCGAGATCTCTGGTTTGTTATTATCGATGGTCATAGTCAGAAACCTGGATAATATCAGACAGTCAGTGTGGGATGTCTGAGCTGCTGTGACAAATGAATGACTGGTGATTGGTCTCACTTTGGTTGCGGGGAGATACTCAAACGGGGTCGAAGAGAAAGGTCTTTAACTGAGATTCAAAATGTGGAAGAGAGTGTAGGAGACGCAGGGAGCGAGAAAGTGATTTCCAGATCCCTAGATTTCTAGGGGAATGCCTCAGACTGATAGAGAAACTGTGTGTGACCAACAGACAGAGATGCTGTGTGTGCGAAAGACAGGGAGAGATTGACTTAGGACTGGAATAATGAGAGAGGGGATCAGAGAGACAGTCAGATAGGTAGATACTGTGAGAGAGCAAATCGGAAAGAGACTTAGAGAAACAGAAAGAAACGGCTAAAGGGAGAGATGTTATGAACAAGCGGAAGGCACAGAGGGTAAGAATGAGGTAGATATTGTGGGAGTGACTGTGAGAGAGTGTGACAACTAAACACAGATAGAGAGAGAAGTGCAGAGAATGAGATGTTGAGAGAGACTGGGGAAGTTTGAGGGGGACGGTGAAACTCAGTATGAGAAAAAGAGATTGTGAGAGTGAAAAAAAAAGTGACATTGAGACAAAGAGTGAGAGCACCTGGTCTACAATGTGAGAATTAAGATAGTGTAAGAGGGGCGTCAACAGACAGAATGAGTACGTGAAAGGACTGAAAGAGAGACTAAAGATGAGAGAGAGTGAAATAATCTGATAACATGAGAGAGACAGGTAGAGAGGGCGAGAATGCGAGAGAGAGAACGTGGGAGTGACAGCGAGAGGGTGTGACAAATAGTCAGATAAAGAGAGGCTGAGAGAATGAGAGACATTGAGAGAGACTGAAAAAGATCAAGAGTGATTGTGATATAGTGTGTTTAAGAAAGAGACTCTGTATGAGAGAGAGAGATGGTGAGAGTCTAAATAAACTGTGAGGGAGAGAGACATTGAGAGAGGGACAGAGAAAAGGAGTGTCTGAACTACAGTGTGTGAAACGAAATAGAGACAGAGGTTGTTCAGAGTGTGAGATAGAGTAAGAGAGAGATTAAGCATCAGAAAGAGTGAGAGAGTATAGTCGCACGTGAGAGGCTGAGAGAGTCAGGTGGAGATGGAGAAACTGAGTCACAGTGAGACAGGGAGACTGAATGAGAATGATAGAATGAGCGAAAGGCTTACAGAGAGACAGACAGTGGAGAGACTGAGAGAGATTAGGAGGGTTACTCAGAAACAGAGACTCAGAGTAAAACAGAGAGAGAGAGAGGGAGAGAGAGAGAGAGTGAGAGAGATGGATAGAGAATGAGCAGTGAGTGAATGAGAGAGATATTGTGGACGTGAGAGTGAAGATGTGAGAGAGACTGGGAGAGACTGACAGAATGAGAAAGGGGCTGAGAGAGATAGGGAGAGGGCGAATGGTGGAGAGAGAATGAGAGAGATTGTGAGAGTGACTACCAGAGAAAGATGAGAGAGAGATGGAGGGAATATGTGAGGGCGAGTGAGAGAGAGATTATGAGAGAGTGTGACTAATGAAAACAACAATAACAAAATTACATTGATAGAGCGCGCTTCACTATAACGGATCCCGTGGCTGGGGAAGGGGGAAGAAGGTGACAGAATGCGCGGTCTTTAACCGAGACCTGAAATTTGAAAAGAGGGGCTGAGGCGAAGAGTGAGTGGGAGGGAGTTCCAGAGCCTCGGGTCATAGTGGCTGAAGGCACGGCCGATAGTGGAGCAGAGGATTCGGGGGATAAGGAGGAGAACAGACCGAGTGGAACAACGGCAACGTTTAGTGTGTTGGGGAGAGGAGGTTAGAGAGGTAGAGGGGTGCAGAGCAGTGGATGGATTTGAAGACAAGCGTGCGGATCTTGAAATCGTTCTTCTGTGGGTCAGTGAGCCAGTGAAGTCTGCCAATGACTGGTGTAAACAGGGAGCGGAGGTTTGTACGGGTGAGAATGCGGGCGGCAGAGTTCTGTATAAGTTGAATTGATAGAGGAGGGGAGACTGGCGAGGTGGGCATTAGAATAATCCATCCGAGAGTTGAAATGGACCACGATATTGGGTGAGGTATTGCCGGATGAGTTATTGCCGGAGAAGGGTGATGCGACGAAGAAGGTGCTGATAAGGGACGGGATGTGGGGGAGGAAGGATAATCTCACCCTCACCAAACTCCGCTCCCCCATTACCCCATTCCTTGCCAGACTGTACTGGCTGCCTTTCTCGGTGAGGATCCCGCTCAAGATCCTCATGCTTATATTTAAATCCATCCGATAATCTGCCACCCCTTATCTCTAAACTTCTGAAAGCGTTTCATAGAATATAGTTTAAAGTGATTTGGCTGTAGATTTGTTGATATTTTTATTTCTGGGTGAAACGCGGCAGGCAATTGTGCACAGCTGCATCCCCACAAACAGCCAAGAGAGGGTTTAAATGACGAGTTTTTAATTGAGTGATTATTATCTGGCGTTTATGTGAAGTAAGGAGACGTGTCCAAGGTTTCTCCCTGACCTGCACAGTCGCACTCTTGTAAGGCGAGTGATCTGGGACGCCATCCGGCGAGGAGCGCGCGAAATAAATCAAAGTTGTTTTTGTTGCTCTAACCACTGAGCTGAAGTTATCCAACGTGTAAGAAATAAAGTGAGAGATGCACAATGAGAGAGAGAAACTGAGTTGGAGAAAGAGAGAGAGAGGGTTTGACATACTGAGAGAGCACGACTGTATGTGAGAGAAAGAGAGGGACTGGGAGACAATGCGAGAGAGAAAGACTGTTTGAGAGAGCCTGCTAAATAGGGAGAGTAAGATTGTAATACGAAGGGAGTGAAAGAGAAAGAACAAGAGACAGTGACTCAGAGAGAGAGAGAGAGAGAGAGAGAGGCTGAGAGAGAAGCAGATAGACAGATCAACTTTTAGAGTTGAGACTGACAGAAAGCCAGAGGAAATGACGGAGGTACAGAGTTAAACAGAGAAAGGGACTGAAATAGACAGATAGAATGAGAGAATAAATGTCAATGTTTGTCTGAACTAACCAGGACTTAATAACGATGTGTGTGTGTACGTTCAGGTGTCTGGCCCTGGCCGCAGCTCCTGTATATAGATGTCAATGTGTATTGTATTGTTACAATATATTCAGTGTGTCTCTGTCTCTGTGTCCAGGCTGGGGGGCAATAATCTGGGAGATTCTGGAGTGAAGTCACTGTGTGAGGCTCTGAGGAACCCGGAGTGTAAAATACAGAGACTGGGGTAGGTAACAGACTGTCATCAGAAACGTACTGACTCTAACTGACTTTGTCTGTCTGTGTGCCTGTGTGTGTGTGTGTGTGTGTTTCCGTCAGTCTATCTGGCTGGCTGGGTAGGTTTAGGTGTGATTGAGTTAGCGTGAGTCATGTGAAGGGTTGGTTTATTTGTGTGTGTATTAGTCCCTTCGAGTCGGGTCTGCCATTTAACACGAACACTTAACTGAAGCTCAACTAAACCTAACAATCCCAATTCCTCGCTTTCTTCCCATATCCCTTGATACCTTGACCAACGAAGCATCTAGGTAGTGTGTTTGTTTGTGCATATGTATGGTCAATGCTAGTGGATGCATGTGGGTGTGGGGGGCGGGGGAGGGGGTGGGAGGGGTGGAGGTGGGGGGGAGCGGGTGGAAGGGTCGGCGGATGTGGGTGACGTGTCTACATTTATGTGTGTATATTTGATGTATGTGTGTATGTTTGGTGTGTGTTTGTGTATGTTTGATGTAGGGAGTGTGAATGTGTATGGGTTGTGTATGGCTCTGAAGCACTGAATATCCAGTGCGTTGTGATGTCCTCAGGACGTGAAACGTTGCTATACACATGTAATTTTGTTGTTGTTGGTAGTGTATATTCGCGTGTGTGCATATGTGGTGTGTGTGAACGGATGTGTCTTTGAGTGTGTGTGTTTGTTGTGTGTCGTTTTTGTGTGTGTTGTGTGTATATGTTTTGTGTGTCTCTGTGTAGTGTGTGCATATGCTTGTGCTTGTGCATTTCATGTGTGTCGCTTTGTATGTATATGTGATGTGTGTATATGTACACATGTGCAGTGTGCAGGCATGCATTTGTATGTGTGTTTATTTATGTCGGGGCATGTGTATATATTTATGTGTCAGTATGCTGCGTGACACTTTGTGTATATGAATTTTGTGTGTGAAAATTTGTTTGATTTTGCGTCTTGGATGTTTGTGGCTACATGTCGAAGTGCAACTCTGTGGTCAGCATGTCTTTACTTGTGTGTATATGTGTGCGTTTGTGTGTTGTCTGTGTATCTATGTGCGGTGTGTGTTCCTATCTGTGGTGTGTATGTGTGGGTCTGTCTGGCTGTCTGTCTGTCGATCGATCTGTCTGTCTGTCTATAAATTTGTGTATGTTTGTTGAGTGTGTTTGTGCATGGATTGTATTTTGTGTGTGTGTGAGTGCGTGCTATGTGATTGTGCGGCTCTGTATTTTTGTGTGTGTATCGCTCTGTCCTTCAGTATTTCTCTAAGCGGGGTTAGTTTTTTGTGTGTGTTTGTGTATCAGTCTGTTTTTTGTGTATCTGTGTGTGTTTTTGTGCGTATGTTTGCGTGTGTAGAAATCTGGAGCTCATGAGCTTTATTGTTTAGTATCTATATAATAACCACATTTGGGCAAAACAACTGCTTCAGAAAAAAGTCTACAAAACTATAATCGTGAGTTAGTGTGTGTCAGCTCAGACTCTGCAGTCTGTAGCCTGTATTAATAAAGCAATAGTAAAAATCCTTGCAAATGACATTCCTCTTTTCATGTGCTTTAGACTGTGTCTCAAAGCGCTTCACATAATATACTGTAAATTGATAAGTGTGTGGGCGAAATGCGGTAGCAAACACTATCTGTCGTGCATTGAAACGATCCATTTATTATTTTGTGAGGGTTTATTACTAGATATATGGAGTAAGGAAACCTGCCTGAACTCGAACAGTCTCAAGCTTGGAAGACGACTTGGCGACAAGTCCACTGAGTGGACTACAGCTCAGTGGGTAGAGCCCTCGCCTCGCAAGCGAGAGACATATGTTAGATTCCCGATTGGAGTGAAATCTTAGGCAAGTTTCCTTACCCCACGCACCTGTTTGCCACCAGTCAGCAGGTACCCAGTTGTCAGTGGATTCACAGATCACTTTACCAGGGCTAATAATCCATTCAAACTATAATTTTCTGCCATAAAACATACAATAAACTCACTTTAGACGTTATCCTATAAAGCGCTCGGAGACTCCTGGAGGAGATGATAAGTTGCTGTATCAATGCAAGGATTATTATTATATTATATATTATATCTGTGTATCATGAAACCCTCTCAATCCCCCTCACTGGACACAATGACTGTCTGTGGATCATTTCCATCACTGTATCCGCTAGTGGCTTCCAACGCCTCTTCCTTCCCTGGGAGACTCCTGCAGTGAGATACAGCGGGTTATATACACTGTATTTACTCTGATCCCTGTTATGTGTCTGTATCTCTGTTCTCCAGGCTGGGAACTGAAAGTCTGACAGCTGATTGTGCCGAGGATCTGATCTCCACGCTCAGCACAAGCAGCTCACTGACACAGCTGGACCTGGGCCATATTACACTGGGAGATTCTGGAGTGGAACGACTGTGTGAGGCTCTGAGGAAACAGGAGTGTAAAATACAGATACAGAGGAAAGTAACAGACTGTGTCTCCAGAGATTGTGGGTGTATGAGAGCAGGAGAGAGAGAGATACTACATGAGAGTGGAAGAGGGAGAGGGTGAGATTGAGGGGGAGACTGTTAACAAGAGGGGGAGAGATACATAGAATTAGCAATGACAAAGAGACAAATATAGAGTTCGAGTAAGACAGAGTTACTGTGCGAGACTGTTAAACTGGGGAGAGTCTAACAGAGAGAGGGAGAGTGGCAGATAAAGAGTCTGAGAGACAGTTACTGAAAGACAGAGTGAGACTGAGAATGAGATTGTAAGCGAAATAGAGAAAGAGACGCACAGAGAGAAACTGATAGAGAGACGGTAATTGAGAGAGAGACAGCGAGACTGTAAGTGAGAGAGAGACACTGAGAGAAAGAAGCTGAGATAGTCAAGAGGGAGAGGGAGAGAAGTATGGATAAATAGAGGGAGGGAGAGAGAGGGAGTGGGGGAGAAGTACGGAAACACAGAAAGAGAGGGAGAGATAATAATAGAGACACCGAAATAACCGCATGAGGTGAAACCCCTCTCTCTCTCTCTCTGCCTCACTCTCTCTCACCTTCTCTACCCTCCGCTGTAAAGATCTTATAGTGCGTGATACACTATCAATATCAGTGTTTGAGTGAATCAACCAGCAATTAGTAACAATGTGTTTGTGTGTGTACGTTCAGGTGTCTGACTCTGGTCCCAGTTCTTGGGACCCGCTCCCCAAGTGAACAGATGTCAATGGATATTGTATTGTTACACTATACTCACTGTCTCTGTCGCTTTATCCAGGCTGGGGGGCAATAATCTGGGAGATTCTGGAGTGAAGCGACTCTGTGAGGCTCTGAGGAACCCGGTGTGTAAAATACACACACTGGGGTAAGTAACAAACTGTGGACTTGGTGTCAGTAACTGGCTCTAAACACGTTATCATTATCCTGTGTATGTGCGGACAGTAGCAATCTGAGATCCTAAAGCTACAAGGCCTGCCTCAGTGACAGGATGAGGAGAGGAAATCACTGAGTGTATTCACACTCTGCTCCTGTTAACCCTGTGTGTGATACACAGTATTTACAGGTTGGGGGGAGGGTTCCAGCAACAAAACGGGCGGAGGTTTCCAAGACAAAGATTCACAGGGGACGTTATGTAGCTTAAGCCCCCTCCCTCCCACCTTCACTCACCCACACAATCACTCACTCGACCACTTCCACATTCTCTGCATTCCTTCCTTCCCTCCCCCACTACCTAATGCCATCCAATTACACTCACTCACTCACTCACGCACTTACTCACTCACTCTATCAAATCACTCAATCAGTCACTTGTATTCGCTTGCTGGCTGTCTCGTTTGCTCGTTTTCCCTCACCCTTACACTGTCTTTCTCACTTTCTCTCACACCCACATTCTCACTGACTCTCTAACACTGGCTCCCTCACACTGTCTCTCTCATATTGTCTCTCTCACTCTCTCTCCCACTGTCTCTCACAGACGTTCTCACTGCTTGTCACTCACTCTCCCACTGGCTCTCATCAATCTGCCCTCACCCTCCGCTCAGTGGGCTCTAGTCTGTATCAAATCCACAGCCTCACCCGCCCTCCGATGGTGGCTGAGCCTTCAGCCACTCTGCTCATACCCTCTGGAACTCCAGCCTCCAGTCCCTCCACCTCACACCCTCTCTCGCCTCCTTGATCAACCACATCAACCCCTTCCTCTTCAACCATACAAGTCTTCCATCACCACCTATCCCTCCTCTCCTTCCCTCAGCCCTCCCCCATTCCGACCCCCAGCTCGATTCCAAAACATTGTCTGTCCGGCTGCTTGGGACGTCCTCCTGACTTGAGAGGCTCCGTACACGTGTCATTTTGTTGTTGTTATTCTTGTTTCCTGTCATGTCTCTTTGTCTCTGATATGCAGCCTGGACAGGAACAGTCTGACCGATGGCTGCACTGATGATCTGGTCTCCGCTCTCAGTGCACACCCGTCACTTACACAGCTATACCTGGGTCATAATGAACTGGGAAATTCTGGAGTGAAGCGAGTGTGTGAGGCTCTGAGGAACCCGGAGTGTAAAATACAGACATTGGGGTAAGTAACAGACTGTGGACTGATTGGCTCAAGCCAGAGCCTCCGCACATCGGGCGCTGCCAGCCTTCACATCCAAGGATGCAGTCTCCACCTCACAAAGCCAATCAGGAACCTCGGCATCATGTTCGATCAAAAACTTTCTTTCCTGCCCCACATCCGCGCCTTGACTGCCACCGCTTATTTCCATCTGCGCAACATTGCCAGGCTCCGCAACTATTTTACACCCCACGCTGCCGAAACACTTGTGCATGCATACATCACCTCACGGCTGGACTACGGAAACTCTCTCCTCGTCGGCCTCCCCAGTTCCTCCATTCACAGGCTGCAGCTCATTCAAAACTCTGCAGCCTGTGTACTATCCCGCACCCGCCTCCGCGACCACATAACAATATAACCCCCACCCTCGCCTGTCTCCATTGGCTCCCCGTCCTCCAGAGGATCGAGTTCAAGAGACTCGTACGCAACTACAAGGCCTTACACGGCCTTGCCACGACCTATTTAACCAATCTACTTTCCCCCTACAAGCCCACAAGGACCCTGCGTTCAACAGTTCAGTGAGAATATAATATGCGGAGCGTGAATTCTCCCGATATCTCAGTGTGTTAGTGACACTGGCTGATCAGTTAGTATCATCTGAATATTGTGTTAAGAATAAGTGTGACAGTGTGAGTCCATCAGCCATCTCTGTGATCACACACTGAGCATGGATTAGCAACAAATCTGCTCTCTTCCTACCCCAGCAAACTCACTCCTCCCCTCCTCCAGCTCCCTCTCTCTCCCAGCTTCCTCCCTCGCTCTCTCCCCATCTTAGTGATCAAACACTAAACATTGATTAGCAAGGAATATCTACACGTAGTGGGAACAGCAGCTGTGGTGAAAGGATGGACACGAGAGACAGTTCACAACAGGCCGGAGAAACTTCCAACGTTTTCTATGATCACAAAGCTCCTATCCCAGAAATATGATCAAGTGAGAGGCAGAGAAAAAGAAGGAGCGATGGAATGATCAAGTGAGGAGACAGAGACTCCGAAATAGAGAAAGAGAAAGACTGTTAGAATGAGAGAGAGAATGGGAAAGAATTTTGGAGTGACCGCGATAAGCAGACCGATGGAGAGAGAGAGAGAGAGAGAAGCATTGATAGACATTGACAAAGAGCAAGAGAGAGAGAAACATACTTTCAGCAAGAATGAGAGAGAGAAGATGAGTGAATTCAGAGCAAGAAACAGAGAGGGAAGAGAGAGACAGGGAGACTGCGAGAGACTGTGAGTGAGGGAGAGAGAATCTAAGTGATACTGATAGAATGAGATTGAGGCTGAGAGAGAGACTACCAGGCAGGGAGATACAGAGATATAGCGTGTGGTAGAGAATCGAAGAGTGAATGGGAGAATGAGAGTGAAACAGAGTGAGATTGGGATGGAGTGACATATTGAGTATGATAGATTTACTAGGATGGTGCCAGGATTGAGGGACTTCAGCTATGAGGAGAGGCTAGATAGGCTAGGGTTATTCTCTCTGGAGCAGAGAAGATTGAGGGGAGACCTAATAGAGGTTTATAAGATCATGAGGGGTTTCGACAGGGCAAATAGAGAAAAACTATTTCCACTCGTGGGTGAATCTGTGACTCGTGGTCACAGATTTAAAATAGTTTCAAGGCGCAGTAGAGGGGAGCTGAGGAGAAATTTTTTCACTCAGCGAGTTGTTCGAATCTGGAATGCATTGCCTGAAAAGGTGGTGGAGGCTGATTCGATAACAACTTTTAAAAGGGAATTAGATCTTTATTTAGGAAGAACGGGTCTATTAGGCTATGGGGAGCGGGCAGGGCAATGGGATTGAATCGCTCTTTTCAAACAGCCGGCACAGACTAGATGGGCCGAATCGCCTCCTTTTGTGCCGTAAAATTCTATGATTCTATGATTCTATGATAGAGTGACGCTGAAACAGAGGCTGTGAGAGAGTGGGAGCCAGAAAGAATGAAAGAAAGAGAGATGGAGAGAGAGACTGAGCTAGAGTTTGTGAACGAGACTGTGTGTGATAGACTGAGAGAGAGAGAGTGGATGAGAGAGAGATGGATAGAGAGAGGAAGAGAAGGTAGATAGATAGAACGAGAGACAGGTGGGTAGAGAGGGAGGGAGATTGGAAGAATGGATGAAACATAGGGAGTGTGAAACAGAAAGTGAACGACTGTGATGGAGTGAGACTAACAATAGGGAGACAGAGAGAGAGGAGAGCGAGACTGAAAGATTGTGAGAAAGAGAGAGACTGCGAGAGCGACTGACATAAACATTTCAGTTAAATCATCCCGCTCTGCACCGTATAACCCGGTCCCTGTAAAGCTCTGAGACCTGAACTGCTGTGACTCTAATATAAATGTCAGTGTTTGTCTGAACCAACCAGGACTTAGTAACGATGTGTGTGTGTACGTTCAGGTGTCTGGCTCTGGCCCCAGCTCCTGTATATAGATGTCAATGTGTATTGTATTGTTACACTATATTCACTGATTCTCTGTCTCTGTATCCAGGATGGGGAGCAGTAATCTGGGAGATTCTGGAGTGAAGTCACTGTGTGAGGCTCAGCTCAGTGGTTAGAGCCCTCGCTTCACAAGCCAGAGATCTGCGTTAGGTTCCTGGTCAGGGTGAAACCTTAGCCAACTTTCCTTACTCCACACGCCTCTATTTACCAGCAGTCGGTAGGAACCCAGTTGTCTGTGGAATCACAGATGACATTTCCAGGTGTAATAATCTCTTCAAACCATAATAATCTGCCATAAAACATAGAATAAGCTCACTTTAGACTTTACCCTGTGAAGCGCTTTGAGACACCTGGAAGATATGATAAGTTGCTGTATTAATGCCTGGATTATTACTGCATTATATATTATATCTGTGTATAAGGAAACCCCCTCACGAGAGACTCACACTGTCTGAGCATCATTTCCATCTCTGTATCCGCTTGTGGCTTCAAACGCCTCTTCCTTCCCTGGGAGACGCCTGTCGTGAGATACAGTGGGTTATACACACTGTGTTTACCCTGATCCCTGTCTTGTCTCTGTGTCTCTGATCTCCAGGCTGGACACTGACAGACTGACAGCTGATTGTGCCGAGGATCTGATCTCCACTTTCAGCTCAAG
The DNA here is from genome assembly GCA_035084275.1 of Hydrolagus colliei. NCBI lineage: Eukaryota > Metazoa > Chordata > Chondrichthyes > Chimaeriformes > Chimaeridae > Hydrolagus > Hydrolagus colliei. The sequence goes on from JAYJKW010000399.1 coordinate 1,952,624, forward strand.
CCCCTCCCTGACGCAGCTGGACCTGAGCAATATTACACTGGGAGATTGTGGAGTGAAGCGACTGTGTGAGGCTCTGAGGAACCCGGTGTGTAAAATACAGATACAGAGGTAAGTAACAGACTATGTCTCCATAGATTGTGGGTGTATGAGAGAGTGTGAGAGAGAGAGAGAGAGAGAGAGAGAGACTACATGAGATTGGAAGAGGGAGAGGGTGAGATTGAGAGGGAGACTGTAAACGATAGGGTGAGAATTACATAGAATCAGTGGTGTCAAATATAGAGTTGGGAGAGACAGAGTTGCTGAATGAGACTGATAAACTGAGGAGACTCTAACAGAGTCAGAGAGAAAGTCGGAGATAAAGAGTCTGAGAGTCAGGTACTGAAAGACAGAGCGAGACTGAGAATGAGAGTGTAAGCGAAATAGAGAGAGAGACACACAGAGAGAAACTGATACAGAGCCAGGAAGTGAGAGAGACAGAGAGACTGGATGTGAGAGGGACATTGAGAGAGAGAAGCTGAGAGAGTCAATAGGGAGAGAGTGAGAGAGAAGTACGGATAGACAGAGGGAGGGAGAGAGAGAGGGGGAGATGTACGGAAACACAGAAAGAGGAAGAGAATGATAGAGACACCGAAATAAGCCCATGAGGTGAATCCTCTCTCTCTGCCTCACTCTCTCTCACCTTCTCTACCCTCCCCTGTAAAGATCTTACAATGCGTGAATACACTATCAATATCAGTGTTTGTCTGAACAAACAAGAATTTAGTAACGATGTGTTTGTGTGTGTGTATGTTCAGTTGTCTGGCTCTGGCCCCAGCTCCTGTACATAGATGTCAATGTGTATTGTATTGTTACACTATACTCACTTTGTCTCTGTCTCTGTCTCCAGCTTGGGTGGCAACAATCTGGGAGATGCTGGAGTGAAGTCACTGTGTGAGGCTCTGAGGAATCCGGAGTGTAAAATACAGTCACTGGAGTAAGTAACAGACTATGTGAGATTATAGTATCCCTAGTGTGAATTCCCCCGATATCTCAGTGTGTTACTGACACTGGCTGATAAGTTGGTATCAGCTGAATTTTGTGTCAGGAATCAGTGTGACAGTGTGAGTCCATCAGCCATCACAGTGATCACACACTGAACATGGATTAGCAACAAATCTGCTCTCTTCCTTCACCAGCAAATTCACTCCGACCCTCCTCCAGCTCCCTCTCTCTTCCAGCTTCCTCCCTCGCTCTCTCCCCATCTTAGTCATCAAACACTAAACATTGATTAGCAAGGAATGTCTACACGTAGAGGGAATAGCAGCTGTGGTGAAAGGATGGACACGAGAGACAGTTCACTACAGGCCGGAGAAACTTCCGACGTTTTCTATGATCACAAAGCTCCTATCCCAGAAATAAGATCAAGTGAGAGGCAGAGAAAAAGAAGGAGCGATGGAATGATCAAGTGAGGAAACAGAGACTCCGAAATAGAGAAAGAGAAATACTGTTAGAATGAGAGAGAGAATGGGAAAGAATTTTGGAGTGACTGCGATAAGCAGACCGATAGAGAGAGAGAGAGAGAGAGAGAGAGAGAAACATTGATAGACATTGACAAAGAGCAAGAGAGAGAGAAACATACTTTCAACAAGAATGAGAGGGAGAAGAGGTGTGAATTCAGAGCAAGAAACAGAGAGGGAAGAGAGAGACAGGGAGACTGCGAGTGACTGTGAGTGAGGGAGAGAGAATCTGAGTGATACTGATAGAATGAGATTGAGGCTGAGAGAGAGACCACCAGGCAGTGAGCTACAGAGATATAGCGTGTGGTAGAGAATGGAAGAGTGAATGAAAGAAAGAGAATGAGAGTGAAACAGAGCGAGACTGGGATGGAGTGACAGATTGAGTATGATAGAGTGACGCTGAAACAGAGGCTGTGAGAGAGTGGGAGCCAGAAATAATGAAAGAAAGAGAGATGTAGAGACAGACTGAGCTAGAGTTTGTGAAAGAGACAATGTGTGAGAGACTGAGAGAGAGAGAGAGTGGATGAGAGAGAGAGATGGATAGAGAGAGGGAGAGAAGGTAGATAGATAGGACGAGAGACAGAGAAGGGTAGAGACAGGTGGGTAGAGAGGGAGGGAGATTGGTAGAATGGATGAAACATAGGGAGTGCGAAACAGAATGAGAACGACTGTGATAGAGTGAGACTAACAATAGGGAGAGAGAGAGAGAGAGACGAGAGCGAGACTGAAAGATTGTGAGAAAGAGACAGACTGCGAGAGCGACTGACATAAACATTTCAGTTAAATCCTCCCGCTCTCCACCCTATAACGCGGTCCCTGTAAAGCTCTGAGACCTGACCTGCTGTGACTCTAATATAAATGTCATTGTTTGTCTGAACCAACCAGGACTTAGTAACGATGTGTGGGTGTGTGTACGCTCAGGTGTATGGCCCTGGCCCCAGCTTCTGTATATAGATGTCAATGTGTATTGTAATGTTACACTATATTCACTGATTCTCTGTCTCTGTGTCCAGGATGGGGAGCAATAATCTGGGAGATTCTGGATTGAAGTCACTGTGTGAGGCTCAGCTCAGTGGTTAGAGCCCTCGCCTCACAAGCCAGAGATCTGTGTTAGGTTCCCTGTCAGGGTGAAACATTAGCCTACTTTCCTTACTCCACACCCCTCTGTTTACCAGCAGTCAGTAGGAACCCAGTTGTCTGTGGAATCAGAGATGACTTTTCCAGGTGTAATAATCTCTTCAAACCATAATAATCTGCCATAAAACATAGAATAAACTCACTTTAGACTTTACCCTGTCAAGCGCTTTGAGACACCTGGAAGATATGATAAGTTGCTGTATCAATGCCTGGATTATTACTGCATTATATATTATATCTGTGTATAAGGAAACCCCCTCACGAGAGACTCACACTGTCTGAGCATCATTTCCATCTCTGTATCCGCTTGTGGCTTCAAACGCCTCTTCCTTCCCTGGGAGACTCCTGTAGTGAGATACAGTGGGATATACACACTGTGTTTACTCTGATCCCTGTCTTGTCTCTGTGTCTCTGATCTCCAGGCTGGACACTGACAGACTGACAGCTGATTGTGCCGAGGATCTGATCTCCACTTTCAGCTCAAGCCCCTCCCTGACGCAGCTGGACCTGAGCAATATTACACTGGGAGATTGTGGAGTGAAGCGACTGTGTGAGGCTCTGAGGAACCCGGTGTGTAAAATACAGATACAGAGGTAAGTAACAGACTGTGTCTCCAGAGATTGTGGGTTTATGAGAGAGGGAGAGAGAGAGAGAGACTACATGAGAGTGGAAGAGGGAGAGGGTGAGATTGAGGGGGAGACTGTAAACGATAGGGGGAGAATTACATAGAATCAGTGGTGACATAGAGACAAATATAGAGTTGAAGAGAGACAGAATTGCTGAACGAGACTGATAAACTGATGAGACTCCAATAGAGACAGAGAGAGAGTCGGAGATAAAGAGTCTGAGAAACAGGTACTGAAAGACAGAGCGAGACTGAGAATGAGAGTGTAAGCGAAATAGAGAGAGAGACGCACAGAGAGAAACTGATACAGAGCCAGGAAATGAGAGAGAGACAAGGATACTGGATGTGAGAGGGACATTGAGAGAGAGAAGCTGAGAGAGTCAATAGGGAGAGAGAGAGAGAGAAGTACGGATAGACAGAGGGAGGGAGAGAGAGAGGGGGAGATGTACGGAAACACAGAAAGAGGAAGAGAATGATAGAGACACCGAAAAAAGCCCATGAGGTGAATCCTCTCTCTCTCTGCCTCACTCTCTCTCACCTTCTCTACCCTCCCCTGTAAAGATCTTACAATGCGTGAATACACTATCAATATCAGTGTTCGTCTGAACGAACAAGACTTTAGTAACGATGTGTTTGTGTGTGTGTACGTTCAGTTGTCTGGCCCTGGTCCCAGCTCCTGTATATAGATGTCAATGTGTATTGTATTGTTACACTATATTCACTGTGTCTCTGTCTCTGTGTCCAGGCTGGGGGGCAATAATCTGGGAGATTCTGGAGTGAAGTCACTGTGTGAGGCTCTGAGGAACCCGGAGTGTAAAATACAGACACTGGTGTAAGTAACAGACTGTGTGAGAATATAATATCCCGAGTGTGAATTCCCCCGATATCTCAGTGTGTTATTGACACTGGCTGATAAGTTGGTATCAGCTGAATATTGTGTCAGGAATCAGTGTGACAGTGTGAGGCCATCAGCCATCACAGTGATGACACACTGAACATGGATTAGCAATGAAACTGCTCTCTCCCCCCCAGCAGCTCAGTCTTTCCATCATTCCCTCACGCCCTCCTTATTCCTTCACTCTCTCCCACCCTCCTTCTCCCTCCATAGCTCCCACCCACCCTCCCTCCGTCACTCTCTCTCCCTCCCTCAGCTCACTCCCTCCCTGTCCATTTAACCATCTACTCCCTCTTTCCCTGCCTCCGTTTCGCATTATACTCCCTCCCTTCCTCCTGTCCCACTCCCCCTTCCTCCCTCATGCTCCCATTCCCTCCCTCCTTCCCACTGTCACATCCTCCCTCCCTAGCTCCTTAGCTCTCTTTCTTCCTCCCTCTCTCCCTCCTTTCGTCCTGTATTCACTCAATCCCCCTGGTGCCTCCCTATCAAAGCTCCCTCCCTCCCTCTCTCCCTTCATGACTCCCTACCTCGCACCATCCCACAGTTCCCTCCTTGGTTCCCTCCAGTGGTTCGCTCCACCCTCCTTCCCTCCTTCCCTTTCCGTCTCCTCCTCACTCTCCGCCAGCTTACTCCCTCTCTCCATCACTCTTTCTTCCTCCATCTCCCCGTTTCTCCCTACACCGTCACACATCCTGCCTCACTCACTCTGTCACTCTACAGCTTCTTCTCTCCCCAGCCTACTCATGACCCCAGCTCACTCCCCCTTCCACAGCACCCACCCTCTCCTAGCTCCCTCCCTCAGTACCTCCCCCAGCTACCTTCCTCACTCAGGTCCCTCTCTCCCTCCCACTCCCCACTTTCTCCTTCCCTTGCCAGTTTTCCATCCCCCAGCTCACCCGCTCCCTCTGTACCCCAGCTTCTCCTTCTGTACCCTAGATTACTCCCGCTCCCTCCCTCTCTATCTCCCCTTCCTCCTTAAATCTCTCCCTCCATCGCTGTTTCCCTTCGTCTCTCCACAGCCCCCTACTTCCTGCCTCACTTTCTCCCTCCCTCAAACTCTCCTTTCCTCACTCCCCAGCTCATTCACTCCCTCCCCCAGCTCTCTGCCTAACCCAGCTCACTCACTACCTCCTATTCTCTCTCCATGCCTCTCTACCCAAGCTTTCTCCCATCCTTCCCCAGCTCCCACGCTCTCTCACTCTCGAGCTCCCTCCCCGAGCTTTCTTCCATTCTCCCCGCCCGAAGTGCCTCTCTAGCTCCCCCAGCTCTCTCCTTCCCATTCTCTACCCGCTCCCCTTCTCCCTACACAGCTCACATTCCCTTCTTCCCTCTTTCCCACCCCAGGTCATTCCCTCCTTTGCATTCTCTCTCCCCACTCTCTCTCCCTACCGAGCTCACTCCCTTTCCTCCCGTCTCTCTCCCTAGCCCAGCTCCCCAAATCCATCCCTAACCGATCTCACTCCCTCGCTCTCCCCCCTTTCTCTCTAACACTGCTCACTCCCTACCTCCCTCACTCTGTACTCCGCATCTAGCTTCCTCCCCAGTACCCTCCATCTCGCAGCACCCTCCCTGCCACATCTCTCTCACTCCCTAACCCAGCTCATTCCCCCTCCCTCTCTGTCTCTCTCCCCCTCCTCTCTTACTCTCTCCCTCCATCACTCTATCCCTCCCCAGCTCGCTCCCTCCCCCAGTCTGTCACACCCCCAGCTTCCTCGCTACCTCAGCTCGGTCCATCCCTCCCTCACTTCTATACCTTCCCTTCCTCACTCCCTCCCTTCCCCCAGATCATCCCCAGCGCCCTCCCTCCCTCCCGACCTCCATACCCGCCATCATTCTCCTCTCAGCCACCTCCCCACCACCACAGTCTGAGACACTGTCTGTCCAGCGCATTGGGACGTCCTCCCCACATGTCATATTGTTGTTGTTGTTGTTGATCCCTGTCATGTCTCTGTGTCTCTGATCTCCAGGCTGCACAGTAACAATCTGACCGATGGCTGCACTGCTGATCTGGTCTCCGCTCTCAGTACAAGCCGCTCACTGAGGGGGCTGAGCCTGGGGTCTAACTCCTTCACAGACGCCTCTGTCCCCGCTCTCCGCCGCCTAATACTGACCTGCACCAGCCTGGAGCTGATCTGGTGAGTGTTTGTGTCAGTGTTTAATGTGATAAACACACAGAGAACGGGGCTGGTTATCGGGATGGAAACAGTTTGAGGGGATTTATTGATTGATTAACCTGCGATTGAAGAGTTTCCAGTTTATATTGTGATCAGATGGTTATTTGCTGTTTAATGTGTTTCAGGCTGGAGGGGAATCAGTTCAGTTCAGACGGACAGAGGCAGCTGACGTCACTGGGGAAATCCAGAGCTTGGCTGACAGTGTGTGTCATTGCGCTGGAAGAATTTTTGAGACATTTTTGGTAGTGATGTCCACACAGTGTGTGATATGTAATACATTGTGTACACTGTAGTGACTGGTTATTAAAGATGTCATTCCTGATCCCTCTCCCATCAGCCTGTCCACTGTGTGTGTGTGTGTGAGAGAGAGAGAAGCACCAAACACACAGTCACTACACTGTAGCCGCCCCGGAAACACACAGTCACTACACTTCAAGGGGGTTAAACACGCCAAAGTCCGGGATTATTATTATTATTATTATTATACCCGTGGCCTCTTTACCTCAGACACGATTTGGCGCCCAAACCGAAGCCGCAAGCGCGTGGGAAATGTCGGGAAAGCGGTTGGCTGCGAGCGCAGCCCCAAAACGCCGCCCCCCCCCCCCCCCCCACCCACCACCTCGAGCGCTGACAGTTTTGCGCCTTTTTTTGCATTAAAAAAAACTCCCGGTACAAACAGCGCGAGGCGGCTCAGTGCAGGAGGCGACGCAAGAGTACGGATCAGCTCCTTGTGTACAGGAGGGTCACGTGGGGGCTGGTGAGTGGACAGGCGGGTCACGTGGCGTTTCATTACCAGCTGGAAAATCATCTTTTTATACAGACAGACGCCGGACTGGCGGGTCACGTGGGGGAAAAGGGGGCTGGCGGGTCACGTAGTGGGGGCGCGGCTAGCCGATCACGTGGTGGGGGCGGGGATTGTGGATCACGTGGGGGGAGAGGGATCTGGTGGATCACGTGGCGGAAGTGAAAGGAGGCTGACTAGTCACGAGTTAGGGGGAGAAGGGGCGGAGTGAGGGCAATGGGGAGGGTGGGGGGCGGGGGGGAGTGTTCAATTATCTCCTCTCTCCCCCTCCATCCTCTGCTCCACTCCCATCTTCCCCCTCAAACCTCCACATCACTTGCTTCCTGTCTCCCGACTCGTTCTCACTCTCTCTCTCTGTTTCTCTCCCTTGATCATAGACCTACTTTCTCACCGTCTCTATCTCAGACTTTTCTCCCCCTATGTCTCTGACCCTAAACATACCGTTACTATTCTGTAACATCCACCACACACACAATCACTACCCTTTACACTCCCACAAACACACAGTCACTTCACTTTACACCAAACACCAAGTGTAAATACACTTTACCCTCTCCTCTCCAAACACATAGTCACTAAACTTTACCCAGGTGTGTTTGTAAACACCTGTAGGATGAGTTGGAGTCACAAATATATCTGATGCTTTGTAGTCTTTGTCGTCTCAAATTGTAGTCTTATTATGTTGTCTCATAAGTGTAGACATAAGATGTCCCCCCCGACGTGATAGACACTCTAGGAATCTCATTGTGTTGTTGGAGTTAGTGCTCACTGCCCATGTTTCCACAACAGTGACAATGTGTGTAAAAGCATTTCCACAGCACCTTTCACATCTGGAGAGCCTCCCATAGTGCTGGGCAGTGAAGGTTTGAGCCTTAATTTGAGGTTGGATTCAGAGTGGTGGTGCGGGGGGGGGGGGGGCAGACATGAAAAAGTCAAGCGACAGATCTCTGAAACAAGCCTCTTTACTCAATTGAGTGTTTTGCTATGTTTTAATCCGCAAAGGTCAGTGGCCAGTACCAGGATATACAAAGGGAAGGAAGGACATCCTTTCTGTCCGTTTTCTCTTTCTTTTGTCACATCTTTCACACTCACTGCTGTCTTATCAACATTCACAACATTTTCATCTTCACTCTGACACATACATATTTTTCATTTACCTTTATTACTCATTCGAAAAATGAGGGTTGGAATGGTTTCCATTAAAACAAACTACAGCCATGACACCCGCACACATCGTCCTCACATGAAAGGCAGGATACCAATGTAATTTGTTATTGTGGAGACAAGAACCACTTGCACTTGTATTGCGTCCTCCACGCAGCAGCTCAGGGCTTGAAACATGGCCAGTGTGAAAGAGACAGGTGAAAGAGAGGTTGAGGCATCAGGCACTGGTTCATTGCAGTCTGTAAGGTAGAGACGGCTCTCCCAGCCCAGGCCAGACTTCACCAGGTTATATTACATCTCATGTCAGGCTGGCAGGCAGTCGCTTCTGACAGGGTGAGCCAGGCAGTGATCAGCGTTGGCCTCTGTGGCTGGTGGAGCAGAATGCCGACTGACGGCCGGGCAAACTCGGCCACATCCTGGGCCATCACTCCCCTCGACAAGAGATAAATAGAGAATGTAGCAAATGGACAGGTTCCTTCTGTTCCAGGGCTCAGGGGAATCTGCAGACTCCATCCATTATTCCTGGATTGTAGTTACACAAGAAAAGCATCTCCTGTTTCCCCTCCTGTGTGTGAGCTGTGGGCGCGAGGAAAGGCAGTCAGAGAATTAGTCTGTGAGGAGGTGGAATGAATCCCAACAATCCCAGCTCTCTGCACTGTACAATAGTATTACACAAGGCTTCTCTGATTCTGGTTTTCAAATTTCGGAGAGACTTTGCATCAAGTAAATGGGGGGGAAATACTGACTGGTGTCAAAAGAACCAGAGAGGAGACAAGGAGTAACTAGCTTTGTCCCCCAAACCCATAATAATCCCTCCCTCCGTACATTTCTCATGCTGGATACACTTGCGTTCCACATAGTACTGATAGCAGCTTTCAAACTACTTCTCACTGTAATTCCAAACTTCGATTGGAACAAAAGGGTCCAAAGTATCGAAGCCTTCCTGCAGAGGTTACAGTGTGATGGGGGGAGAGAAAGGCGAGAGATAGAGCGGAACATTGTCAGTCATGAGCAGAAGATGCAACAGCAACAAAATACACGCGCACAGTGTGTTTCATGTCCGGAGGATATCTCAAGACTGTGAAATCAGTGTATGCTCCCAAACCGGATAGCAGGGAGGGTGAGCAAAGTCAGAGTCAAAGAGGAGGGTCTTCAGACGTGTCTTGCGGGAGGCGAGGCAGAGGAACTATAGTATCGAGGGAGGCGAGGCAGAGGAACTATGGGATGGAGGGAGCCAGGCAGAGGGATTGTGGGATGGAGGGAACGAGGCAGAAGAACTGTGGTATGGAGGTGGCGAGGCAGAGGATCTCCAGGATGGAGTTCCAAAGTGTATGGCGCAGGGATGGAACTGTGACAAGAGATGAAGAACAGGGACCTGATGTCATGTAGCCCAGTGACTGGCCCCGTGGCATTACCGATTAACGATGCGTGAAAGCGACTGGATTTGCAACAACAACTCTTAGGCCTCCCTCTGCGAGTGAGTAGCTGGGCTCTCAGGGAGGTTTGGGAGGAGCTTCAGTCAATCCGGGCACAGAATGCTCACCTTTCTAAGCAGATGGTGGGGTAGATGAGACAAGTGGGAGGAACCCAATGCCCCAGTCTTGGTCAGTGTCATCACCACAGCTCCAGCACACTGCAGCAGGTAATACACGGGTTAGAATAGAATAATAAGCCTTAGGTGCGCACCACCTAATCACTTTCAAACATCACAAAGCGCTTCACAGGTTACACTCTAAAGTGATTTGACTGTATATTTTATGGGGAGACAAACAGTGCGCCTAAATGATGTGGACACATGCATACCTACACGCATACATACACACCACACACACACATTCACGTACACACACAGAGCATTGGTGCAGGTAGTGTGTGGTGCTGTAGGGAGAGGCTACTCTCTCAGACTCTCACCCAGTCATTGTTCATCAGCTTCTTCAAATTGTGCATCAGAGTCAGCTTGTGTGGAAACATCTGTGAGAAGAGAGTGTCGTGAAACTTGGGAAGGAGGGGTAAGGCCATCAGAGAGCGTTCAGAGGTTCAGGATGGAGTGGCTGCCACTGATGGTGGAATTTAGAGCACGAGGGACAAGTCAGTTGAGTGGAAGTAGTGGGTTGGGTGAGTAAGCAAGTCGAAGAGGTGGCGAGATGCCTGGCCATGAAAAGATTTCAAAATGAGGGAGATGATCTTGAAATAGATCCGTTTGATGATAGAGTTTAGTGCGTGATAGGGACGCAGGGGAGCCTGGCGAGGACTGGGTTGATGGAAGGGGTGAGAGTTTAGTGTGTGAACGGGAGCCAGGGGAGCCTGGCGAATGCTGGAACAAGAATGTGAATCAGGAATGTGAGGCAATACCTGGCTCCTATCCTCCTTCCTCATGGTGGTGGGTCCCCAGAGGGCATTGGCCCTGTCGATGGCCACCAGCAGGCGGTAGGTATCTGGCGAGCTCTGTCCCTTCAGCTCCTTGAACAGGACTCCGACTGCATCACTCACACTCTTTACCCTCGTCAGTCCCTGCAGCGAGACGTCAGCTCAACCACAACACACACAGTCACACAAACAATAACTCACTCATCTCACCCTCCTGGCATCAGTGAAGGCATCTATGAATGCACTTGATCTGATGCTTAGAAAATGAAAACATCTCAAATTGCGTTCAAGGGAATTGCTGTCATCAGGGGGACTTTTCTTTTCTAATAAGCAAATGCAGCAAACAGCTGTGAAATGAATGAGCAATTTAGTTAGGGAATTGTCAGTCAGGACACAGGGAGAGAGAGAGAAACATCCTTCTCTTTACCGACAGCGCCATGGGAGATCATTTAACTTCTGACAGGAAGCGAGGTTTAACATGTCAACCGAAGGACAGAGCCTCCCCCAATAAGGCTCTCTCTCCCACCAGCATCAGCCTAGGGTATGAGCTCAGAATCCCCGGCGTTGACCTCAGAGGCCAGAGCTTAAGTGACTGAGCCAAGCAACAGGAAAATTACATTTGTAGAGCGCCTTTCATGTCGGTAGGACGTCCCAAGGCTCTGGACAGTCAGGGGTGAAGACTTGAGCATAGGGTGGGGGGAGGGCAGGGGAATACCTAAGGAGACCTTTTTCTAGCCCCCCCCCCACCTTGTCCCCCCATGCGGTTCTGATGATTCAGTGTGAAACCCCTCACCCAGTTACCTGTTCCACCACTTCACCGAGCGGCCTCCCCTCCTCCGTTGCCTCACGCTTGCTCCAGATGTACCTTTGCCGGTTTTTATCTGTTCAGACAAAACTTAAATTAGATGTTGCTTCAGTTGCTTCAACGAGATGTTCAATCGTGGAGAAGTTTTAATTCCCTGTTAATTTAGAAGCTGTTTTAAAACGATAAGAATGGATACGAAGGACGTCCCACCAATCCGGAGTCCTGAAACAGGCCTTAAAGTAGTCACGGGAGTGTGGGCTGGCGTTCTGACACATAGGGTCATGGCTACTGGATAAAAACAACTATTTTGTTATTACCTCCTTTAAGAAGTGCTCGTTTGTAATCTTCAAATTCTTGAGCCAGACGGAGGCCTCAATAAGCTGTTGTCAAACCGAACTGGATTGTAGGAGGACTGGAGCAGCTCTTTACGGCTTTTCACCCACGTGTAAGCTGTCACATGGGGAAAAACACAAGAGAATTACTGATACTGAGCCTCACCTTTGTTTTCAAATCCCTCCACTCCTCTGCAACCCTCTACCTCTCTGACCTCCACGCTCCTCAAACCAGCTCCCGTTGACTTCGCTCCATTGGGTCTGGCCTCCTCCATGTCCCCCCCGAATCCTCTGATCCACTCTCAGGGGCGTGCCTTCAGACACTATGCCCCGAGGCTCTGGAATTCCCTTCCTCACTACCTTCGCTTGCCCCCTCTTTTCTCAGTTTCAGGTCCCAGATGAAGACCTTTCTCTTCGACCGTACCTTTGGTCCCCTTTCTACCCCTGCACCGATCCTGGGATCCACTATTGTGAAGCGCTCTGAGACACCGTCCAGCATAGAGGGCGCTGTATAAATCAAAGATGTTGTGGCTGTTGCTCAGCTACACACACAGTAACAATCTCATGAGTCCCCCATCAATCCATATCGATGGTTTTAGCTGGTGTAGAGTTATAGGGTTTAGACATACAGCCAGCAAATCTCATCAACTTGGAAAAACGATGGAGCCAAGGTCAATTTCCTTGTATGACATTGTTGTTAGTGCCACCAGAGACACAGAGACACACAGGGCTTTATAGTACCAGTGGGTGGCCACGTACAGCAACATGCCCGCATTGTCAATCATGTCCTGAAACACCAAGAGTAATGACTGCCCTCGCGCCCACCAGCCCAAACCCTCTCCCCATTGATGCCATCCTCTGGACAACCACACAAATCTAATCCAATAACATTGGCTGCAACTCACCATCTGGGACATGGAGAATAAGCCAGTCCTGCTTGGAACAGTAATGAACAGCGTTGCAGAATGTGAGTGTTTTCCCAGAGCCTCTCTCACCATCTGAAAGCCGAGAGGTCAAGGAAAGGACCTGGGACATTGAGCCACATTGATGGATTCCACCTTAAACAGCGTTCCAGCGGGTTTGTTTCTTGAGGGATTATTATCAGACGTGGGGAGTAAGGAAACGCTTTGCCGGGAATCACACGCAGTTTGGAAGTGACAAGGATACAGATGAGGTAGCGGATGGCAGGGTACGAACAATTGGTCGCTTTCAGATAACTGATGAGCTCCAGTGCTGGCTGCCTGACCATCAAACATGCCTCTCCAAACGTCCTCACCTGGAACACAACAGAGAGAATCACATACCTCCTTCACTCCTGTCTGAAGCAGAGTGAAGCAAGGCACACACTGAGACACAGAGGGCACGTTATATCAGATACACGCTACACCAGCAGTGTGAAATAGGGAGACGCACACACAAACACACACACAGGAGTGAGAGACAGAGAAAGGTGTGTATGGTAAAAACAGAGAAGCGTTTACACAGCGAGAGACAAGAGAGGATAGTCACAGAGAGACAGATAGGATACACACAGCATCAGATACATGCCTCACTTACAGTCTAACACAGAGACACACACGTGCACACCAGAGATAGAGACACACATCACACACACACGATAGTGAGAGAGGCAATGGACTGGACATTGTGGCTGTACCTGTAGCTGGAAGCGCGGTGGTAGGCCATGAGGGAAGGTAGATTTGAGGTCACTGGGTGGGCTGGTGTAGTGCAGCCCCTCGTGGAGTGGCTGGTGATTTGCCTGCGAATAAACTCTGCATTACACTATCATTTAACACTGTCACTGCACAGCGGAGCTTTCCAACCCAGAGATACACACGGTGCAGGGCGTGTCACGTGTTTTGTACGTGTGCCTGTTGGCATTGTGTGTTGTGTGTATGTGTGTTGTGCGCGCGTGATTTACTGGATCTGTTTGGCTGGTCCTGAACACAGCTCTGGGAGTTTCTGGGGCTGTGTCCTTCTGCACCGCGGCATGCGCCTCCCACGAGCTGGGGCTGCAGTGAAGGAGACGGGCACGGCAGGCCTGGGGTCCAACAGCAAACAGGAACATTGCCTTTGCGAACGTGTAAATATTATACTGGTTCATTGGCACATGACTCACTGTTGTAGCAAACTTGGCCATTTTCCTCAGATAGTCCATCGGCATCATTCCTGCAACACACACAGAGGCCACTTCATTCCAGCTGCTGTGTAACTGCATTATTTACCCCCCGAGACAACACGAGTCTACCCCCTGGCACATTGTGTCAATATAAAGTGTGATGTTAACGGTGCTGTAATAAATGTCAGCATTATTCTTGTTACACGCTGGCCTCTGTTTACCTGGCAGGAGGTGGGAATCTGGTTGTTATTGGATTGAGGGATTGCTTTTGGGGGATAACACTATTGCAACCCCCTCCTCGCCGGTCTCCCCTCCACCACAATCCACAAAATCCAGCTAATCCTGAACTCTGCTGCCCGCATACTCACCCGCTCTAAGCTTCGCTCCCCCATTACCTCAGTCCTTGCCAGGCTTCACTGTCTCCCTGTCCCAGAGAGGATCTGCTTCAAGATCCTCACCCTTGTTTTCAAATCCCCCCACTGCTCTGAACCCCCCAATCTCTCTGATCTCCTCTCCCCCCAACCCAGCACCCGCTGACTTCGTTCCTCTGGGTCTGGCCTCCTCCAGTTCCTCTGCTCCACCCTCGACGGCCGTGCCTTCTGCTCCACCCTCGATGCCCCGAGGCTCTGGAACTCCCTTCCTCACTCGCTTCGCCTCGCCCCCTCTCTTCCCAGTTTCAGGTCACAGCTGAAGACCTTTCTCTTCGACCGAGCTTTGGTCACCTTCCTGCCGCTGCCCCTGGCTCGGTCCCGGGATCCGCTACTGTGAAGCGCTCTGATCCTTCTGGCGTGGAGGGCGCTGTATAAATCGAAGTTGTAATAGTAGTTGTAGTAGATAAACACACACACCTTCACACACTCTGATTCGCACAAACACAATGAAAAGACACACACCTTCTCACACACAGACTCTCACGAAGTCCTCACATATAGAGTCCTCACACACGCACGTATCAGTACCCACCCCACCCTATCCTCCACCCCCCTCACACAGACTGTGACCCTTTGAGCTGGAAGCTGTTCCCAGGTCTAGTTGAGTTTACAAACCGTCTGATTTCCCAGCCTTGCCCTCACTCACTCCCACTGTGTGTTGTTTCTCTCTCTCTCTCTCAGCTGCGGCCTCTCTGACTCTGGATCCTGACACAGCCCATCCCAACCTCATCCTGTCTGAGGACCTGACCAGTGTGAGACACGGAGACAAACGGCAGCAGCTCCCAGACTCCCCGAAGAGGTTTGATCCCTGTCCCTGTGTCCTGGGGTCTGAGGGCTTCACATCAGGGAGACATTACTGGGAGGTGCAGGTGGCCAACAAGACAGACTGGACTGTGGGATTGGCCAGAGAGTCTGTCAACAGGAAAGGATCAATCACATTGTCACCAGAGGATGGGATCTGGGCTGTGTGTCTGACAAACGGGGATGAATATTTAGCTTGTACCTCCTCTCCCACCCGCCTGCCCCTGAGAGAGAGAGAGAGACCCGGGAAGCTGGGAGTTTACCTGGACTATGAGGGGGGACAGGTGATATTTTACAACGCTGACAACATGTCTCATCTCCACACTTTCACCCAAACCTTCACTGAGAAACTCTATCCTCTCTTCAGTCCCTGTTTGAATGACGGCGGGAAAAACTCTGAGCCGCTGAGAATCTGCCGGGAGACAGTTTAATGTGGAGGGGAATCCTGAGCCGGGAAACTGTGTTAGACTGTGATTCCCACCAGGCTGGGGGTGGGGGTGGGGGGGGGGGGGGGGGGGGGGAGGCTGGGCTTTTCCTCCAGGTTTGAGCTGAGAGTTTGTGACGGGAAGTGAATATAGAATAATAACAAGAATAAAGCATTTGATTTAGCGACTGATTGGCATCTGGAATAATCAAATCATCTGTATATAAATAGATGAAGATACAGTAGCAAACAAACAAAAACAAAAGTACATTGATAGAGCGGCTTTCATGTCTGGATTATAATAATAATAAAGATTACATTTGACAATATGGTTTATGTCTCTTTAAATCTCTCCTTGACCTTGGCTCCTCTTTGCCTGTCTGTCTTTCTCTCTCTGTGTCTGTCCCTCTGACTTTCTCACTATGTTTCTGTCTGTCTGCCTGCCTGCCTGCCTGTCTGTGTCTGTCTCTCTGTATCTGCCTGTCTCTCTGTGCCTGTCTGTCTCTCTGAATCTGCCTGTCTCTCTGTGCTTGTCTGTCTCTCTGTGTCTGCCTGTCTCTCTGTGTCTGTCTGTCTCTCTGCGCCTATCTGTCTGAGCGCGAGGCTAACAGTTATTATTTTGAACTGGGCGCCTTTCTAGTGGCGTCACTGGGCTCGTTGTTTTCCCGCTCGACGCCTGCCGCATCACGTGGCTAATGGGTATTGTTCGTTTTTTAAAAATCGACGCCTGCGCAGTGCCGTCTGTCTCTGTGTGGGCGCGAGGCTGACGGTTATGATTTTGAACTCGGCGCCCGCGCGGTGACTGTGTCTGTCTGTCCCTGTTACCATGGTGAGCGATCGCTGTGCTCTCAAACATGCAGCACCAATCATCCCCTTGAAACACTGACACGTGAGAGAGAGAGAGTTCAGTGGGCAGGGGAGGGTTGACGTGCTGACGTCACGGAAGGGCGGGAGGCAGGAGAGGGTTGACCACTGAACTGAAAAGAGAACTGGAATGCTCATCTCCTCCACAAAGTGTCGCTACCGATTGTTCGAGGTCGCCATTTTGGTTGGTCCTCGATGAGACGAGAGTGTGTGTGACAGGGGAGAGAGAGACAGGGGAGAGAGGGACAGAGAGAGGGGAGAGAGGGACAGGGGAGAGAGTGTGACAGGGGAGAGAGAGGGACAGGTGTTGGCCTATCTCCTCAGGAGGTAAATATCTCTCTGTGTGTCTCTCACACTCACTCTCTCCATCTCGCTCTCTGTCTGTCTCTCTGTCTGTGTCTCTCTTCTCTCTCACACCCCCCCCCCCCCCACATCTATCTATCTATCTATCTATCTATCTATCTATCTATCTATCTATCTATCTATCTATCTATCTATCTATCTATCTATCTATCTATCTATCTATCTATCTATCTATCTATCTATCTATCTATCTATCTGTCTGTCTGTCTGTCTGTCTGTCTGTCTGTCTGTCTGTCTGTCTGTCTCTCTGTCTGTCTGTCTGTCTGTCTCTCTGTCTGTGTCTATCTGTCTGTCTGTCTGTCTGTCTGTCATATATACTGTATATTATCACATTCCCTCTCTCTCTCTCCAACCCTCCGTCTCTGTCCCCCTTTCTCCCTCCCCCTGTTCCCCTGTCTCTCTCTCTCTGCCACCCATGCCCTCTCCCCCCTCTCCGTCTCTCTCTCTCCCCCACCCTCCTTCCATGTCCCCCTGTCTCTCACCCCTCTCCCTCCTCCCACCCTCCCTCCCTGTCCCCCTGTCTCTCTCCCCCTGTCACTCTCTCCCCCCCCCCATCTCCTTCCCTGTCCCCCTGTTACTCTCTCCCACCCCCCATCCCACTCCCTCCCTATCCCACTGTCTCTTTCCCCCTCTCCCCCTGTCTCTCTCTACCCCACCCCCCCTCCCTGTCCCTGTCTCTCTCCCCCTGTCTCTCTCTCGCCCCACTCCGTCCCTGTCACCCGTCTCTCTCCTACTGTCTCCCTCTCCCCCTCCCTCCCTGTGCCCCTATCTCTCCCGCCCCCTCCCCCTGTCTCTCTCTCTCCCCCCCACCCCTTCCACCCTCTCCCCTCCTCCCCCTCTCCCCCGACCCCTTGTACACCTGTATATTATATTCGAGGGCTACGTAATATGGCGGTTTTACGGCGACACCTCGGTCTGTGCATTTTCTGCGGAGATGAGCATTCCCGTTGTCTTTTCAGTTCAGTGGGGTTGACTTGCTGACGTCACCCAAGTGAGTGAGTGGCAGGGAGCTGGCGACGTGAAGTGAGTTACTCTCACACAGAGAGAGAAGGTGAGAGAGATCTGTTTATAGCCTGTGATACACATACAGAGAGAGAATGAAGGTGAGAGAGCGAGTGAGAGAGAGAGTTTTCTGTCTCTAGCCTGAAATACACTCACACAGAGAGAGAGGGAGAGAGAGAGAGAGACCTCTGCAGCCTGAGGTGCCCTCACAGAGAGAGAGAAGGTGGGAGAGAGAGAAGTTATTACAGCCTGGGATTCACACACAGAGAGAGAGAGAGAACACTACAGTCTGAGACACAAACAGAGAGAGGAGATGTGTGTGTGTGTGAAATGCTGATACTTGTACAGCCTGAGATATACTGAGAGAGAGAGAGAGAGAGAAAGAGAGATCTCGCTGTAGCTGAAATGCACTCACACGGAGAGAGGGAGAAGTTGTGAGAGAGAGTGAGCGAGATCTCCACAGCCTGAGATACACAGAGAGAGAGCGAGAAGGCTTGTGAGAGAGAAATGTACATATTTCTACACTTTGAGATACAGAGAGAGAGAGAGAGATCTGTGGACAGCCTGAGATACAGTCACAAGAGAGAGGGAGAAGGTGAGAGAGAGAGAGAGTGGTTGAGGGGGATATGCAAGAGGGATATATAGAGACCTGTCTGCTGCCTGTGATACACTCACACACAGAGAGAGCGAGAGAAGGTGAGAGACAGAGAGAAGGGAAGAGAGGGTTAGAGAGAGAGCTCTCTGCAACCTGAGATACACACACACACACATAGAGAGAAGGGGAGGGGGGGGGGAGGGTTGAGGCGAGAGAGAGATGCTCTCACAGAGTGAGACACAGAGAGTGAGAGAGAGTCTGAGATACACTCACTGAGGGAGACACATGCAGTGAGGGAGAGACTCCCACAGTCTGTATCTGACCTGTGTCACTGGGACACACAAACACACCCGAGAGAGAGACACACACACAAATACACTCGCAGCCTCACATACACAGAGAGACACACACAAAAGTAATACACTTGCAGACTCTCATGCAGAAAGCGATACGCGCACATTCACACACAGAGTGACACAGAGAAAGACTGAGACAGAGAGATAGAGAGATTGAGAGAGGGACTGAAAGAAATTGAGACAGAGAGGGACTGAGAGAGGGAGGGAGAGGGAGGGAGATAGAGAGAGTGTGAGAGAGACTGAGAGAGAGAGAGAGGGGGGTGGGGTTGAGACTGAGAGTGACAGAGAGAGGGAGAGAGAGAGACTGAGAGATCGAGACAGAGAGAGAGAGACTGGGAGAGAGAGAGAGAGAGAGAGAGACAGAGAGAGAGAGAGAGACAGATAGAGACAGAGACAGAGAGAGAGATTGAGAGAGAGACTGAAAGAGATTGAGACAGAGAGGTAGTGAAAGAGAGTGTGAGAGAGACTGAGAGAGAGAGAGAGAGAGAGGGGGGGGGGGGGGTGAGACTGAGAGTGACAGAGAGAGAGAAACTGAGAGACAGAGAGAGGGAATGAGCGAGAGAAAGACCGAGAGAGAGCGAGACTGAGAGTGACTGGGAGAGGGAGTTGGAGAGAGAGAGAGAATGAGAGACTGAGGGAGAGAGAAGAGACAGACCGAGAGAGAGACAGAGAGAGAGAGAGAGGGAGTGAGAGAGAGAGAGACAGAGAGAGAGAGTGAGAGGGGGGGTGGGGGTGAGACTGAGAGTGACAGATGAGAGAGAGAGAACAGAAGGAGAGAGGGAGTGAGAGAGAGAGAGAGACTGAGGGAGAGAGGAATGAGAGGTAGACAGAGAGGACGGAGAGAGAGAGACTCACACAGAGAGTGACACAGAGAGACTGAGACAGAGAGAGAGACTGGGAGAGAGAGAGTGAGAGACTGGTAGAGACTGAGAGAACGACTGAGACAGACAGAGAGAAACAGAGAGAGAGAGAGATTGAGACAGAGAGATAGAGGGAGAGAGAGAGAGAGGAGACTGGGAGAGAGAAAGACCGAGAGAGAGAGACTGAGAGAGAGAGACACACAGACAGAGAGACTGAGAGAGAGAGACTGAGAGTGACAGAGAGAGAGAGAGAGCGCGACTGAGAGAGACAGAGAGAGAGAGAAAGACCGAGAGAGAGAGGAATGAACAGAGAGACAGACAGAGAGAGACGGAGAGAGAGATTGAGAGAGAGACTGAGAGAGAACTGAAAGAGACTGAGACAGAGAGGGACTGAGAGAGGGAGGGAGGGGGGAGAGAGGGAAGGAGAGAGGGAGAGGGAGGGACAGGGAGAGAGGGAAGGAGAGAGGGAGGGAGGGGGAGAGAGAGGAAGAAAGAGGGGAGGAAGAGGGAGGGAGAGGGGGGGGAACCAGAGAGAGAGGGAGTGAGGGAGGAGATAGGGAGTGAGGGGGGAGAGAGGGGAGGGAGAGGGAGTGAGGAGGGAAAGAGGGAGGGAGGGAGAGAGAGAGACAGGGGGGGAGCGAAGTGAGGGAGAGGAGAGAGGGAAGGAGTGAGGGATGGAGGGGGGAGGCAGGGAGGGGGACAGAGGGAAGGAGAGAGGGAGTGAGGGAAGGAGAGAGGGTTGTGAGGGAAGGAGAGATGGAGGTGAGGGGGAGAGAGGGAGGGGGGAGGGAGGAAGGAGAGAGGGAGGGAGGGACGGAGAGGGATGAGAGAGGGAAGGAGAGAGGGGGGACAGGGAAGGTGATGCAGGGAAGGTGAGAGGGAGGGAGGGAGGTGAGAGGGAGAGAGGGAAGGAGGAGAGGGGGGAGTGAGGGAGGAGTGAGGAGGAGGGAGAGAGGGAGGGAGAGAGGGAGGGAGGGAGGGGACTGGAGGGGGAGTGAGGGAAGGAGAGAGGGAGGGTGGCAGAGAGAGGGAGGGAGGGGGAGGAGAGGGAGGGGGAGAGAGGGAGTGAGGGAAGGAGAGAGGAGGGAGGCAGAGAGAGGAGGAAGGGGGAGGAGGGAAGGAGAGATGGAGGGAGAGGGAGAGAGGGAAGGAGAGAGGGAGGAGAGGGAGAGAGGGAAGGAGAGGGAGAGGGGGAATGGCCTCGGCTGGTGAAGCCAGTGTTACTCAGACCCCAGACACGTTCACTGTCCTGTGTGTCTGTCTGTAGTGTGTTGTGTGTCTCTGTGTGTGTGTCTCTGTGTGTGTGTGTCTCTGTGTGTGTAAACCCCCTCCCCCACTGTCTGTGTGTGCGTGTGTGTCTCTGTTTGTGTGTCTGTGTCTCTCTCTCTGTCTGTGTGTGTGTGTGTGTCTGTGTGTGATCACCCCCACAAAACATGGCAGGTATCCCTCACCCCCCACTCTCTGTGTGTCTGTGTCTGTGTCTCTCTGTGTGTCTGTCTCTCCTCTCTCTCTGTGTCTCAGTCTCTCTCTGTCTCTCTCTCTCCCCCTGTGTCTCACTCTCTCTGTGTCTCAGTCTCTGTGTCTCTCTGTCTCTCTCTGTGTCTCTCTCTGTCTGTCTCTGTGTCTCTCTCTGTGTCTCTCTCTGTGTCTCTCTCTGTCTCTCTCTGTGTCTCTCTGTCTCTATGTGTCTCTCTCTGTGTGTCTCTCTCTCTCTCTCTGTGTGTCTCTCTCTGTGTCTCTCTCTCTCTGTGTCTCTCTCTGTGTCTCTCTCTATGTCTCTCTCTCCCTCTGTGTCTCACTCTCTCTGTGTCTCAGTCTCTCTCTCTCTCTCTGTGTCTCTCTGTGTCTCTCTCTGTGTGTCCTCTCTATGTCACTCTCTGTGTCTCTCTCTGTGTCTCTCTCTGTGTCTATCTCTATTTCTCTCTCTAAGTCTCTCTCTGTGTCTCTCTCTGTGTCTCTCTCTGTCTCTCTCCGTGTCTCTCTCTGTGTCTCTCTCTGTGTCTCAGAGAGAGAGAGAGACAGACAGACAGAGAGCGAGAGAGAGAGAGCAGAGAGAGAGAGAGAGAGAGAGAGAGTCAGACAGAGAGAGAGACAGATAGAGAGAGAGAGGCAGACAGAGGGACAGAGAGAGAGAGAGAGAGAGAGAGAAAACGAGAGAGACAGAGAGAGAGAGACAGACAGAGAGACAGAGAGAGAGAGAGAAGAGAGAGACAGACATAGAGACGGAGAGAGACAGAGAAAGAGAGACAGAGAGACAGAGAGAGAGAGATACACAGAGACAGAGAGAGAGAGAGACAGAGAGAGAGAGACAGACAGAGAGACAAACAGACAGAAGGACAGAGAGAGAGAGAGAGACAGACAGAGAGAGAGAGAGACAGAGAGACAGACAGACAGACAGAGAGAGAGGAGAGAGACAGACAGACAGAGAGAGAGAGAGACAGAGAGAGAGAGACAGACAGAGAGAGAGAGAGAGACAGACAGAAGGCAGAGAGAGAGAGAGCGAGACAGAGACAGGGGGCGGTTCGGGCGGGGGGCTTGGAGCAGGCCAAGTCCTGTTGAACGGAGAGTCGGGTGGGCGTGTAGGGGGAAAGTACATTGGTTAAATAGGGCGGGGCAAGGCCACGTAAGACCTTGAAGGTGAGGACGAGGATCTTGAACTCGATCCTCTGGAGGATGGGGAGCCAGTGGAGACGGGCGAGGGTGGGGGTTATGTACTCATTCATCCCACGATAAAGAGTGTAATTGACAAACAATCAAAGTTGCATTTTATCTATAACTATTACCGAGACTCGTAGAATGCTCAACCAACTTATGTAAATATTAGAAATATTTGAGTTAGTAATGGGATAATGTGCGACTGTTCTGTAGAATAGGCCTAGTTTGTGAACAAATGATTGTTGCGCTTTTTCAGGTGAGGGAGCTCAGGTGGGAAAACACTTTTTGTGTAACACAACTCAGATGTCAGCTCATTGGCCTCCAAGCTTAAATTACACGTTTCGTTCACTGGAGTGTTTACGAGGCCTGTAAATAAAGCACGGAATCGCGCAGGAATGACCGATTTGCTGTTATACACTTTAGTTTTTTGCTGTTATATATATTGGCATCAAATCATATTTGTTGTAGTTGTATGACTGGATGCAGCTACTCGACCTTAAGTGTTAATTAGGCCAATATTTGCTTCAAGTTCAACATATATATTCTTTCGCAAAGGACAAGAAACATTTACGTGCAGCATGTTTTAGAAGGTTTATCTGTCTTGTTGTGTCTCCGCAGCTTTTGCTGTTAGTCCCGTACAAATTATCAAACGCACAACCACACAAATGCAGAGATTCTCCTCTCTCACACACACAAACCCACTGGGACTATATTTCTAGCATACTCAAACAAATCACAGAGACTCTCGCTCCATCTCACTCTCTTATACACAGAAACCGACACAATTTCTCTCTCTCTTATGCACAGATACACACACAAACCCATAGAGACTGACTCTCTCTCTCAGACACACAAACACAAACCTACAGACACTCTCTCTCACACACACACACAAACCGACAGACTCTCTCTCATGCACAGAGGCACACACAACAAACCCATAGAGGCTGTCTCTCTCTCACACACACACACTCAAACTCACAGAGACTTTCTCTCTCACACACAATACCCACAGGGACTCTCTGTCTCTCTCTCTCTCTCTCACTCTCTCTTTTGCGCACACACACACAAACGTACACACGCGCACGCTCTCACTCTCACACACACAACCCTACAGGCACTCTCTCTCTCTCTCTCTCTCTCTCTCTCTCTCTCAAAAACACACACACACACAAAAACTGACAGAAGCTCTCTCTCTGATGCACAGATACACATACAATACCACAGAGACGGTCTCTCTCACACAAACACACAGAGATCCACACATACGATTTAAAGCAGGAAACTATCAACAGCTCAGATGGTATCTGACAGCAGCCGCCAATGTAACCCTTTACTCTCCAAAGTGACGTCATACAGACATAGAATTTGATATCACAGGAGAATCATTGATAAATATGTGTGATCACATGACTGTTAGACAGTGACAGGTCAGGGCAGACAATGTAGGGGGTGGAGCTCCTGTAGCTCAGTGGTTAGAGCCCTCGCCAAACAAGAGCGTCAGACCTGTGTTCGAATCCAGGCATGTCAGGGTAAAACCTTGGGCAAGATGTTTTACTCCATGCACGTCTAATAATAATCTCTCAAAAAAAAACACAATTATAAAAATTGTAAATTGATCATGTTCAATCCACGACTGTTTTGCGGACGCTGCTGTAAAGCGCTGTATCAAATGCGAGGATTATTATTAGACTGATTCTTACAGATGTGAGCACATTGGCCTCTGAGGTTCATATCCCAGAGTGAATTGATCGAAAGTGTGTGAGTGTCCTGTGATTATGGCGCAGAAACCCTCGGCAATGATCTGTTTGTTCTTCTGAAATTTCCAGACTGCTCTGAATTGTGCTTGTGTTATATTTTATATATTTATTTTATAAATAATACTGGAGCCGAAAACTTTATCTAATGTATTAATTAGGCCGGTATTTACTTAAACTTTCACCTCCAGAATCTGCAGAAAGCCATAAAGTCTGTATGCATTCTGTGTCAAATAACACAAATTATATCACTTCTTATGATCTGTGTCTATTACTTTCACTCTCAGTCCCGCTCTTTCCATCATATTTACATAGAGACAGTCCTCTCCCATACACACAAATACACAGAGAACACACCCACCCACACACAAAAAAACTCATAGAGAGCCAAACACATTGGCGTCTGAGCTTGAATTCCACATAGATTCCAATGTGACCCCAGGCCTCGCCACAACTCCACACACAATCTCACTCAAAAACACACGAACCAAACCGCACTATTCAAACACAAAGATCCCAAACTCCACACACACATATACACAGACAACACAATCAGAGAACCATACACATATACCCATAGAGACACACAGACAAACACACCAACACACAGACCCCACCACCGCCAAATAAACAGAGAGAGACTGCCTCACTACCCCTATCCTCCCCACCACACAGACACACGCACACGCACACACAAACACACTGACAAATACACACACAGTTAAAAGCAGTAAACTAGCACCAGCTCAGATGGTATCTGACAGCAGCCGTCAATGTAACCCTTTACTCTCCAAAGTGACGTCATAGAGCCATAGCAATCTGTTGCACAGAAGAGACTCATTCACAAAATGTCTGATCGATTGGTTGTGACAGTTGGGAAGATGGGGTAGTTCTGGAGGGTCAGACGCGTGGTATGTGAGCTCGACTGAGATGTCAGCACACGCACCTCTGAGTTTTAAATCCCAGGGGAATTTAACATTTTTAAATATCACAGTTAATTGATCATAACGTGTTTGACAGGCCTGTAATTGTGACACAGAAACACTCAGGAATGATCTTTTAACGATTACGTATTTCACTATTGGCTTGTTAAATGTACTGGAGTTATAATTTGTAATAATTTGTACTAATAATATTGATGGTAATACTATTAACCCTGCCATTTGTATGGCGAGTTTCACGTAGTCTAGATGTCTCATTGCACTTTACACAATATAATTTGACTTTGATTTGACTGTACGTATGTGGTCGAAATGCGGCTGCCAATTGCACAAAAAGCAGTGCCCCACTAACAGTCATGGATTGAAATGACTAATTTGTTACTGTTTGTTTAACTTTAGTGATCATACCAGGCCTGTCGGGTAAGTAAAACCGTATTGATTGTCGTAATCAGAGTGGATTTAAATACTACATTTAATATACTAATTTGGCCAAAACTTTCGCCCTGGCTCTCACAAAAAAAAAAACATTTAAAATAATTAAACAAGCTGGCTGCTCAGTTGCAATCGGACATCAACAAAGAATGTACTGTATAAGAGGCGAGAGAAAGAGACACAGAGAGAGCTAACAAATGATCCAGGATGAAAGTGTAAAATATAATGACGTTCACTTGCATTGTGAATTTATCTCATTGTCTGTATCCCAAAATTAAGGCGAAATTTATCTTTCAGTTCCTGCCACAGCAGTTAAACATGTCACCTTACCGCGCACACTAGTACAGTGATCAGCATCACTGAATTGTTATCGGTTGGTTTGTTTTCACTTTTAATTCATCCCAGGGAAAAACAGTGTTAAAATGATAAAAAATCAAACGTGCACTTTAATTGTAATAATTACAGAGGCTCGTGTGTGTACAGTGCTCAACTAACTTAAATGATTAACTATCAAGATTGGAATTAGTAGTGATTTAATGGGCCATTGGTCTGCAGAATAGCCTAATCTGTGTGATGAAGTATGTTGTTACACTTATCTAGATGAGGTACATTAGTTGGACTGCCACGTCTGTGTAGACACAGCTGATGGGACAGGACATTGTTTTGAGTTGATATGAAGTGATTCAAAGGCATATGGTTATCACACTTGGTCTCTACAAAAGAGGCCTAGTCTCTTTATAACATGCCGTTTCTCTGCACGATAGACCTGTTTCTGTATTACTATCCTGGTCTCCATAAAACAGATATTGGCGTTGTGTAGCGGGCCTGGTGCGTATTCTGGGATCCTCTTCGTCCAAATGAGAGCAGATGAATCTCCTCGAATTTGAAATGCTGCAATATCGATCCCATCCATCAGTGGTTTGAATCCCTCGTTACATGATGGGGGATGAGATCAGGGGAAGTCCTTTCGTGGTGCTAACTGCTGAATCGAATATCAGAAGGAGATTGTTCTGGAAGGTTACAACATTTGGAGTAAAAGATAAAAAGGGTTACCACACTCGAAGTTCATGAATTTGGTTACGATACATGTCTGGATACTCAATATCTCATTGCTCGACTTCTCAGTTGACCAGGAATAAGTTTGTTAACTGTCACTTCTGTTACCATTCAAATTGTCCATGATTTAGTGTCTTGTAATTCAGTAGTTGGACTACTCACCTTGCATATGATAGGTCTGGGGTTATGTCCCAGCAGAGGTAATCGTTACGCAGGACTGATAATAAAAATAATTGAAGTGGTGATTGCAATGCAATCCTATTTGCAGGACATTGCTGTGTGCAATCAGCTTCCTCAAATTTCCCATCGTGATGCAGTTATATCACTTTGCAACATATTATGTAGAGGGCTTGGATACATGTAAATGAAGAGTGAAGTTCTGGATCATGCAAAGATTATAGTAAGCAATAAGTGTACATAATGTATCAAATGAAGACATGATCATTGGAAACGTAAAGAAAAACATTATCTCTGGCATGGGAATGTGGTATCAGTTTCATTCAAATAAGTTGATGCCTTTGTGAATATTGTATCCAAGTATGAGCCCCTTCGTTTCTTTAAATCCTCAGTACACGATATTGGTTTAACAGGCCTGTACACTGTTTCATGTGACTGGTCTCTGTATATCACGTCGCTGTAAAACAGTCCTTGTCTCTAAATAACATGTCATTTCGCCATATAACAACCCTGTTTCTATACTACTATCATGATCTACATATAACAGACATTGGCGTTGTACAGCAAGCCTGGAGTCTGTATTCTGCGATCTGCTTTTTCTGTGTGAGAGCAGATGAATCTCCTTAGATTTGTAATGCTACAATACCTATCCCAGCCATCAGCGATTTGTAGGCCTGAATGTAAGACGGGAGAACATCTTCCAGGATGTGTTGATGGGAAGACCTTTCATTGTGCTATCTGCTTCAAGTGAATATCAGAAGGAGATTTTGCTGTAAGGACGCAACCTAAGGAGTAAATTTAAGAACATTTAGCAATTTTGAATTTAATGAATTTGTTTACGACACATGCCTGTCTACTAGGCAATTCAATGGTCGACTTCTCACTTGACAAGAAATAAGTTTGTTACCAGTCACCACGGTTTCTCTCCACAGGGACTGAGGTTAGAGTCACTGCTGTGCGGGCAGCTTTATGGGGACATGGCCACCTCCTCTTTGTTTGTTAACAGCAATTTATTAATTGTAATGCTCAGCCTCTTGCAACTGGTTGAGTGCTGCATTTTATGTCACGCTTAATTTTGAATACACGTTTAAGATTGTGAGCAGTATCTTCCATTTCCAGTATGTCCTGTTAGTGAAGTTTCCTCCACATTTGATTGGGAATCGATTGATGATAAGATTTTGCTTTATACTTCGGTGTGTTTCCTGTATTGTGCTGTGTTTGCTGGTTTCTTTCTACCTGCATGATCAGCGTAGGCTCGTATCGTGTTTGAAGAAGCTGGCTGCCTTGGCACTTTTTAAATTAATTATTTCTTTGAACCAAGGCAGCCAGTCACCAGCCTGCAATACCTTTTCAAACCACTGGTGGAGCAATGACTCCTTTATACTTGGATGGATGGAGGGATGGATGCAACAAACCCTATGCACACGACACTGAATTAAGAAAGGCTTTAAAGGGAATCAGATGGAGAAGTGAAAGAATAGAAGATTTAGCAGATCTTTGCTCACCAGTGACCACTGTGATTGTCTGAGCTGCTCCCCAGGTTGGACGTTCCCCAGTGACTAGAAACCAGCAGCTCCTTGAACAAGTTCTCTCCTGACCAAGAATTTGCCCTCGTCCAGGATTCGATGTCGGACAGACATGCAGTCGGAGCGCTAGTGATGCTAGAATCGAGGGATAATGCGGATATTAGAGTTGAATGTCTTCCGTATACGTGGCGCAATTTATCCCATGTCTACGGATGATGTCTCCCAGTGGGATAGTGTGTTGTGAGAAGAGCAGGGAGGGAAGGACAGAGCCCTGTTGAGCGCCGCATGTGACTGTGTAGGGGCTGGAAGAGAAGCTGTTGGAAGAGATGAAGTGAAGGCGGTCGGAGAGATAGGATAGCAACATAATAAAGTTTCACTTGGATAATTATGGTTTAAAACAGCATAACCAACAGCCATGCAGTTGCTAAACCGCACTTGGTACAAGAAACAAGACATAGTTTTTTGTAATGATGTAGCAGAGAGGGTGGATGAAGCTGCAGCAGTTGATGCAGCTTCTAATGCTTTCGAAAAATGCGTTTGATTAAGTACCTCTTCTACACAAAATCTAGAAACAGACAATATTAAATGAAATGAAAAGAAAACAGATAAAGTTGTTGGGTTAATGTGTGAACATTAGGTGTAATGCTCATGCCTCATATTATTCATCCAGACTCCATCACCTTCCTTCCCTGAACATGTATCTCCAAGTTGCCTTAGAATCAACTCACTATCTTAGAATCTATGATTCCAAGATAGTGGAATCATAGATTCCACTATCATAAATGTTTCTTTGAATCTATGATTCAAAGATACATTTCAACAGTCACCTCAGGAAACACACTGTGGTCACAAAGCCTTGGTTCCTCCAATGCCCCTGTCAATACTTTCTTTAATTAGTTAAGATGGAAGCTTGAAGCTATGGAGCGACGTTACCTAAATTTACACTCTAGGGAATTAAGTGGATAACTGGAGGTAATCATAATAATAATCCTTGCATTTGATACAGCGCTTTTCGCATCTTATCAATGTATCAAAGCGCTTCACAGAATCTACTGTAAAGTGAATTGACTGTATATTTGTGGTCAAAATGCGGCAGCCAATTGCGCACAGCAGCGTTCGCCACAAACAGTCATGGATTGACAAGATCAATTTTATCATTGTGTTTTTTCTAAAGGATTAATTTTAGCCGTGTGCAGCAAGGAAACTTGCCCAAGGTTTCACCCTGTCCTGCCTGGATTCGAAAACAGATCTCCTGTTTGTAGGCGAGTGCTCTAACCACTGATCTACTAGGGCTAAACAGGCATGGGATAAGACAGGCATGGGATTCAGCATTGATCAAAAAATGAGCTGCCCCACCACCCAACAAAAAAATTTAAATCCTTGGGGTCAATTAAACAACACAGGGTGAGTAATTGCTTTGCACACGGCTCAAATTCATCGATGACCCCGTGGTACAATTGCTCAACAAAGCGTTCCCTTTTGATTTATATAAGAATCCGTATGATACTTTCCAGCATCATCTTTCGGCCGACAGCTACTGCCTCTGTTAAGAGAAAACGTGATACTTTCCTATATGAAGATGCCAAATCCGATTATTGTTTGGATAGAAAATATTTACTTCCCGATTCTCACTGCGTTTGGTGTTCCTGGCAAGTAATGTACCAAATTTAATTTCTATATTAATATGCAGTAAGGCTTGCAGCTCGACCCAGTTTAACAATGTCCCTATGAATCAGGAAGCTGTGGGTTTTAGCTTATGAATAGTTACTGGCGATTGTCAATCAAATAAAGTGTGCGCGGATTAATTGTATTGTTCTAAGAGCGGCATTTAGAATACGAACGTAATAAGAAAATCCTAGCTGCCTCTTTATATATCATATGTAGTGAAGCACTATAGAAGGAGATAGAATATGTACACTGGTCACGTCAATGCCTTTTAATTGCACAACATGTTTGATAAAATAACAACTCTGTCTAAGTGTACGTCTCTTTCTCTCATTCTCTCTTTCTATATGTTCCTTGTTCTCCAGCAGGGTGTACATCTTTCTAAATGTCTAATGGTGTATCTTTGTCTTTGCACTGCTATAGAAATTGTATGTTGCTTTCCCTTTGTGTGTGTGACTCTCTCTTTTGGTATGTATTTCTCTCTGTGTCTGTGTGTATCATTCTCTCATTGTGTGTTAACCTGTCACTCTGTTTCCATGTGTAGGTCTTTATGTCTTCGTCTATATCTGTGATATATCTAGACAGCAAGATATCTGTGTTCAATTCCTGGTAGGTTAGGGCGAAACCTTCTTTAGCCTACGCGCCTAATAATAATCCACCAAACAATTGTTGATTTTAATCCATCATTCTTTGTGTGACACTGATTTGCTCCGTTCCACTCACAAATAGACAGTCAATTCACTTGTATTCAGTATATTCTGAGAAGCACTTTGAGACTTCTGGAAGACGTGAAAAGCGCTATATCAAATGCAAGATTTTTTATTATCTCTGTGTGTTTAAATCGTTATCTCTCTTTATCTGTGTCTCTTCCACTTGATCGGTGTCTAACCGCTCTCTCTGTACCTTGTGTAACCCGTTCTCTCTGTGTGTATATCGCTGTTGTTCTACGCCTTTCTCTCTCGCTCCGTCTGGTTCAGTGTGTATCTGTTTTTCTGTAGGCATCTCACTCTATGTTTCAGACTATCTCTCCGTTTCTCTATCTGTGTGCAATTCACTTAACGTGTCTGTATATTTCTATCTATATATCGACGTGTGTCTATTTATGTCTGTGCCCATCTCTCTAACTTTTTCTGTGTTTGTTAGCTGCTTCTCTCTCTGACTGTGATAGCATCTATCAACATCTTGTGTATCTGTCTTTGTGTACCTTTCTCTAAATCAACGTGTTTCTCTATGCCTCTCTCTGCCAGTCTGCGAATTCCCCTTGCTCTGTCTATGCATGTGTATATATTTGCCGTATGGTGTTCTTGTTACTCCATATGTATCTCCATATGTGTCTCTCAATATCTTGTGGCCATGTCAGTGGCTGACCTGATGGTGGTCATTCTCTCGTTGATTTTCTATCTCATTGCTGATTATGACTTCCCATTTTCATTCGTGGCCATCACGCATGTTTGCCGGCTGATAGACGTACTGTGTTCTGCAGCACCGCCAATCTCTCTCTGGCTAACTGTGGCTTTTCACTACTGTTCCAAACTCCGTGCTCCATTCTCCATGAGTGATTTATCCCACTCAGTGGTATAATGAGCATATATCACTCTTTGTACATCAACGTTTGCCCCTGTGTGCGCCTCGCTGTCTCTTAATCTCTTGATCTGTATATTTCTCTCTCGCTCTATATGTGACTGCGATAACCTATTTCTGTATGTATGTGTGTACCTCTCTCTCACTCTCTCTTACAATTGATATCAATCTCTTTCTACGTGTATCTTATGCACTGTCTTTACGCTATCTGTATTCCCCTCGCTCCTGCTGCGGATCATTCTTGCTATTTTATCTCTGAAGATGTGTAGTGGACTGTCAAGCTGGAGAACCGGGTTTGATTATCAAGTAATGCGAAACCTAAGGCAAGTTTATTTACTCTGCAAGTCTCTGTTCACATAGATTTAGTTTGATGAGCCGTAGGTTTAATGATTTAAGGAATCCCATCACCATCCATAAGAATATACAAACAAAGCAAATTTCACACAGACAGGGAGAGGGAGAGATTCAATGAGCGAGAGAGAGAGAGAGAGAGAGGAACGAATGCACAAACAGATCAACATAAATTGGTAGAGATAGTTTTTCTCTGCACTGTTTTCCAACAATCTATCTCCGGGATTTACATGCATAATTGAGATGCATGGGAGTCTTATTTGGGTTTGTTTGCTGCTGTGCAGTTGAAACTTTTTTGCATGTGTCTTGCACCAGGCGGACCCAACAAGCAGTATATCTCCCTGTCTCTTTCTGTACTTTTGTGTAATTATATCTCTCTCTGCCTCTCTACGTGTGGCTGGCTGTTCTTCTGTCTGTGAGTCCCTCCCAGTCTCTCTGCTTCCTTCTCTGCTTGAGTGTGTGTATGTCTATGTATAGATATACTTCACTCTCTATTTCAAATATTTGTCTGTGCGTCTTTCTCACTTTGTGTTTAATTTTACCTCTCTCTGTATATCTGTCTACTTTTACTGTATGTATGTGTGAGCATATTTGGATGATGTGTCTTTCTCTCTGCCTGTGTGCTTATATATCTATGTGCATCTGTCTCGGTTCATTTCTCTTCGTATCAGTGATTCTCTCCCTCTGTCTGTGAAGAACCCTCTATCTGTCTGCTTGAGTGCATCTATCTGTCTCATTGTATCTCTGTGCCTCTCTCAGTGTGTCTGTGTATAACTGTCCGTGTAGTTGTATTTCTGCGTCTTCCATTCCCTCTATATCTGTGACTGTCTGTCTCTGAACGGGTACAGTTCGTTCTGCCGATTTAAAAAAATGGTATTTGTGCCTTTCTGACTGAATCTATTTTTTTCTACATCGTCCTGTGTGCCCCGTCTTTCTTTGTTGCTCCTTTTCCCTCTTTGCATGTCAGTACACCTCTCTCTGTCTGTGAATCTCTGTCTGTCTCTGTAAGTGTGTGTGACTCTGTTACACGGGAATGGTGAGCGAACCAGATATTTCTCTATCTCCCTTTGATTCCGCAAAATAGTGACTTCATATGAGAGAAGCGAATATTACCCAACATAAAGTCCAGCACAAAATATGTACTTTACAAGCACAAAATCAACTGTAGAAATGGATTACTATAAATGGTCATTTTCCTCTCTCTCTCTGTAGCTAACCTGGCCGCCATTGTGATCCTGTCCCGAGGGAGGTGCGGTCTCTCCAAATGTGTCTCTCACTATCTGGTGGCCATGTCCGTGGCTGATCTGATGGTAATAATTTTCTCGGTGATTTTCTATCGCATTGTTCGTTACTGCTTCCCATATTCATTCCTGCGCATCACTCCTGTTTGCGCGCTACTAGCTGTACTGTGTGCTGCAGCATCGGCAATCTCTGTCTGGCTAACTGTAGCTTTCACGTTTGATCGATATGTCGCCATCTGCTGCCATCAACTGAAAACTAAATATAGCACAATAAAAACAGCTGCTGCAGTGATAGCGGGGCTGAGTGTGTTATTCATTGGGAAAAACATTCCCTGGTATTTTGTCTATGAACCAGCGTACATATTTAACGGCATATCGTGGGGATGTGCTACTACAGCAGGCTATTTCTATTTTCTCTCATGGACAGTGTTTGACCTCCTCGACCTTATTTTAACCCCGATTCTCCCATTTGTTGTGATTTTGCTTCTCAACGCCCTGACTGTCAGGTACATCCTGGTGGCCAGTCGAGCCCGCAGGAGATTGCGAGGACACAGTGATGGGGACAGGAATAGAGGTGAGAGAGACAGTGATCCAGAGATGAAGAGCCGAAGGAAAGCCATTGTTTTACTCTTCGCGATATCAGGCAATTTTATAGTGTTATGGATGACATACCTTTTCATTTTCTTATACTGGAGAATTTCAGATTCAAATTACATCCCAGGCTACAATGTTCTATTGTATATTATTAGTCCAACTGGCTATATGCTGCAGCTGTGAAGCTCCTGTACAAACACGTGCATTTACGCTCTTACCCAGACTCAATTCAGAGAGGAGATGAAGAGAGCGGTGACATTTCCTTTTATACAAATTGTTAAATTATTTCATTAGCAATACACGAAAGTCTATTTGAAAGCCAGAGAATAGCTCCATTGTCACTATCTGTTCATATTCCCATCTCAGGAATAGATACAGAATAACGCTCACTCAACAATAAGCAGAAATGTTGTGTCTTTAACACCTATTACTCAGGAAGGACGGTCAAATGGCTGGTTAAAGATACACACGGTAAAGCTCCCGCTACACTGTCAATCAGAAAATGTGTGCGTAGTTAACTATCATAGAGTGGAAAATCAGATCAAGTTGTCTTCAAACTAGTCTACACGTCTTTAATCAAATGCTCGGGTGTTCCGGAAGCAAATCAAGTCTGTTTTGTTTTAGCTTCTTTCAAACCGTACCTGTCATACATTGAACAATGCAAATAGTAACAATCTACCTGATATAGATCTAGAAACATTGGGAACCTAGCCCTGGTGTACCTGTTTGCATGATTTTAAACCATTGCATCTGAATGAATGCTGAAATCACAGATAATCAATATAAGTTTAATGTCAACCAGTGTAATCGTAACCCTACACCAAATAGCCAGATAATTAACATACATCTGTAAGAATAACTGATGAGTTTTTCAATAGCAAGAATGGTGAACGTTATTCAAAATCATTGTCAAAGTTAAAATGTTCTGATTGTTAAAGCTGATAGTTCTCTACGGATAAGCAAACCACACATGTCTAACTGTATTGCACACTAATCTCTCAAATGTTTTGTCAGTGAAATTTTTGCCGAGTTGTTCCAAATAAAGCTTTGGGTTTTGACCACATTACGAAAATTTCTCGTTTTAAATGCAAAAGCAGAGCAAATTAATTCCGCTCTGTGTTTCGAGTTTTGCACGACTGATCAACTTATCAATAAAACAACTTTACTGATACCATGAACGTAGTCATTTTGTGTTTAAATTGTCAATTTCGTGAACCTCAATGCCTTATCTCCTTTGAGTTTCCAAATTAAGTGAGATTGGCCTGCTCCAATGTCCAGATCCAATCCGGCCTACCATCGAAAGCCTGGCGTTCACTCTCTCTGCCCCCACACTGTTATAAAATAGTATGATAGAATCGATAGATTAGAGGTAGAAACATGGCCAACTGAAAGCTTGGGAACATAAATGAAGCCCAACGAATTTAAACAGAGAAGCAGATCAG
This sequence comes from Hydrolagus colliei, assembly GCA_035084275.1. Taxonomy (NCBI): domain Eukaryota; kingdom Metazoa; phylum Chordata; class Chondrichthyes; order Chimaeriformes; family Chimaeridae; genus Hydrolagus; species Hydrolagus colliei. The sequence continues at coordinate 1,987,654 of JAYJKW010000399.1, forward strand.
AACTCCTGAGATATCGGGAGTCTGGGAATAGAACAGATGGCCTCTGAGGAACAATAACTAATTCTCCGGAGCATTTCAAATAGGGAAAACACATTCCTAATATAATACGTAGGATAATGTGAAGGGTCAGGGGGGAAATGGTATAAATGGACATAGTTCCAAGAGAAAGCGAGAGAAGGAGAGAGTGTTGAAAAGATGTGAACAAGTCTGCAGAACTCAGCGGGAACTAGAATAAAAAGCAATACCGTAGATTTTAGTCTTACTATCTGTTGATTTGTGCTCCCTCTATATATCACCCTTTATATTACTACCCTCTATATATATGTATTAACTATAATCCAGTATTATTCATTCTACTTTCTTAATGAAATTAATATGCTTTTGATGTAATTAAAAAAATGACACAATAACTAGACTTGTTTTGTCCTTAATCTCGGGATTTGAAATCCCAACAATACTTTAGAACTCCATCCCGCAATATTTGTGTGTGTGGAAAGGGGATAGGTTGGTGTACGTGGGTGGAGGAGGATTTTGTGTGGGAGGGCTTAGTTTTATGTTAATCTCTGGTAGTCTGCAGCGCACACTTTGGTGCCCCAATGTTAGTCTGTTGACAAACTGAGAGGAACACTCAGAATATTTGTAGTGAATAGATGAGGCAACATTCCAGTTCCATTATTCTGAGTTAGATAGATTAGTTGCAGGATTCTTACAATAACAGCAACAACTCATCACAACTCATTCCACCTTCAGCATCCAAAGCTGCACTAGGGTCCACCTCTCCAAGCGAGTCAGCAAACTCGGCGTCTTGTTCGACCGTGAAATGTCCATCCTCCCCCTTCCGCGCCATGACTACTACTGCCTTCCACCACATTCGCAACATCACCAGACTCCGCCGCTGCTTCAGGCCTTAGTCTGCCAAAATCCTTGTCCATGCATTCGTCACATCACGGCTCAACTATGGAAACTCCCTCTTCGGCGGCATTCCTGTTTCTTCCCTAAACAAGCTGCAGATCATCCTGAACTCTGCAGCTCGTGTCCTCTCCCGCTACAAGCTCCAGGACCACATCACTATCACTCACCCGGCTCCATTAGCTCACCATCCACCCGAAGATCAAATTCAAGATCTGCCTCCTCACCTTGAAGGGCATTCACGGCCTTGCGTTCCCCACATCTCAGAATTACTGTCCCCCTATGAAACTACCCGCAGCCTCCAATCAGCTGGCTCCAGGCTACTCCATTTACCAACTTGAGCCGCCCTGACATCGGTGAACGAGCTTTCAGTCTCTACAGCTTCTAGTACTCCATTCAACGTAACTTCGCTTAGCTCTCTCCCTTGCCTCCTTTGCAACTGGTCAGAAGACGCTCCTCTTCGTCCTTGCCTTATGGTGCACTTCCAAACCTCTCCCTCCCTCCTAACTCTCTCCCAACTCTTCCCCATACCCTACCCTTCTTCTCCGTGATTGGGTCCCGACCTGACTGTTCAGCGCCTTGGATCGTCCTCTGGACGTGAAAGGCACTCTATAAATGCATCTATGTTTGTGGTTGGTATTGCCTAGTGTTCGCTGTGTGAATAAGGGTATTAGAGCCCCAACCAAATTTGCTTGAATAATTCTGGAAATTCTCTGGCGATGGAAAAACTATTGAAGAGGAACATATCTTTCATTTTCTTAAAACAATGTGTATATTGATACATAAATATTTCAGCACATTTACACATACCAAGTTTATGCCTGCAGATCAACAGTTGTGCACTCTCTGTTTGACGTTATCAATAGAGTTAATATTCCGTTACAAGGCACCAGCTCCAGGAAATCTGCTTTCGTCACACCACTTTTGTAATTATATCTATCGTTATTGTCTACACAATAGTTCAAATCTTTTTTTCCAGTCTGCAATTTCTCCACTTCCTTGGAGCTTCATATCTTACCAAACTATACTGTGTTGTTCCTTGTCAAATGTCCCTCTGCTAACAGAATAGAGACTGCGTTTGTGAAAGTCACAAACAATGTCCTCTCTATTTGTGACTAGAGCTGCCTATGCCACCTTGTGCTCTTGGACCCCTGCACTGCATTCAACACATGTGATTTTATCTGTAGACTCAGGGATAATTTCCACACGTATGCGGATGACACCCACCAGTTGTTTTCCACCTCCAGTTACGACCTCCAGTCCCCTGATGTTCTGTCAACTTGTCTGGATCAGAGAAGATTCCCTGCAGTTAAACGCCAACAAGATTGAAGGCATACTGTTTCGCTCCCGTTTATGTCATCTGCCCCAAGATTCTGACTTCCTCAATCTAACCAACTTGCCCTTAAATATTTCAAGATCCTCACAATTGTGTTTACATCCATCCAACCTTCGCCAATTCATATTCCTCTGTAACTTCATCTAAAGTCACAACAGTTCTGCAGTCTGCAGCTGGCCCTTGACTCAGCGGCGGTGGATGGTGAACCAGGGTGAGGTTCGAGAGGCGGTTCGGGAGAAGAGTGGGACCAAGAATATAAAGTGGAGAGAGTGTATTGAAGCAGATTGAATACGTGGGATGGGTCAGTGCCTGAGAGCGAGGAGATGAGCCAGAGGGAGAGGGGTTTAGAGGACTCCATAGCAGCGAATTGTGCGGAGATCTTCTTCGAAGGCCGGTAGGACATTGTGGTTGGGTTGAAGACAGTGGAGAAGCGGATAGAGGAGTTGCAAGAGATTAATCGATGGTCACATGTGGCCTTGTTAGTGAGGATGACACTGAGACACCGATGCCATATGTGATCATTAGGCCAAGTAGATGGCGTGAACGTGGGAGGCGGATTTGATGTGGAGGGAGACTTTGAGAGAGGAGAAGATGGAGGACAAGTCCGAGGAGGTGGAGCAGGAGGGATGAAATGGAGGTTGAAATCTATTTGGACAACGAGGCAATCTGAGCAGAGGCAGATTGATGCTCGGAAGGTGGTAATGTCAGAGTGAATGTGGGGAAGGATTTGGGTCGTTGGTAAGGAAGGAGAATTTTGAGGGAGAGATGGGAGGGATGTCAGTGTGTGATTTGTTCAAACGAGGTGAAAGAACTAAAGGAGTAGGGCAAGTGGCGCACTGGAGATGAGGGCCACACCACAGCCATGGGGGTTGGTGTGCGGTGCCCTGTGAGAGAAATAACTGGGTGCTGCTGCCTCTGTGAACGGGAAGCTGCTGCCTGGGGTGACGCAGGTTGGCCTGAGTGCCACGGTATCAGAGTTCGCATTGAGGATGAGATCGCTGACAGCCGGGGGCTTATTGCAGAGGGAGCAGACATTTTGGAGGCCGATGTACGGGGAACAATTTTCAGACGGATTTGTGGGGTGGGAAGGAGAACTGGAATCGTTGGCAGCGAGGGTTGGGATGTGGATGAGAGAGGAGAGTTTAGCCCCCGGGGTCTGCGTCCGGTGTGGCTGGCGGCGATCTTGGGGAATGGGGCAGTCAGGGTGGCTACCGCTGGACAGACAATGCTGAGTGTCACAATGCGCTCGGCGGAGGAATCCCCGCCTGCAGCAGAGGGAAGCTGTGGGGCGGTCGAGTAGGGATAGGAGGCGAGGAGGGCGGAGAGAGAGCAGGACAGAGCGGGAGATTTGCATGGAGGCTTTGCATTTTGTGTGAGGGGAACTCGGGACTGTTGCTCCTGTTGCTTGTGTATGTAATGTTTGGTTCGGGTGAGAATGCGGCAGCCATAATGCTCTTGCTAAAACGTGAGGCAGCGGATTGACGAGACATGCTCAGCCTGCTGTGGGGGCGAGAGACGGCAGAGGGGGTGGAGAGGGGGCAGGGCACACATTGCTGTACGCGGCCTGCAGGGAGAAGACAGGTGACTGGAGAGGACAAAGAACGGTGGAGAGAACCGCACAATGCCCAGATTTCTCGCAATAATAACACATGTCCTGCAGTTGAATGTCGACGAGACCAAAGCCATATTGTTTGGCTCCCGTCGAACTCTTCAATCACTTAACTCTCACCTCTTTTACTCTAAATATCTCCAAACGCGTCAGCAAACTTTGCGTCAGGTTCGACGATCTCCGCTCCCCCACAAACGAAAAAATCCAGCTCATACAGAATTCTGCCGCCCGCATGCTCACCCGAACCAAATATTACATATATAAGCAATAGGCGCGAGAGTTGGCCATTGGGAACTCGGAACTAGTCGAGTGGGCAAGAATCAAAGCACTGTACTGCACAGAAGAAGAACATTTGTGGTGCCAGATGAAATATAATGCTTGAAAGTGTGAAGTTATCCACCTAGGTGGTAAAAACTGGATAGCAGATTATTTTCTAGAATGTGAGAGACTAATACATGTAAGCATTCATAGGTATGTAGATGTCCTTGTATACCAGGTGCAAAACGTTAGTACGCATGCAGCTAGCAAACAACTAGGAAGGCTTATGTCGTGTTGGCGCTCATTACAAAAGAGATAGAATAAAAGAGTTGGGAATTCTTGCTGCAATTCGTGAGACCGCACCTAGCTGGTGACCTTTGAGGTAAAGTTGGGTAAGCTAGGCCTATATTCTCAGAATAGTGAAGAATTTGATCTGATCTTAGAGAAATCAGTAGTACTATTAAGGTACATGACAGAGAATACAGTGGAAGACTGTTTCCCATTGTTGGAGAAACTATCACTAGGGGTCACATTCGTAACGTTAGGAGTCAGCGTATTCGCACAGATTTGAGGAAATACTTCTTATCTCCGAAGTTAGTGAATTTATCGAATTACATACTCCGAAAGGGCTGTAGATTCGCATTGCTTGAACATATTCAGGATTGAAATTGACAGATTTCTGTTAGCTAATGGATTAAGGGAGTCAGACTGCTCCATTCTTAAAGGCCATGAGAGGTTACTTGAGATGGAGGACGCAAGGTATACATGAGATATATTACGTGGCATAATATCCATGTAGAATCATTTCTGTCTTGTAATTTTGATTTCCGAGCAATGCGGCAGGGAGATCGTCTCCAGCTCGTTTGCAAAGATTTAGACAAGCATTGAGGTGGTTTTGTGGTACAAAAGATGGAAATGTTTTCAGAAAGGGTATGTTCAATCCTACACTGGTTTTTACTCAGCATTCTATAGGTAATTGTGCATAAAACAATACGAACATAATTTGTGGCATCGAACTTCAAACCTAGCAAATCATAGGTGGTCCTGTAAAGGGGCTACCATCACGATGATGAAGACAAACATTCAATAGATACCGGCTGGAAAGTATAACATGAATTGGTGTTTGCGAACATATGTTGGTATAGCAAAGCCTAAAGCCTAATCTGTGTCATTTATCCTGTGCTAAGAGACAAATATTGCTGCTTAAACTCTGCATCTTCATCGGTTGGAACCATGGAACAAGGGGAATAGATGTATGCCGCTGAGGGTGGGAATCTGCTGTTACTATTTTTAGGCATTTCCCGTTAATCTTTGTTGCTCAATTTCAGGCTTCCTTGCAACAGAAAATAGTTCTGTATCAAATCAACAATTTCGAAAACGTTCACAGTATAATCTGTAATATGTCAGCGCCTTGTGACGACCTCCCGAGTGAACGGCGGTCTATCAATGTAACTTTGTTGTTCATGTTGTTGTGATGTGGAACCTGTCTATTTTGTGGTGAAATACAATATTGTGCAAGCGTTGTCCGCGAAAAAGACATAAAGTGAAGATGCACGCTATCTGCGCCAATGCTGCCAGGATTCAGAGATATTCTAGTTCTTTTTGACAAATACCATTGAATAGTTTCGTAACCAACTCAGCAGACAGACGGAAACTCAGTTCAACGCATCATTCAAACGACGAGATCTCGCCTGGGCAGGTCTGGCCTCCTCCTCATCAACCGAATCATTGGCTCCATCAACAACGGCCATGCATTCAGTCACCACACCACGAAGCTCTGAAACTCCCTTCCTCACTCCCTTCGCCTCTCACACTCTCTACTCCCCTTCCTCTCTCCCCCCTGTCTACTCTATCGGTATCTCCTTTTCTCACTCCGTTCGCCTCAACAACAACACTAACAAGATTAATTTCAATTGATATAGTGCCCTCCACGCCGGACAGCTTCTCAGAGTGATTCACGAGCCTCGCCTCGCTCCCTCTCTACCCCTCTCTCTCTCTCCCCCACTCCCTTCGACTCGCCCCCTCTGCCTCCCTCTCATTCCCTTCCTCTGTTTTCCCTCTCTCTATCGCGACCACTCGATTGGCCTTGCCCCCACTCATCCCTCCCGCTCCCTCTCTCACTCACTTCTTCACTTCCTTTGCCTAATTTCTCTGTCCGCTCTATCCCTCCCACTGTCCCATCACTATCTCTCCCTCACTCCCTTCGCCTCGTCCCCACCCACCTTTCCTCCCTCTGTCTCCCCCCCTCCCTGTCTCTCTCTCCACCTTCCTCACTCCTTTCGCCTCTCCTCTCTTCCCAGTTTCAGTTCCCAGCTGAAGACCTTTCTTTTGGACTGCGCATTCGGTGACCTTTCCCTCCGTGTCCCATGTTTGCCCCTGGCTTCTGTTATTGCGAAACGCTGTGAGACACCGTGGAGAGCACTATAGAAATAGAAGTTGCTTAGTTTGTGCTTCTTGTACCCACAACTTTCTAACTCAGAGGCGAGAGTTGTACCACTCAGCCAGATTGACAGTATTGTGGCTGATACCGCAATTCGTGTCCAGATGTGTGGAACATAAGAAAGTTAAATTGGAAATGGGTATAGGGCAGGTAATTAGAGTTAAGTGAGAAGATCAGCCGTGATATTATTGAACGGCGGAGCAGGCTCGAAGGGCCGAATGGCCTACTCCTGCTCCTAATTGTTATGAAATATAGGAACTATTGTTTACTGCGAGAGAAGCATTTCAGCTTTATCTGGTTCCGTTTCAACAGGAAACTCATGACGCACACTGTGGTCACAACGATTTGGTACTCCAATGCCCCTTTCAATACTGTCTGTGATTAGTGAAGATGGGAGCTTGACGCTATGGAGCGACGTTGCCTTAATTTACACACGGCGGAATTACGTGGCTAACTGGATATAATCAAAATTATAATCCTTTCATTTGATATAGCGCTTTTCGCATCTTATCAACTTCTCAAAGCGCTTCACAGAATATACTGTGAAGTGAATTGACTGTATATTTGTGTGCAAAACGCGACAGCTAATTGCGCACAGCAGCTTCACCCCAAACAGTCGTGGGCTCACGAGACCAATTTTATCATTGTGTTTTTTTTAAGGGATTATTTTTAGCCGCGTGGAGCAAATAAAACTGCCTAAGTTTCACCCTGACTTTCTTGGATTCGAAACCAGGACTCCCGCTTGTAAGGCGTGTGCTCTACCCACTGAGCTACAGTGACTTCACAAGCATAGGATATGACAGGCATGGGATTCAGCATTGAAGAAAAAATTAGCTGCCCCTAAAAATTCAATCTTTGAGGTAAATGACATAACACAGCGAGTGTCATTGTTTTGCACACGGCTCAAGTTCATCGACGATCCCGTGGTGAAATTGATCAACAAAGCGCTCCCTGTTGGTTTATATAAGAATCCGTTTGAGACTTTCCAGCATCATATTTCAGCCGTCAGCTACTGTCGCTGTCAAATGCATACGCGCTACTTTTCTATTTGAAGATGACAACTCCAATTATTCATAGGATAGAATACTTTTACTACCCGATTCTCGCTGCGTTCGGTGTGCCCGGCAAGTGTTTTACAAAATTTAATTTCCATATTAATATGCAGTAAGGGTTGCCGCTCGACTCAGTTTGCCACTGTCTCTCTGAATCAGGAAGTTGCGGGTTCAACTTTGACCTCAGCTGCTATACCCAATTATGATTACTCCACCATGTGCGGTCCCTCACCAGCACCTCCCACCCGACACATCGCCCTTCTCCGCCAATAGCTCACGCCAAAAGCTGTCGAAGCAATGGTTCATGCCTTTATCACATCTCCTCCCCACTATTCGGATGCCCTCCTCGTTGGTCTCCCCTCCGCCACCGTTCATGAAATCCAGCTCATACAGAACTCCGCTGCCAATATACTCACCCACACTAAACTACGCTCCTTTATTACCCCATCCCTGCCAGGCTGCCCTAGCAAACTATACGGGAGAGGGTCGATTACAACACCCTCTTGCTTGTATTGAAATCCCTCTACTTCTTTTTTTCCCCCAAAATTTGTGACCTTCTCTCCCCTCAAAACTGCACGGATTTCCACATCTCCACCGGTTCTGGCCTCCTCCTCGTCTCCTGAATCCTCCGCTCCACCACTGCCGACCGTGCAATCAGCCACTGGAAATCCCTCCTCCACTCCCTTCTCCTTGCACCCTCCATTCCTATTTCTTGCTCTCGGCCCAAGAACTTTCTTTTCGATCGCGCTGTCTGTCTCCATATTTCCCATCCCCCCGACGCGGCCCCAGGAACAGTTTTTGGGATTCCATCGGACATGACGTTCGACGTGGAATACGCTATACATATCCTTGTTATTGTTACGTGTATCTGCCACTCTCTCGCTTTGTCTTTCTCCCCCTCACCCTATGGCTGGGTGTATGTATATCCAGGACGAATTATGATGGACAGCGAGACAGGTCATGCTTCTTCGCCATCTCATATTGGGACATGAAGTAGAAGAAGTATCGTATAGCCAACAGAATTTCCAATATTCGCATTATTGTTAAGGATAATTATTCCACTTTATATTTGAATATCTTCTAAAAGTCTCAAATTGTTTCTCAGATTAAACTGTAAATTGAATTGACTGAACATTTGTGAGTTAAACCCGGCAGCTTGTTGCACAAACACTCGTTGATTTAATTGACCAATTTCTTATTGTTTTGTTTCGTTTGGATTATTTTGAGGCTCGTGGATAAAGGAAAGTTGTCGAATGCTTTAACGAGCCCTGCCTCTGGAATTGAATCTCAGTTGCAAGATTATTGGCACCAAGTCAAACGTATGAATGAATCAATGTAATTGGTAAATTAGATTTCTCACTCTCTCTTTCTTTCTGTAGCTAACCTATTGGCGATTTCGATCCTTTCCCGAGGGAGGTGCGGTCTGTCCAAATCTGTATCTCACTATCTGGTGGCCATGTCGGTGGCTGATCTGATGGTGGTAATTCTCTCCGTGATTTTCTATCGCATTATTTATTATTTCGTCCCATATTCGTTCATATTCATCACAGATGTTTGCCGGCTGCTAGGGGTAGTGAGTTCTGCAGCAACGGCCATCTCTGTCTGGCTAACTGTAGCTTTCACCTTTGATCGATATGTCGCCATCTGCTGCCAACCACTGAAAACTAAATATTGCACCGAAAAAACAGCTGCTGCAGTGATAGCGGGGCTGAATGTGTTTTTCATTGGGCAAAATATTCCCTGGTATTTTACCTATGAACAAGAGTACATAGTTGAAAGTACACCATGGGGATGTGTTACGAAAGCAAGCTATTACTCGTTTATCCTATGGACAGTGTTTGACCTCCTCGACCTCATTCTAATCCCGATTCTCCCATTCGTTGTGATTTTGCTGCTCAACGCCCTGACTGTCAGGCACATCCTGGTGGCCAGTCGAGCCCGCAGGAGATTGCGGGGACACAGTGATGGGGACAGGAATACAGGTGAGAGAGACAGTGATCCAGAGATGAAGAGCCGAAGGAAAGCCATTGTTTTACTCTTTGCGATATCGGGCAATTTTATATTGTTGTGGATAGCATTTGTTTTATTTTTCTTATACGACAGAATTTCAGAATTAAGTAACTTCTCGGGCTACAATGATCCTTTGTATATTTTTCAGGAAACTAGCTTAATGCTACAGCTGTTCAGCACCTGCACGAACACGTGCATTTACGCTGTTAGTCAGACTCAATTCAGAGAGCAGATTAAGAGAGCGGTGACATTTCCTTTTATACTTTTTGTTAAACTGTTTCATTAGCAATACCCATATTCTATTTTGAAGAATAGAATAGCTCCATCTTCAGTCTCCATTCCCAGGTCAGGTATATATACAGAATAAAGCTCCCTGAACAATAACAAGACATCTTGTGTGTTTAGCGCGTATTACATACGAAGATCGTCCAAATAGCTGGGTGTTGAGACGCAAGTTAAAGATCACGCTATACTGTCAATCAGCAAATGTTTGTATAGCTAACTAACATTTTGAGGAAAATTAGACCAATTTTTCTTCAAACCAGTCTACATGTCTTTACTCAAACACTCGAGTGTTCCGGAAGCAAATCAAATCTATTTTATTTTAGTTTCTTTCAAACCGTACCTGTCCTACATTGTACGTTGCAAACAATACCAATCTACTTGATGTGTATCTAGAAACATTGGGAACCTAGCCCTGGTGCACGTGTTTGTGTGATTTCAAACCACTGCCTCTGAGCGAATGCTGAAATCACAGATAGAATACCGTCAATATAAGGTTAATGTCAGTCAGTGTAATCGTAATCACAGAACAAAAAGCCAGATGACTAACCTACATTTGCAAATATAACTGCTGAAGTTGTCAACAGAATAAATGGTGAACATTACTCCACATCATTGTCACAGTGAAATCTTTTTGATTGTTGAAGCTGATGGTGATATACGGATAAGTAATCCCTAAATGTCTAACAGTATTTCAAACTATTCTCCCAAATGAGTTGTTATTGAGCTGTTTGCCGAATATAGAGTTTGTTTTTGATCACATTCTGCAAACTTGTGACGTTAAAAGCAGAAGCGTAAATCGATGATGTGAATGAATTCTTCTCTGTGTTTCAAGGTTTGCACGCCTGATCAACACATAAATAAAATGTCTTCACAAATACTATGAAGATTGTCATTTTTGTGTTTTAATTAATAATTTCCTGAACGTGGATGCCTTATCTCCATCAACTTTCTACATTAAGTGAGTTTGGCCTACTCCAAATGTCCGCACACAAATTGCTGGACCATCGCTGGCCGGGATTTCTGTCTCTGCCCCACACTCTGGAACTCCATTCCGCAATCCCTTTGCCTCGCTTCATCCCTTTCTTCTATAAAGGCCGGTCTTAAAATCCCCTTGTCGACCATGGCTCTGCTCCCTTCCTAAGTTTCCTCCATTCTCCTACTCTGTTTTCCCTTCGCGTCTGATAATAATCCTTCCAAAAAATAAAGACAATATCTACTTTTTAAATGGTCATTTCAAGCCACAGCTGTGTGTGCGACACTGCTGTGCACAACTGGCTGCTGCGTTTCGTTCTCCCACAAACATACAGACAATTCACTTTACGGTGTATTCTGTGAAGCGCTTTGAGACGCCGATAAATTGTGAACAGCGCTATATCAAATTCAAGTATTATTATTAATATTAGTACTGTACAAGTATTATTACTAGACAACACGTGTAAGTTTTCTTACTCCGCGAAGGTGTGCCGAGTATGAGACCTTACACAACTACGCACGCTACCGGGAATGAAACCCTGCACTTTTGATTGCGCAGATCCCTTGAGAATATATTACACCAGAGCAAAACATTCTCAATTCTACTTTAATTCCAATGATATTAAATGTCCTATTGCTTTATTTTCGAGTAGGGGTAGGCTTGCATGTGTACGTGGGGGTGGGGGTGCGGGTTTGGAGAGACACGGTGTTGGTAGGTTTGTATGCGTTTATATGGTTGTAGGCATTTGTTGGTGGATGTTAGGTTTGTGTGTGAGGCGAGGGGTTATGTTTGTGTGTGAGGGGAATAGAATGTTGTTTGTGGTTGGTAGGTTTGTACCAGTAGGAGGGTGTAGACGTGTGTGTGTGTACACTTGTGTTTGGGAATGTTAGGTTCGTGTGTGGGAGGAGTAGGTGTGTGTGGAGGGGGTTAGCTTCGTGTGTGTTGCGATAGGTTTGTGTGTGTGAGGGCGTAGTTTTGTGTTTACGGGAGAGTAAGTTTGTGAGGCGGGGGGGGGGACGTTCGTCTGTGTGTGGATTTACGTTTGTGAGTTTGGGTGGTGGGTTTGTGTGTATGGAGTCTGCGTGTTTGTATGTTTGTGTGTGGGTCGATAGGTTTGTTTGTGGGGGTAAATTTGCGTTTGTATATGTGGGTAGTATTTTGTGTGTGGGGTGGGGGTGTAGTTTCGTGTGGAGGTATATGTGTGTGGCGTGTAGATTTGGATGTGTAGGGGTTAGTTTTGTGAGGGTGGGTGTTAGTTTTGTTGGGGAGTTTAATTTTGTGTGGGGTGTATGTTTGTGCAATTGGTGGGGGTGGGTTCGTGTGTGCGATACAAGGTTTTTGTTTGTGTGGCGGCGAGTAGGTTTGCATGTGTGTGAGGGAGAAGTCTTGTGTGTTGTGTGGTGTGTAGGATTTTTTTGCGTGGTGGTTAGGTTTGTGTTTGTGTTGAGGGGTTAGTTTTGTGTGAGGGGGCAAGTAGGATTTTGTGTAGGGGGCAGGGTTATGTTAAACTCTGGCAGTCACCAGCGACACTTTGGAGCTCCAATATTTGTGGTGAGCAGTTTGTACAAAATTTCCATTTCCATTATTCTGAGTTAAAAAGTCGAGTGGCGGGATTCTTACATTAACAGCAAAAACTCATCACAATTCATAACACCTTCAGCATCCAAGGCTGCACTGTCCACCTCTCCAAGCCAGTCAGCAATCTGGGCATTTTGATCGACCCTGAAATTTCCTTCCTCCCCCACACCCGCGCCATGACCAGCACTGCCTTCCTGGACCATCGCAACATTACCAGCCTCAGCGATTGCTTCACCGCTCATGCTTCCAAAATCCTTGTTCAGGCATTCATCACATCGAGGCTCAACTATGGAAACTCCCTCCTCGTTTGCATTCCTGTTTCTTCTCTTTACAAACTGCAGAGCATCCAGAACTGTGCCGTTCGTGTCCTCACCCGCACCAAGTTCCATCACTTCACCTCTCCTACACTCGCCTGGATCCATTGGTTGCCCATTCCCCAGAGAATTGAATTCAAGATCCTCATCCTCACATTGAAGGCAAGGCACGGCCTTGCATTCCCAACTCTCAGAACTACTGTCCCCCTATGAACCTCCATGCCCCTCCATTCAGCGGAATCCTGCCCACTCCGTATCCCTCGCCTGACGCGCCCTCCCATCGTAGAACAAGCTTTCAGGCTTTCCAACTAGTACCACTCTATTCCACGGTACCTTCGCAACGCTCCCTCCCTTGCCTTCTTCACAGCTGGTCTCAAGATCGACATCTTCTCCCTTGACTTCTAGTACCCTCCCAAATCTCACACTCCCTCCATTCTCTCTCCCACCCTTTACCCATACCCTGCCCCTCTCCCACATGCTCTTTTCCAGACCTCATTGTTCAGATCATTGGGACGTCCTATTGACGCGAAAGGCACTTTATCAATGCAATTTTGTGGATGTGGGTGTTGTGTATCGTTCTCTGTGTGAAAAAAATTATAAGAGCACCAAGCAAATTTGCTTGAATATTTCTGGAAAATTTCTATCTATGGAAACACTACTGTTGAGGAACACATCCGTTTCTTTCTTAAAACAATGGCTAAAGTGATATATAAATATGTCAGCACATTTACACACACTATGCGTATGCCTGCAGATCAAGAGTATATGTGCTATCACTTCGAAGACATAAACACGGTTACGTTTCAGTTACAAGGCACCAGCCGCAGGAAATCTATATCGGTAATACCATCCATCTTTATTGTCTACCTAGTCTTTCAAATATTTTGTCCAGTCTGCAATTTCTCCACATTCGTAGAGCTTCACATCTCACCCAAACATTCTGTGCTGTCACTCTGCCTAGAGAGCAGAGACTGCGTTTATAAAAATCACAATGTCCGCTCTATTTGTGACCAGGAATCCTTCTGCCTTTTTGTCTTCTTGAACTAATGTACTGTTTTTTTTTTTATCACAGGTGATTTTAACTGTGGACGCGGGGTTAATTTCCACACGTATGCGGATGACACCCAACAGTAGTTTTCAACCTACAGTTGCGAAATCCATTCCCCTGATATTCTGTCAACTTGTTTGGATAAGAGCAAATATCCTGCAGTTAAGCATCAACAAGATGCAAGACATATTGTTTTGCTCCCTCGGTGTTGTCTGCGCCATGGTCTGACCTCTACAATCTACCCAAACCGCCCTTAAAGATTTCAAGACCCTCACAATTTTGTTTAAATCTCTCTAATCCTCGCCATACCCATACATGTCTAACCTCCTCGCTCCTCCCAAGTGTTCAGCAGTCCGCATCTGGCCCTTGAGTGAGCGATGGTGGATGCTGAACCAGGTGAGTTTCGAGAGGCGGTTCGGAAGGCGAAGGGGAGGAAGGACATCGAGTGGAGAGAGTTTTTTTGGAGGAGGTTGAATGTGGGATGGTTCGGAACATGAGCAAGAGGAGATGTGTCAGTGGGAGGGGAGTTCAGAGGCCTCCAGAGAAGCGAATTGTGGGAGATCTTCCTCCAAGCGCCGTAGAAGATGCTAGTAGGATTGGCGACAGCGGAGGATTGATGAATTGAAATAGATGAAGTGATGGTGGAAGATGGCCTTGTCAGTCATGGTGACTTCCGAGAAACCGAGGCACTGAGTGATCACCAGGTCAAGTGGATGGCGTGAAAGAGAGGGGCGGATTGGATGTGGAGGGAGAGGTTGAGAGACGAGATGAGGGAGGAGATGTGCGCGGAGTTGGAGCAAGTGGGGTTGCAATGGAATTTGAAATTCCTGCTGATGATGAGGCAATCTGTGAAGAGGCAGAGAGATGCTCGAAAGGTAGCACTGTCAGAGGTGAGCGTGGTGGACTATTTGGGAGAATGCGGTTGGTGTGAATGCTGCTGCCTGGGTTGACCCAGATTGGTTGCGTGCCATAATATCAGCGTTCGCATTGAGGATGAGATCGCTGACGGCCGGGGTGAGGCTGGCGGCGGTGGTGGGGAATGGGGCAGTCAGGGTGGCTGCTGCTGGACAGACAATGCTGAGCGTCACAATGGGCCTGGCGGAGGAATCCCCGCCTGGAGCAGAGGGAGGCTGTGGGGCGGTCGAGTGGGGATAGGAGGCGACGAGGGCGGAGAGAGAGCAGGACAGAGCGGGAGAGTTTCAATGTGGAGGGCATTTTGTGTGAGGGCAACTCGGGTTTGGGTGGCAGCCGTAATGCACTTGCTAAGACATGAGTCAGCGGATTGACGGGAGATGGTCACCCCGCTGTGGGGGTGAGAGATGGCAGAACGGGTGGAGAGGGGGCAGGGCACACATTGTGGTATGCGGCCTGCTGGAAGAAGACAGCAGATTGGAGAGGAAAGAGGACGGGAGGAAGAACCGCACAATGCCCAGATTTCTCGCAATAATAACACAGTTCCTGCAGCTGAATGTCGGCAAGACGGAAGCCATAATCTTTGGTTCTCATCAACGTCTTAAATCACATGTCTCTCACCTCCTTTACTCTAAACATCTACAAACGCATACGCAAACCTTGCGACAGGTTCCCCGATCTCCGCTCCCCCACAAACGACAAAATCCAGCTCATACAGAACTCTGCCGCCCGCATTCTCACCCTAACCAAACATTACATACGTAAGCAATAGAAGGAAGAGTGGGCCATTCCGAACTCGATCCTGCCCTGTCATTTAATAAGATGATGGCTGATATTATAACCCAACAGGGGCATAACACCACCTTCCTATAGATAACAATGGTTAAGGTTACAAATGATATCCTAACCGCCTGCGACCAGGACTCCCTCTGCCTCCTTATCCTCCTTGACTTGTCTGCTGCATTCGACACAGTCGATCACACCATTCTGCTCCAAATTCTTTACCCCCACCTCAACCCTCAAGACACAGTCCTTGACTGGTTCCATTCCTACCTGACCCACCGCTTACACTTTGTATCTTCCAACGGTTTCTTCTCAAACCACCGCACAGTTTCTCACGGCGTCCCTTAGGGCTCTGTCCTCGGCCCCCCTGGACAAATAATTTAAGAATGTTCCCTGGAAATACAACAATGGTTCGTACGTAATGGTACTTAAGTGAACAGAATATGAGAGATACGTAGTAAATATGACCGGGAAGCAGCTTCTCAACTGGTTCTTCTCCGTGATCTTGGAGATTACTTTCCTGACATAACAAAATAAGATAGGTTATAATCTAAAAATGTTAAAATTTGATCACTGTATGTGATTTGTAAACGAAACCCCAGAAAATATATTGAATAGAAATGCCTTGATTAAAATTCCTAGAATTAGACCAGATGTATTGAATATATATTTATTTGATAGGTGAGCAGGTGATTGAAGATTAACAAACATGTGCTGTAGGTACAGTGTCAACAGTATACAGAAATTGCATACATATTGATAAAGATTAAGCAAGTTGCAAATTACCAATGTATAAGTAACTATACTAAGTTATTGGCAGTTTCAGAGAATTAAACACAGGATAGGAGACAAGTGTAAGCTTTAAAATAATGAAAGACCACAGTAGCATATATCAGATTGCATAACTTCAACGCAGTTCAGCCCTACGATATAAAATAATTAATTTTTAAAGAAGTACGAATAACACAGGGAAATAAGAATTGCGTAAGATTAGACTTTTTGATTTTGTACAAGAAGATAACAGAATTGGTACCGAGTGTGTCGCTAGATTGCATTTGACTATAGAAAATGGTGGCAGCATTTATAATACAAATTCTACATTGTGCTTAATCAGTGGAGGAATATACATACATATTTGGGATTCTCGTTATCTTAGACCCATTTTTCAGTATTAAACTTAAATTCTGCATTCCTGGGACTATCTTTTTAATCTAGCTAACACACTGTCTAAGGCTGTGGTATCCTCCCTACAGCGTGGGAATCAGAGCTGAGGACAGTTCTCTAGTTGCAGCAACACTGCTGTTTTATAAGGTTCATCATAACATACAGACATAATTATAACAAATGGTCATTGTTGTATTTGGCATTGCACTTTTCACAACTAAGAGGCGTCTCAATACTCTCTACAGAATATACTATTGATTGAAATGTGTATGTATTTTTGGGCAAAACGTGATTGCCAGCAGCCGTGGATTGAAATGATAAATTTGTTATTGTTTTCTTGATGGATTATTATCAGTCTTGTGGACTGTGGAAACATATCAAAGGTTTCGTCCCTACCTTAGAATGAATACTTAGCTCTCGCTTTTAATGTGACCGTTCTTACCACTGAGGTACAGAATTCCACAAAATGTTTAAAGTGTGCAAAGCGTTTAGACAGTTCAAGTCTCTATAACTGCTGAGTTTGTTTTAAGCAACTACTCACTTTCAGATCAATGTAGCCTCCTTACTGACATCGACATTTCGTCACTACCATTATTACTTATGTTACTGCACTGTTGTTTTGCTAACATGGGATTTAACATTCCTAACAAGGGTATTAGGCAGCACTTCACCGAGAAACTTTATAGAATCGACATATCCTGCAGCAAATGCACTACACCCATTGTCGTTCACCTTTACCTTATTACAATGTGGATGAAAGGCAGATAGTTAACCAAGTCCAGATTAGATGCAAAACAGGTTGCTGAGGGAAGCAAGGGTGGAAATACCAAAACCGTTGACCGCAATGTGCCATTTCTCATTGACATTAGGATGGTGGCAGAGGATTGGACCATTGAAAGTGCAACTCACCTGTATAGAAAAGGGCGGAGGTATAAACCCATGATCTCAAATAGATCATACCAATTCATTGGCTTGGTTTATTTTTTTACAAACTACAGTCTGAGAAGAAAATATTGTTTCACTCACAAGCAAAAATAGTTCATCAAGGACAGCTAACTGAGATTTATTTAATCAAACTCGTTTCTGACAAACATGCTGGAGATTTTGTGATGAAGTTACACAGAGGATGTATCAATGTGGTGAAGTCATGTAACTGATATAGTTTTCCAAAATACGTTTCATAATGTTCCACATACGAGACTTGAAGACAACACACTGTTAAAAAGGGCCCATTTGCTCGATTAACCCGGCCTTGCTGTGTCCGGATTTTCAGCCTCTCTGGCCACACACTCTGGAACTCCATCAGACAGTCCCTTCCCCTCGCTTACCCCTCGCTTGCTGCAAGGCCAGTCACAAGAACTTACTTTTCGTGCCTTCCGCCGCACTCTAACCTCTTCCCATCATCTCGCCTCAATCCTTCACCTCGCCATGCTCGGGTCCCGACCGCTGACTTTCTAGCGCATTGTGAGATCCTCCCGTCGTGAAAAGTCTCACTAGTCTTTTCTTGTAATGTTACCATGGACAGCAAACTGCCTGGGAGACAGTTAACAGAGAGTGGCAGATAAATATTGCTTTTCATGATTGCCGTGTCAAGATTAAGAGGTGGTACAGAAAGGATCAGAACGATACAACGATGAACTATAGGAAGATCATGTTAACATAAGTAGTGAAACATTTTGGAAATGTAATCCGGAACAAAACATTTTTGGGGTTCCATTTGTGGTTAATGCAGTGCAGCAAAAATGAATTTTGTCGAAGCAGCCACATATTTAACAAAACTGATGGATATATCTGATGAATTCTTAGAGGGATGTTGAAGGTAGTGATATTAGTGTAAAAGTATATGGATTTTAAAATAGCTTTTCACAAAATTCCGCAATAAGAGAATTCTACGCAAAACAAAACCTCGGAGTGTTAATGGGACAGTGGCAGCATCGATACATAATACATAATCAGCTGAGAGACAGGACGCAGAGAGAGGTGCATAACCTTTTTTTCTGATTGGAGTGAAGTGTGCAATGATGACCTCTCTATGCCTTTACTGTGACCATTGCAGCTTCTGGTCTATAAAATTTACCTGAATTTGTGGGGATCACATGATATAAAGCCAGAAATAGTAACGACCAGTGAGGGGTAAAGCATCCGAATACATTATGACACAGAACTTGTCTTGTGGCAAGACATCTAAAAGATGAACTGCAATTTGGACAGAAGGAAGTGATGCATTTTGGAAGAACGCAGGAAGGCAATTTCAGATAGATGGTAGAAACATACAGTGGGTGAAGTAAAATCGAGGCAAACGAAACGGGATACTATTCTTTATAATTAGAGGCATCAAATACAAATGTCAGGATGTAATGATGAAACTTTTTGAAACACTGGTTGGGCGTCAGACAAAACACTGGTTTCAGTTTGGGGCATTTTGCTAAGAACGTCAAGGCATTGGAGAGGATGCATAACAGATTTTCCAGGATGGTATTATGAATGAGGGACGTCGGTTATCAAGAGAGACGAAAGAAGCTAGGATTATACTTCTTGAAACAGGGAAGGGTAAATGGAGATAGGCTGAAAAAAGAGAAATTATTTCCAACGGAGAGTGGTCCGGTTAACCGATTACAATGATATCAAACAGCAGTTAAGGTGAATGGTGGAGGAGGGGGAATATTTTTTCACACTTCGAATTGTATTGATCCGGTCTGCATTTCAGGAAAGTGTGGTTGAAGCCGATTCTTTAAAAATAAAATAAGAGAGAAATGATAAGAATACTAACTCTTCCATTTGTTACGGTGCTTTCACATCTTCTAGAAGTCCAAAAGTACTCCTTAGCATATACTGTAAAGTGAAGTGACTGTATGTTTTGTGGGTGAATTGCGGAGCTAATTGCGCTCAGCAGTATTCCGAAAAACAATCGTGGACTGAAATGACCGATTTTGTTTTTCCGTGAGATTATTATCAGGAGTGTGGCGTAAATAAACTTTGCCAATGCGCCATTTTTCCTGGAATCAAACACAAGTCTCTCGCTTATAAACCAACTGAGCTATAATAACTGGATAGATATTCGTGTGGGACAGATTTTGGAGTGCTACAATTTGGGAGCGGGTTGTGTACTTGATTTGGCCACATGTTTTCAAAGAGCTGGCAAAGAGTCGATGGGCAGAATAAGTACCTTCTGTGCTGTATACTTCTGCGAGCAAAAACTATCAGGATTGTTAGATATGAATTGAGTTTAACAAATACCTGTTGGATGTCCTTCTACAAACCCATAATTTTCTATGTAAAAAGTTACATTGTCCCGGCTTTTCATCATTTACATTTTTCTGCTAAAGACTTTAGGCTAACAGGCCCATCGATCCCGACTCATCATTCTACTACTACTATTATTAACAGAAACACTTGAAATCGTTCAGTCTTCTGGCAATTTTCCGGTATCTAAAGAAGACTGTGGCCACAGCCTCCACTAATTTGACCCGTACTTCCATAAATAACACAGCACCCAATCAGTAAGGAAATGGTGAATTATCTAATATGAGCATCATTAATCATGTGAGTACTTTCTCCCTGTTTAATTTTTGAACACATCCAATTGTTCTATATTCTCCTCGGATACCATGTTAATCCTTGCGTCCTCTTTTTGTTTTGAAGAGAGGTGTAATATGTTCATTCAATGCTGCATTCATGCTGTGTGTCTGCAAGAAGACTTCCCATTTGACGAAACTTTTATGATTGATATATGTATAATTTCTTATATAAAATAATTTTCATGTACTCACTACATTTTCCTAATAAAATCTGCTTACTGCACTTAGTGAAACCTGTTCCACTTTCCTCCTTTAATTCTCATAAATATATTGAGTAACGATTTGATCCTTGCTGGATAGAAATGCAGTGTGTGTTAAGAAGAATGAGAGAGAATGAAAGACTGGGATAGACTAGTTTTTTTATGCGGTAATAATGCGCACTTCAACCGAATCAGAAAATCAATAATTCACAGACTAGTCTATGGTTTCTGTCTCCTATCTAATTTTCTATCTCTGCCTGTAGTTACAGCCTATTTAATACTGTGGGATTTAATTCTACTAACAAGTCAACTCATCAAATATATTTAGAATATCCATACATACTACATCAACTGTAATTCTGCCAATCACCTAGTCATGCAGCTCCAGCCGCCTGTTTGTCGAACGCCCACAGAACTCCCGCATCAGCAGCTCTGCTTCCAGCAATTTACGACCTAATGCTCTCTTGCTCTCTCCGTCAATCACCCTCGAATTGTCCCCTTCTTCCATAAATTCAAATATCGTCCAAACACTTCCCATTTTGATCTATCCAATAACAACTGCGAGCTACACAGCGCCCGCCACCCCGGACGTCGTCTCAAAGCGCTTCAGAATAACGCATACTTTTAGAGTCGTCTCGGCACCTCCCCCTCCCTCAGTGTGGGGGTGAGGTTCCGTCAGTGTGAAGTGCCCCTGGAAGCCACCCCGCATGATCACTGAGGGTGATCGGCACTGAACCTTTGTGACGCAGAGGACACGTGTAACCAACTCCACAGTAACCCAAAGCTGGAGAAGACAAATCATGACGAGACTGGCGAGCAAGGAATTAGCTTAGATATTCCTGGCCTAGTCAAACCAGCACAAGCTGTAGACCAGCTAGACCTTGGTTGTTCATTTCCTCAGCCACACCAAGCTCTAGTCCTATCGGGAGCTCCTCATTCAACTACTCTGGCATATTGTCCTATAGAGGTCGAAATCCTGGCCCTCAGGTCCAAGTCCCTCCATGGTCTCATGCACGTCCATGACTTTTAATTCGCTCACTATCGCTGCTCAGCAGGCCGCAGCATTCTCCAAACCCAGACAAATTGGCTGCCTAGACCTACCAACCGCAACACCGACTAGCCTCAATCGGATTCATGTCAGATCCTCCAGGTGTGAAACGCGCTCCGTCCAAATCAATTTATTGTCGTTGCTTTCTGCTCCCCACTCCACTTCCTAACTTTTATTCAGAAATTCCTCACCGTAGCCCCTTCCCTCACACTACAATATGATTACCTTAACACCTTTCCCTTTTTCCTCCAATCCGGCATTACTTCGGCCTCTAATCATAATTTATTCAAAGAACTCGTGGCTTTAAAATTATTGGGCCAGTGCCATTTCTCAGTGATGCGATTGGCTCTATCAACTTTCTCAGTGCTTCCATTGCCTGACGAAGCTCGCTTAGTGCTGTGATTGGCTGCGAGTGATGTGAAATTAATGCTATAACGTGGGATATTTTGCACTACATTTGGGAAGATATTATATTTTGCTAAATTGAACTGTAGCATAACAATTATTACATGTGATACAGCGCCTCTCCCATAGATAAAAGGGCACGAATGCTTCACTGTTTTCTCTGAAAAGTGAAGTGACTGTATGTTGTGTGAACTAGTGGCAATATATACCGTGCCGAATGGTGTTAGAGGCAAAATCCATTGTCGGTTTCAAGAGGCGCAGACAGTACATGAAAGTTTGAGGTTGAATGATTTAGAATACTAGAGTTGGGCGTGAGATTGATGGGATCGCTACGTTCGAGACATAATGCAAACTCAATAGGCAGCATTACTGCTTATGGGTGATACCACATTTAAAAAAAAAAAAAAGTGTTTCACGGTATTGTATACACTATGCTTTCCCACATACTGCAATGGAGAGACTGATTAATTTTATCTGGAACAGTGCAGGCCATCATCTTACATGCGACTCGGAAGTTCAGCAGTTTCCACACGTGTTTCCTGTGTGAAGCTTGAATAGCAAATAACGGCAGAATCCAGATGGATATCAGGAAATGGATAAATAAATATATATTAGAAAAATAGAAATTCTGGTTATACTTTCCATTTGCTGATTTCACGATTTCCTCGCCAGATGCTGATTTTTCCCTTGCCTCACCAGTTACCTGATAGATATCCTCCATTCACCTGGTGGGAAACCTTTTATGGGAGAGCTTGAGATATGCCAGCAACTTGATTATCAAATAACAGTAATCATTGCATTCGATACAGCGCTTCTCACATTTTATCAGCGACTCAAAGCGCTTTCCCAATATCTACCATCAAGTGAATTGACTGGATATTTGCGAGCAAAATGCGGCAGCCAATTGCGCACAGCAGTGTCCACACAAATAGTCGTGGATTTAGATGACAACATTTTATTATTGTGCATTGTTGGGGACGAATTACTAAAGTCCCAGATCTGCGTGATGCAACAACATGCCGCGAATACTCAATACACATCATCACTGACGAAACTTGGGTCTTTTATCTTTGGGGTCTTTCATCAGAAGTGGATGAGGGTAGTGTAGTTGATGTCTTTTTATATGGAATTTGAAATGGCATTTGACAAAGTGCCATATGAAAGGCTTACAAAGAAAATAGACGAACACGCCAATAAAAGCACAGTGTCAGCATAGATCCAGAAGTCGTTGGGAGACAGAAAGCAGAGAGTTGTGGTGAACGGTTAATTTTTTGACTGGAGGGAACTGTACAGTGGCGTCCCCCAGGGATCGGTATTGGGAACACTGCTCTTCTTAATTGAGAATTATAATCTGGAATTAGGTATCGTGCGTAGTCCGTACCATTTCGAAGTTTCCATGTGACAGAAAGTTAGGAACAATAGTAAATATTGAGGAGGATAGGAGGCATCTGCAAGAAGATATATACCGAATGGTAATATGGGCAGATACCGGCAGATGAAGTTTAATGAAGATAAAGGTGAGTGGATGCTTTTTGGGAGGAGAAATGAGGGGAAGCAATACAGGCTAGCTAGTACAATTTTAAGGGATCTGATGGAACAGAAAAGGCCTGGGAGTTTGCGTGCATCATTCTTTGAAAGTGGCAGAAAAGATAGTCAACGCTATCGTACTAATCTTTGTAACTAGGGGACATAGAGTACAAAATTCAGGAAGTTCTGACTAACCGCAATAAACATTTAGTTAGGCCTGAGCTAGAGAACTGTGTTATATTATCGTCACTACACATTGGGAAGGATTTGTGGGTGAAAAGGGCCATCCGATTGCGCGCAGCAGAGTCCCCAAAACAGCCGTGGATTGAATGTAGCCAATTTTTATAGTGTTTAGTTTGGACGTATTATTATGTCCAAGCTTCAAACTGAGTCCGGCCGCATATTGCCACATCGGAAACTCCCAAAGGTTTAACACGTGGCATCAGCATTAAAGAGTTATGAGAAATGTAAGATTGTTCATTCTGCAACTTCATGTTTTGCAGAAAATTATTTAGGGCCTCCTCCCCGTCTGCTTGTGGCTACTCTGACCAATGGTGGTTTCTTACTCACTGAATAACAACAATTCTATGCGGGGGATGTTAGAACAAATTTTTACGGAAAGTCCAAAAGAATGCTGATGTCGTAATCTCCAAATCAGATGTCTCTGACCCTGAAATCAGCAGCCAGTCATAGCAATGTTCCACAGCCGATATTCCTGTACTCTGACCCCATCTTGCAACCACAGTTACTGAGGACTGATTCTATTATTGACTCAGGAGCAGCTACACACTGACCATCAGAGTTGTTTGATTGCATTCCAGGTTTATGTTATTGACCCAGAGGATCCAACTCAATATCCTGGTCGTCACACTTAAAGCCCTCCATAAACTCACACCACGCTACATCTATGAAGCTCCAACCTTTTGCCAATCTGCCCGCTCCCTCCGCTCCGCAAGTTCTGGCCTGCTCCATGTCCCCTGACTCAACCACCCCACCATTAGCTGGAGCATTTCGCCACTCTGTCCGCCAACCTCTGGAATTCCAAACCACAGTCCCTCCACTTCGCTCGCGCCCTGGCCTCCATCAACTCCCGCTTCAAAACTCTCTCCTTCGATGGTCCTATCCGCAATTCCTAATCCCTCCTCTCGCCGCCCCGCACGTCCCCGGTTCGGGTCTGAAGCGCTAACTTTTCAACACCTTGGGATGTCTTTCTGACTTGAAAGGCGCTATGCGAGTTTAATTTTGTGGTTGATTATGTTGAGCGCTTCAGCTTCTTGTTATCTCATTCCCCAAGAGGTCCCGCTTACCTCCTCCATGGTATCAGTGATTGGTTCCAGAAACCAAACAAAAGTGTTATTCGCAATCATTTCTAAAAATAACTGAATCTCAGTGGAGGATTCCCTGGGATATAAATAATGCAGCTTTGAATATCAATCTGAATTCCAGTTTGCAACAGTGATATTCGTTACACTGTACACCGAAAATGTTGGGGGCTTTAGGCGATTATACACAAACAATAATATTTGAAGCCGATTCAGTATATTATCCAATTCTAGCAACTTTAGGCATTTCAGGTAATTAATATTAGGCAGTGTATAATAATAATCCTCAATAATATTCCTTGGATTATATATATATATAAAGCGATATATATATACATCGCTTTTCCCATCTTATCAACCTCTCAAAGTTTTTCACTGTAGAATTCATTGTATATTTGATGGGAAAACGCGGCAACCAGTAGCGCACTGCAGTGTCCCAGAATCAGTCGTGTATTGAAATGACCAGTTTTGTTATTGTGATTTTTGAGGGAAGGATTATTATTAGGCATGTAGAGTAAGGAAACTTGCCCTAGGTTTTGCCCTGATCAGGCTGGATTCAAACACAGTTCTCACGCTTGTAAGGCGAGTGCCACTGAACTACGGGAGCAGTTTGTATTTGTATCACTTTATTTGACGTGTATGCAAATAGAAAAAACAATCAGCGTCACCATTTCCAGCTGCAGCTCCCAGCATTTCATGTCCTGTAATTGTTTTTTGATCGGCATTATATGTTCTATGCGATATATGTCTTTATGCAGCTGGAGTAGGACAAGGCTTTCCTCGATATTTCCATTGCTGTGGGTTTGAAGTATTCAACCTCAGGTTCAGGCCACTGCACAACTTCACTTTTGCCACACATCCGTTGAACGAGCAGGCCATGCGTTTCCTCCTCCAACGTATTGCCTGCCACTATCCACATCTAACAGCGAATACAGCCTTGGTATTCTTCCATATCTTTGTCACTCCTCGGCTGCACTATCCATTTTGAATTGCAGCTCCCATCCTCCCTCTATCCTTTGGTTGGTTGTCTGACTCTTCTACTCTGGAGCAATCCAGGTTGCTAACCCACACGAAGAGCGTTATATAAAGGCAAACTCCTATTGCTTCCTACGCTGTGTCTGCACTAGCTCAGACTCTGATAGTGGGAACCATATTTACAAATGAACTGCTTCCTTCACGTAATCCACTGTGAAGGATAATGGCTGTTTTTGTTGTGGGCGAAAAGCTGTAACCAGTTTCGAACAAATAATGACAAACAGACAGCGGTAGAAACCTTTTTCTAATTTGGAATATATCATTGGAATCCCTAGCGTCTAACTGAACGGGTGGAAGGGGATTCGGTTTACGCTGCCACCTGTTCGGCAGCGTGCTGTCTAAAACAATGCAACTCATCACTCCTTCCCTGGAGCGATATATCAGACCATATGATTCCGAGTCCCGATGTGGGAATCGAGCCAACAAGCTTTTGAATCAGAGGCGAGATATGACTGCTGAATGGAACTCACTAGTCCAGATGACGAGCGACGCGTTGGCTGAAAATGCCCTGATTGTGAGCAGGTTCAGCGATAGAGAGCGACCAGGGCAGAGAACGTTTGAAGGTGAGTTTGAGATTTTTGAAATAGATCTTCTTCCATGACAAGTGGGAGGCAAGCTTGATGAGGACGGGATGATGCCAAAGTGAACCGTGTTCGAATCAAGGCAGGTCAGTGGCAAACCTTGTGCACGTTATCTTTCTCCACCCACCTCATAATAATCCCTAAAAAAAACACAATGATAAAATTGGTTATTTCAATCGATGAGTATTGTTCGGGACTCTGCTGGACGCAAACTGCTGACACTCTTCGCCCACAAATAAATCACTTGATAATCTTTTCTGTTGAGACGTTTAGATGACATGTAAAGCGGTGTATCAAATGAAAGGATTATTATTCGTTTTGCATGTGGCGTGTTTGCTAGGAGTGAGAAGATAGTAAAAAATGTTTGCAACTAGCTGCATGTTGTTATCCGTGGAGCTGTAGTTTCGAATAGATAGGCATTGGATAATCACGTTGCTTTTTATTACTTATCATCCGTTTTGTAAACGAGGTTTTTTCCAACCTTTGTAACAATACATCCAACAAACTCTGCAACTTTAGTTCGTTCCCCTAAATCGATCGGTTACATGTTGTGCATTTCAGTTCTGGTTTGATACTAGCATTCACAAAATGAAGCATTTCAACTATTTTGAATCTATTGTGATTTATTTTGTGGACAGTGAACAGTCTTTTCACAATAATGCTGTGTCATGTTTTAACATCCTCTTAAATATCCAGAGGTAGTCATAATATTTATGACCGTGTATGCACAAGCTAACATTTGAAAATATGTTGTGCTACATTTGCACGCCTACCAAATTCCCAAATCACTGCCTGATGGTAACATGTTTTCTAATTAGATGGAGTCAATGACCATTTCAATCTGATATTCCTTGGTTTCAGGTAGTATTTTTTCCAGGTCTGCAACAAAGCATCAGCTTAGTCTGTGTGATTTCATGTCCTAGCGTGTAATCGCTTGAATTCTCTGACTCAGAAGCCTAATCTCTAAGATTTGCCACATTCCCTTTCCCACCATAAAGCTTAATTGTTGTTTTTGCAAAAACGCCATCAACTACACGGAGTACTGTATCTCAGTGATTAGAACACTCGACTTACAAGCGTTAGACCTGTGTCCGAATCCAGGCAGGTCAAGGCAAAACCCTGAGCAAATTTGCTCCATACGCCTTTTATGAATCCGTCCAAAAATCTCCACAATATTTTCGTTAACACATGTGCAGTCAATTCTCTCAACACTATATTCCATGAAGCGCTTTGGGATGTCTAGAAGATGTGAAAAGCACTACATCAAATGCAAATGTTATTTAATAGTATTACTCATAACTTACGCTACTCACCAGTAAATCCATGTGTTTGTTTATCATTGATTTACAGCGAACCTCTTGGCCATTGTCGTTCTTTGCCGCGGGAAGTGTGGTCTCTCCAAATGTACTACCCGCTACCTGGTGGCCATGGCAGTGGGAGATCTACTGGTCGCCATCACCGATGTGCTACTAAACCAAATCAATGCTATTTACTTCTCTGTCTCATTTCTGGACATCACTCCCATGTGCTCACTCGGATTGGTACTGATGTCAGCCGCGACGCACGTTTCAGTCTGGTTCACTGTGGCTTTCACCTTTGACCGACTAGTCACTATCTGTTGTCCGAAACTGAAAACAACATATTGTACCGAGAGAACAGCAGCCGTGGTTATAGGAGTGATCTCTGCTCTGAGCTGTTTGATCAGCATTCCATGGTACTTTAAATATGAACCGAGGTTCATACTGGACAAAGTGCCTTGGTATTGCATTGACAAACAAGCTTTCTTCACCGCTCTGGGATGGATTTTGTTTCACTGGTTTGACACATTAATAACCCCATTTGTTCCATTTGTTCTGATTTTACTGATGAACGTGGTGATCGTTAGACATATTTTATCGGCCAACAGAATCCGCAGAAACCTGCTGAACAAGAAAAGTAACAGTGGCAATGATGCAGAAATGGTGAATCGTAGAAAATCTATTATTTTACTCTTCACAATATCGGGAAGCTTCATACTTTTGTGGCTGATGTACGTTACCGATGTCATACTTGCATATACTTCAGACAGTTATATCTACACTGATTACGGAGACCCACTCTATGTGGTTGCAGTATTGTCAGACATGCTTAAGCTTTTGAGTTGCTGCACAAATACCGTCATTTATGCAGTGACACAATCTAACTTTCGAGATGAAGTGAAATACCTGGTAAAGTATCCTTTTATAAACATCTTGCAACGTTAGAAATAACTCATATATTTTTGGCTGCGTATATAATTAGGTCGGGATCCAAGCAAGGGGTGGAACGTCGGGATAGCGGCATAGGGGACAGACATTGTCGGACAGCCATGCAATCTGAATCTCAGTTGTCTGTTCTAATGTGGGAGCGGATGTCAAGTTTGAATTGGGTGTCATCCGCGTGCATGTGGAAATTTACCCCATGTCTGCGGATCATGTCACTGAGGGGCAGCATGTACAGGGTGCCGAGTACCGTGACAAGGACAGCACCCTATGGAACGCCGCATGAAAGTTTTGATTTGGTGGGGGATTTTTCAACAATTGTGCAACAATAATAATGCTTCCATGTTATGTCCCATAATACCAGGTTCTTCAGAATTCATAGCATGTTTCTTAGACAATAATAAATGCGAATTTGCTTGCTTTTATTTGGAGTGAAACGGTAAGTTGCTATTTGTCTTGACATACGAAGCCCGGCTCAACCCAATGTTGGAGGTTGGTTCCGCTTTTGAAACCAAACCTCAGAAAGATTTACCGACCTTGGCGAGTTTCCTTACACAGCATCAATGTTGTGACAGACTTGGTTAAGCTTTTACATTTTTTGAAAGTTTGAGCCAACAGGGAGAGATTTGAGCAACGCGATCGTTTGTGAAGAAAGGTGCTGTGTTCCCCGGAAAGCTACAGAATTTTTTAAAAACAAATCAGACTCGTTTCTGCTCTTTAGAAATAAATGCTTAATGCTTTGAAAGTAGAGTAAGACTTGGACAATGGACAATCCTTAAGTTTATTTTAATAAGGATATTTTTCGTCAAACGTAAAATAATCTCGAGCCCAAGGGCGGTAGAAACGGTGAACTAATAGATTTTGTTATCTTGTAATTTATTGTTGGAATGATTAAATTAGCGGACAAAGTTAATGTTCCCAAGAAGTTTCGAAAGGCAACATGGTGGAAAGAGCGGGAGAGGTGTAGGTTCGTATAGAGGGAAAAATAGATGATTCATTATGTTTTGATGTAGCATGATGCTAGGATTCAGTTTGCAACTAACATACAAGAAATTCATTTTTTATTGGTCTTGCAGCAATTTGAAACATAAGAAAATTAAATGTTTACTTGAGGTATTTAATTGTTGATGATTGAAAGCGGCTTCCATTGCTGTAGTCAATCAGGAGGCGTATTAATTATCCTTTTAAGTTTATTCCACGGAAACACTTGTGCTATTAGCTGGTGTGCATAATATATCCATTTTGTTGTTGTCTACAAAACCAAATAACAAAATTACATTTTAGGGCATGGTTCATGTCGAGAGGATGTGCAATATGCAGAAAACATACTCACTTTACTTATTCAATCTTCTAACAAGAAAATAAATTATCCTCAACTGATTTACAAAACACTCCAGTGTCATCATTCATTCTTGTTGTCTTCAACACATTGGTTGATCAAGTAGAGTCTGCGTGAAATGGAATTATATTCCTTCTGGCATTGCACAATTTTGATAGGGCAGGATATCAACCGTGAGCGCACCGCTATCTGCAGTAACGGGAGTTGGCGGATACGAAGTGCGTGATTGTGGAAGGATTCACTGGCTTCCTGACTAGCGCTGACAAGCGCTCTGAGATGCCGTCTCATTCAAATAGCGTGCAGGGCGCTATATAAAGCGAAGTTGTTATTGTTGTTGTTGACACAATCAGTTGCGGCTGATATCATTGCCTCTCTCCATGCTGAGGTACGGCCAACTGATGTCGCCTCCTTAGATTTTCGTTCAAAAGGCGGCGAGCGGACGCTAGATGGTTCAATGTTGCCACAATAGAGAATATTCGAAAAAAGAATGTAGATAGCAACTCACAGGAACAGGCACAAAGACACACAGATAAAGACAAAATCACAACTACTCACACAGACACTCGTGCGCAGAATCACAGGTGGAAATTTTGTACATGGAGATCCACAACAAGAACAAAAACTACACAATTACACTTATGTAACTTCTTTCACATCAGGGGGTCTGCCCAAGATGCTGCACAATCATTGTTTCAGACCCGAGCTGGGAATAGGAAGGGAGGAAGGAAAGAGGGGCTTGTGAGGTCACGGATAGGACCGTCGAAGAGGAGGGTCTTGACGTAGGACTCAAGGTGGCCAGGCAGGCCGCGCTGAGGAGGAAATGCGGGATGGAATTCCAGAGATTGTGGACAGAGTGGCTAACTGTGACTAAGTGGTCAGTGCACTCACCTTTCAAACAATATATCTGCGTTCGATTCCATTCAGCGCCATACCTTGGGCAAATTTCCTAATTCAACACACCTGGACATTAAACCTATATATAGTTACAGTTGATTATTTCAATCCAAGATTGTTTATAGGATACTGCTGTGCGCAATTGGCTCCCGCGTTTTGACCCACATATATACAGTGAATTCATTTTGCATCATATTCTGTGAAGTACTGTTAGATAACTGGAAAACTCGAAACGTGCTGTATCAAATGCAACGGATATTATTATTACCTAGAGGTAAATAGGAATATGCCTTTCCATTTGCTTTGTAAACAAACTAAAAACAGCTATCACCAGCTTATATAATACATATTTCAAAAGAGAAGCAATTGCAGGTCTAAGATGAAAGGAGCTGGTTGGGTGGTCTGACTGATTGGAAACGTCCAAATCATTCCTTAGGGCACTTGCTATGTAAGGCAAATGTGTAATGTGGGTAAAAGTGTTGTAAAATTTTTAATAATCTCTCTGAAAAAAAGCACAATAACCAAATTGCTCATATCAATCCATGACTGCTGTGCGCAAATGGCTGCCAACTTTCGCCTACATATATACTCAATTCGCTTTGGAGTATATTCTTTGAGAAGATGATAGGATACCCAAAGTGATATGTCAAACGCAAGGATTATTATACTATCATGTATGATTATTATTATATAAAAAAGAAATGAATTGAGTTATGAATCGAAATAACACTGTCGTTTAACTAAGCAAACTGGACGGGCAGATCGATTAACAGTGGGCAAACGCCAAATAACATGTGAATCGTGGTATACTGGATCGAACGTCGGCCTTGAGTAAATCAAAATGGGTTGCAGTTCACTAGTTTTCCTGTAATTGTGCTTCCAACAAACCGAATACCGATGCAATTCAGGCAGCGGCTGAAAAGCCTAACCTGGAATGGCGTTAATCATAGAATCATAGAATCAAAGAATCATAGAATGTTACGGCACAAAAGGAGGCCATTCGGCCCATCTAGTCTGTGCCGGCTCTTTGAAAAGAGCGATTCAATCCCACTGCCCTGCCCGCTCCCCATAGCCTAATAGACCCGTTCTCCCTAAATAAAGATCTAATTCCCTTTTAAAAGTTGTTATCGAATCAGCCTCCACCACCTTTTCAGGCAATACATTCCAGATTCGAACAACTCGCTGAGTGAAAAAATTTCTCCTCAGCTCCCCTCTACTGCGCCTTGAAACTATTTTAAATCTGTGACCACGAGTCACAGATTCACCCACGAGTGGAAATAGTTTTTCTCTATTTGCCCTGTCGAAACCCCTCATGATCTTATAAACCTCTATTAGGTCTCCCCTCAATCTTCTCTGCTCCAGAGAGAATAACCCTAGCCTGACTAGCCTCTCCTCATAGCTGAAGTCCCTCAATCCTGGCACCATCCTAGTAAATCTTCGTTGTACCCTTTACAATGCCTTCACATCCTTTCTGTAGTGCGGTGACCAGAATTGAACACAGTATTCCAGCTGAGGCCTCACCAAAGTCCTATAGAGGTTAGTCAGCACTTCCTTACGTTTGTACTCTATACCCCTATTTATAAAGCCTAGTATCCCATATGCCTTCTTAACAGCCTTGTCTACCTGTCCTGCCACCTTCAACGAGTCACTAACACAAATCCCCAGGTCTCTCTGTTCCTTTACACCATTTAAAATTGTACTATCTAGCCTATATTGCCTCCCTTCATTTCTTCTCCCAAAATGCATCACCTCACACTTCTCTGCATTAAACTTCATCTGCCATGTGTCTGCCCACTTTACCAATTTGTCTATATCCACTTGCATATGGCTACTATCCTCCTCACTGTTTACTATTCTCCCTAACTTAGTGTCATCTGCAAACTTGGAAACTGTACTCCGTACACCCAAGTCCAGATCATTGATGTAGATTACAAACAGCAATTGTGGTCCAAGGTTTGTCTTTCCAGACCTTGGAAAAGTATCTAAACTTTTCGCTAAAGTACTGTGAGCTTGAGTTCCAGAGAATGGCGACAGAGAGACCGAAAGCCCGTCCGCCAATGCAGGGGTGGGTCAGGCGGGGGACATACAGCAGGTCTGAGCCCGCTAAGCAAAGGAGATGGGGAATTTTGTAGTGTGACAGTAGGTCAGATTAGTACTGGGGGTCAAAGCCGTGAATTGACATGAAGGCGAGGACGAGGACTTTTTGCGCTACACTGTCAACCAGCAACTGTGTGTGCAGCTAACTATCACAGTGAGGAATATTAGATCGATTTTCTTTGTCTTCAAATCAGTCTACATGTCTGTACTCAAACGCTCGGTGCTTGCGCGTTCCGAAAGCAAATCAAGTCTGTTTTCTTTCAGTTTCATTCAAACCATACTTGTCATACATTGAACAATGCAAACAATGCCAATCCAACTAATATACTCTGGAAACATTGGGAACCTAGCCCTGGTAAACGTGTTTGCGTGATTTCAAACCACTGCCTCTGAGTGAATGCTGAAATCACAGATAGAGTACCGTCAATATAAGGTTAATGTCAGCCAGTATAATCGTAACCACAGACCAAAAAGCCAGATGGCTGACATACATCTGCATATATAACTGATGAAATTGGCAGCAGAATAAATGGTGAGCGTTATTCAAAATCGTTGCCACAGTGAAATCTTTCTCATTGGGAAAGCTGATGGTGATCTATGGATAAATGTCCAACTGTATTTGAAACTTTTCTCCGAAATGTGCTGTTAGCGACCTTTTTGTGAGTTGTTCCAAATAAAGGTTTTGGTTTTGATCACATTCCGCCACCTTCTCATTTTAAAAGCAGAAGTGTCAATTGATGATGCAAATGAATTCTGCTCTATGTTTCGAAGTTTGCACGAGTGATCAACATATAAATAAAATGTTTTTACAAATACGATGAAGCTATATTTGTGTTTTAATTTTCAATTTGATGAACCTGAATGCCTTATCTCCATTAAGATTCTTCATAAATTTGTGAATTTTGAGGCAAACACAGAATTGTTTTTTTGTAACTTCACTGCAAACATTGGCAGAATATAATAACATCACGGCAAGACAGCTATCGAATGAATCAACGATTCTCAATTTATTATCTGGTCCACCACTTTATCAACTCGACATACAATTGAAATCCTGGACTCGCACGTATATATGGAAAATTCACTACGAGTTACCTGATTACGATTTTTTCCCAGACAGTAATTTTCCTTGTGTTGCATTGATTGGAATTAATACAGGTCCTTGTCTTATTCTCAAAGCGCCTCCAACGTTTTCTCAAGTTTTCCGGCAGTTGAGGAGACTGTATTGTGGTAAACGCTGCACTGAGGTGCCCACAGTGACAAACAGCCAGCAGGAACACATTTGATTCAACAAGGAATTACTAGCCAGGTCAAAGGAAGAAACTCGCTTCTCTTCTCAATTTGTTTTGTGTGTGGTATCTTCAAATGGATACTAACAACACCTCTGTTACCGCTGTAATGATTCTTCTTCAAGTGAATCAATACATCAAGTGAATACTTTGTTGAGGAACAGTATCGTCTGAAAGAGGCTGAAAAATGTTGCATGAAATGGGACAACAGCAGGTTGATCTGTCCTGGTCAGACAATATCAGACAAGATCGTATAATGCTTTGATTCAGAGCGTTCCTATATTATCCGATTAAGAAACATTCTGATTAAAAAAGGAGAATTTCACAGTGGAAACGGCAACAACTGCTGCGATGGCCGAGTGGTTAAGGCGTTGGACTTGAAATCTAATGGGATATTCCCGAGCAGGTTCGAACCCTGCTCGCAGCGTTTTAGAAAATGGTTTCTGTTACAGCCACCAACTGGAGACGGGGTGGATGCAAAAACAAACTTTGTGTTATTTCTTTGATTTGACCTGTTTTCACTTGCAAGTGTAGGAATCTCAAGGTGAAACGCGAAATAATTGGTACTGATCATCATTAAAAAGGAGGCTAACAGATCGCAGCATCAATGAAAACTACTAACATTCGCCAGGTGCCAACAGAATATGAATCTGTGCATTTGATAAAGTATCTTGCAGTTTTACAGCTTAGAGGTTAGAGCACTCGCCTTACAAGCGTGAGACCTGTGTTCCGAATCCAGGCAGATCACGGTGAAATTTTGGGCAAGATTCTTTACTCGACACACACGCCTAATAATAATCCTTCCAAAAAAAAACAATAAAAAAACTGGTCATTTCAATCGTTGACTTTTTGTGGGGACACTGCCTTGTGCAATTGGCGGCTGTGCTTCAATTGACAGTTTATTCTGTGAAGCGCTTTTTTACGTCCAGAAAATGTGCAAAGCAGAATAGGCCGTTTTAATAAATTTTAACGACAAGTTCACTCTTCCTTCAGCTGACGATAGTTTATCACAGATTGTTCTGTGTATTACTTACTGCTTGTTGTTTGTTTCTCAGATGTAGAATAGGCAAAGGCCCACTGCAGCTACCCAACAAACAAGGGGAATTTCTTGCTTCTGATTGATAATAGTAACACTTTTACACTAACATTGCTCATGTGGTTGGGTGGAAGGGATTCACCGTGTTCAGGAGACACACAGGCCAACTAAATTCCAAACGGAAGTAACATTTGGGACCACAACCAATCTGAGATAGATGCAATCCTCCACATGGAAGGAAACCCAGTTATCATGTGAAAATTTAAAGAAATAAGTTTTTCACGATTCCACTGCAATTTTTCACCCACCCAAACCAGCAGTTTTGTTTCTTTTTATTGACCAGAATTACAGGTTTTCAACATGCAGTGAACAGTAACCAACACGGATTATTCAGGCCCCACTGGGGATTTGAACCCAGGATTTCCTGCTTACGAGACAGACGCTTTGCCAACTAAGCCACAGGGCCTGTGTTTCAAATCTGTTTACTTTGTTTAACATCCAGATTAACAGCTACTGTGTCCAAATATCTGGTTACTTCTTTTCACTGGATTGAGTGACTTGACCATTCACTGCCCATCTCCTGATCCCAGCTCCCAGTCTGTACATTTTGGCTGCAGACACTGGTTTTCAGATGACAGCTCGTACTCCAGTCACCCATCGCGCTCCTGCAATATTAGCTTACTGTAGTGACTCCCCTAAACACACAGTCACTACACTGTGACACCCTAAACACACAGTCACTACACTCTGACACCCTAAACACAGTCACTACACTGTGACACCCTAAACACACAGTCACTACACTGTGACACCCTAAACACACAGTCACTACACTGTGACCCTCACACACAGTCACTACACTGTGACACCCTAAACACACAGTCACTACACTGTGATCCTCTAAACACACATTCACTACACTGTGATCCCCTAAACACACATTCACTGCACTATGACCCTCCAACACAGTCACTACACTGTGACCCTCAAACACAGACACTACACTGTGACTCCCCTAAACACACAGTCACTACACTGTGACCCCCCTAAACACACAGTCACTATACTGTGACCCTCACACAGTGACTACACTGTGACTCCCCTAAACACACAGTCACTACACTGTGACCCTCACACACAGTCACTACACTGTGACCCCCTAAACACACAGTCACTACACTGTGACCCCCTAAACACACAGTCACTACACTGTGACCCCCCTAAACACACAGTCACTACACTTGACAGTGAGCGAGCGTTTCCAGTGCGTGTCCCGTGCCTGGCTTTGAGGCGCCAGACGCCAGCGTCACTAATGTCGTTGTTATTATATTATTATTCAATGTGAAGCCTCTGTGACCTCAGAAACTTTCGGCTGCAAAATTAAACAGCCGTTGGCTGCGCGCGCAGCTGCAACCGTCGCTTCCCCGAGCGCTGGCAGTTTGGCGCTTTTCACTGGTTACCTGGGAGACCTGGGGTGTGTGTCTCTGTCTCTCTCTCTCCTCTCAATCACTCGTTACCTAGGAGACGGGGGTGTCCCTCTTTGTGTCTCTCTCCTGTCAATCACTGGTTACCTGGGAGACAGTGACGCGTAGGCTAATGCGTCATCACAGACGGTCAGGGAGAGAGAGAGAGAGAGAGAAGGTGAGTCTGAGTGTCTGTGAGAGTCTGTGTGTGTGGCTGTGTATCCCTGACCCCCCTCTTGTCTCCCCCCAAATGAGATCCTGGTGTGATGGTGGCTGTGTGTGTGTGTCTGTATGTGTGTCTGTGTGTGTCTCCCTGACCTCCCCTTGCCTTCCCTGTCAGCAGGTCCTGGTGTGAGGATGAATGTCTGTGTGTGTGTCTCCCTGACCCCCCCCCCCCCCCTTGTCTCCCTATAGGAGGTCCTGGTGTGATGGTCAGTGTGTCTCTGTGTGTGGCTGTATGTACATGTGTGTTTGTGTCTGTGTGAGAGTCTGTGTGCGGCTGTGTGTAAAAGTGTCTGTATGTATGTGGCTGTCTGTGTGTGTGTGTCCCTGACTCCCCTCTCCTCTCCATATAGGGGTTCCTGATGTGAGGGTGTGTGTGTCTGTGTGTGTGTGTGTGTGTGTGTGTGTGTCTGTGTGTGTGTGTGTGGCTGTGTGTCTGTGTGTGTGTGGCTGTGTGTGTGTCTGGGTGTGGCTGTGTGTGTGTCTGGGTGTGTGTGTGTGTGTGTGTCTGTGTGTGTGTGTGTGTGGCTGTGTGTGTGTGTGTGTGTGTGTGGCTGTGTGTGTGTGTGTGGCTGTGTGTGTGTGTGTGTGGCTGTGTGTGTGTGTGTGTGGCTGTGTGTGTGTGTGTGTGTGGCTGTGTCTGTGTGTGTGTGTGTGTGTGTGTGTGGCTCTGTGTGTGTGGCTGTGTGTGTGTGTGTGGCTGTGTGTGTGTGTGTGTGTGGCTGTGTGGCTGTGTGTGTGTGTGTGTGTGTGTGGCTGTGTGTGTGTGTGGCTGTGTGTGTGTGGCTGTGTGTGTGTGTGTGGCTGTGTGTGTGTGTGTGTGTGTGTGTGGCTGTGTGTGTGTGTGTGTGTGTGTGGCTGTGTGTGTGGCTGTGTGTGTGTGTGTGTGTGTGTGTGGCTCTGTGTGTGTGGCTGTGTGTGTGTGTGTGGCTGTGTGTGTGTGTGTGTGTGGCTGTGTCTGTGTGTGTGGCTGTGTGTGTGTGTGTGGCTGTGTGTGTGTGTGTGGCTGTGTGTGTGTGTGTGTGTGTGTGTGTGTGTGGCTGTGTGGCTGTGTGTGTGTGTGTGTGGCTGTGTGTGTGTGTGGCTGTGTGTGTGGCTGTGTGTGTGTGTGTGTGTGGCTGTGTGTGTGTGTGTCTGTGTGTGTGTGTGGCTGTGTGTGTGTGTGTGTGTGTGGCTGTGTGTGTGTGGCTGTGTGTGTGTGTGGCTGTGTGTGTGTGTGTGTGTGGCTGTGTGTGTGGCTGTGT
This sequence comes from Hydrolagus colliei, assembly GCA_035084275.1. NCBI lineage: Eukaryota > Metazoa > Chordata > Chondrichthyes > Chimaeriformes > Chimaeridae > Hydrolagus > Hydrolagus colliei. The sequence continues at coordinate 2,025,845 of JAYJKW010000399.1, forward strand.
GGCTGTGTGTGTGTGTGGCTGTGTGTGTGTGTGTGTGGCTGTGTGTGTGTGTGTGTGTGGCTGTGTGTGTGTGTGTGTGTGTGTGTGGCTGTGTGTGAGACTGTCTGTTGTGTGTGTCAGTGTCTCCCTGACCCCCATCTTGTCTCCCTTGCCCACCAGGGGCTGCTGGTGTGAGGGTGAGTGTGGCTGCTGTGCTCCCTGTCCTGGCCAGGATGATGGAGGGGGGTGAACGCGGGGCCATTTTACCCGTGTCATCGACTGGACAAGGAGACGATGGGAGCCATGGTGGTGAGGAGGTCCCAGGGGGGCAGCGAAGGGGCGACAGGAACTGTTCCCAGCTCGACTGGTCACTAAACTCTACTGGTGACAGACACACAGAGAGAGAAAATGTGTGAGTGAAGGACAGAGAGAGGGAGGGACAGAAACACTGAGTGTGTAGGATACTGAGTGACTGTGAGCCAGGGAGAGAGACTGAGAGTCTGAGCAAGTGTGAGACTGAGCAAGTATGATAGAGACTGAGAGAGAGAGAGAGAGGGTGTGTCAGAGAGACTGAGCAACTGATTGTGAGAGAGACTGGGCGAGTGAGGGTGAGAGACTGAGCAAGTGTCAGAGACTGAGTGAGTGTGAGAGGGGGAGAGAGAGACACTGAGTGAGTGTGCGAGATTAACTGAGCGTGTGAGAGACTGAGAGAGAGACTGAGCAAGTTGTAGGGACAAGAGAGTGTGTGAGAGACAGAGTGTGAGAGGGGGGCAGAGGGCAGGAGCCAGGGGAAAACGAAGGGGCTAAAGGAACTGGTCCGAGCTCGACTGGTCACCAAACCCGCAACAGATGAGTGACTGAATGAGAGCGAGAGCAAGAGAGAGACTGAGCAAGTGTGAGAGACATTGAGCGAGTGGCTTAGAGACTGAGTGAGAGAGAGAAATGGGGGGGGGGGGGGGGGGGGGGTGAGAGAGACTGAGAGTGTGTGTGAGAGAGGGAGAGAGAGATTGAGTGAGTCTCCACCTCGCTGCCTCTCTGACCTCCTGTATCCCCAAAACTGCACCCGTGGCCTTTACTCTGGTTCTGGTCTCGTTGTCCCCGAATCCTCCGCTCCACCATCGGCGGCCGTGCCTTCAGCCACTACGCCCCGAAGTTCTGGAACTCCCTTCCTCACTCCCTTCACCTCGTTCCCTCTCTTCCTAGTTTCAGGTCTCGGCTAAAGACCTTTCTGTTCAATCGAGCCTTCGGTCACCTTTCTCCCTCTCCCCCTGGCTCAGACCCGGGATCCGTTGTTGTGAAACTCTGTGCTGCACTGGTGTGGAGGGCGCTATGTAATTTAAAGTTGTTGTTGTTTCTACAGCCTGTGATACACACACAGAGTGAGAGAATGTGTATGAGGGAGACCTACAATCTGAAATACACTCACAGAGAGAGAGAGACCTCTACATCATGAGATACGCAGAGAGAGAGAGAGAGAGAAGGTAAGAGAGAGAAAGCGAATGTGAGAGAGAGAACTGTCTACAGCCTGTGATACACTCACACAGTGAGGGATATGAGAGAGAAAAACCTGTGATATACTCACACAGAGAGAGAGGTGAGAGAGACCTGTCTACAGCCTGTGATACACTCACACAGAGAGGGACACCCATACACATTCACAGGCCTTACACACAGAGTGTAGTGGGGGAGACACATACACATAGAGAGAGAGAAGTAGGGAGGCACACATATACACTCGCAGGCCTCAAGTACAAGGAGAGTCACACACAGACACACACACACACACAGGGCCGTGCACACAGAGAGAGAGACACATACATACATACAGAGAGAGACACACATATGCACTCACAGGCCTCTGTGTCTGACTATCTTTCACACACACAGGCCTCAGTCTCTGTTCATCAGAAATCACAGACTCACACGTAGTCTGTCTGTGTCTCTCACACACTCACTGAGGGAAAGAGAGACAGAGACAGACAAACACATACACACTGAGACAGTGTGGGATAAACACATATAGAGACACTGAGGTACATACCATCTCTCTCTGACCACACACTGTGTGTGTCTCTGGTCATCTGAAATGACACACACATGCAGACATACACACACACATTTGACACTCACACATACACATTGGCCTCTCTGTGTCTTTATGAGACATACATGCGGGATGAGTTACACTGAGAGAGAGAGACACACAGTGAGAGACATATGTCCATGCACAGAAACGCATTGTAACCCTTCGCTCTGTCTCAGTGTGTCTGTGTATTTTTGAGACACTAAAGTACACACAGAGAAACACTGACATCCTCTCTTTAGGCTGAGAGACACTCACACCGAGACACTCGTACGGGCCTCTGTGTCTGACTATGCGTCTCTGGGACTCACAAGCACACTGAAAGAGAGAGACATATGCACACTGGCCTCTGATGGTCTCTCCCACATTCAGACCTCTGTCTCTGGGCATCAGAAATCACAGATTACGCTGGACATGCACTGATTCTCAAACACACGCACACAGAGAGACACCGTAACCCCCTCTGTCTGTGTTTCACTGTGTCTGATAATACGAATAAATCTTTAATTTGATATCATGCCATATAATGTCTTTGAGACATCTCAAAGCGCTTCACAGTGTACACCATCAAGTAAAGTGACTGTACGCTTTGTGAGGAAAATATGGCAGCCAATTTGTCTTGTCTGTGTGGTGTGTGAGTGTGTGTTTGTGAGAGTGTGTGTATGAGTAAGTGACTGTATGTGAGTGAGTGACTGTATGTGAGTGACTGACTATGTATGTGCGTGAGTGACTATGTGAGTGAGTGACTGTGTGTGGGTGTGCAATTAGCTAGGGAGGGGACCTGGGTTAGATTCCCAGCTGGTTCAATATAAATGTTGGGCAAATTTCTGCCTTCACTCACCACTATTTCCCAGCAGTAACACAACTAGTAATAGTACTAGCGCTTTTCATGCGCTAATCATGCCTTTAATCATGTCCTCTAGATGTCTCACAGCGCTTTACAGAAAATACTGTAATGTGAAATGACTGTACATTTGTGGATGAAACACGGCAGCCGATTGAGCACAGCCATGTCCCACACACTGTTGTGGATTGAAGTGACAAATTTTTCAATTTATTTTTGAGGGATTATTATCAGGCGAGTGTGTGGAGTAAGGAAACGTGTGCAAGGCTTCACCCTGAGCTACAGGACTGCAGTACATAGGCACATGCTTGTGGGCTATGTCTCTGATTGCTGGTGACCAGACACAGAGGCCTGTGAGTGCATATGTGTGTGTGTAGTTGGCTCTCACACTGTTTGTGAGTGTGTCTCACGCTGTAAAGACTCTGTTTGTGACCCTCAGAAATCAAAAGAGGCACAAAGAGACGGAGAAAGAGAGAGAATTCTATGAGATGGAGAAACAGAAATAGAGAGAGGGAGAGAGGTGAGATGGAGAACTCTCCACAGCCTGTGATACACTCACACAGAGATACATACACACAGGCCTCTGTGTCACTGAGACAAACACAGAGAGACAACTCATACACATACAGGCCTCTTATCACACACACTGACGCCCACCCACACATAATCTACCCACCCACATCCAAACAACTCCCCACCCACCCACAAAAACAGCCCCAACACACAAAGCCACACAGCGTCCCCACACACAGCCCCCCCCCCCCCACCCACACATAAGCTCACAGTGCCCCCCACACAAACACCGCCCCCTCCACACACTGGCCCCCCACACACGTCGTCTCCCGCACACACAAAAGACGCGCCCCTTACACACAGCTGCCCTCTCCCACACACAAACAGCATCTACACACACCCATGGCCAAACAGACCCCCCAAACACAACCCTCACCCACACAGCCCCAGCCCACACACACAGCCCCCCTGACACACAGCCCCCCCATACACACAGCACCCCTGACACACAGCCCCCCCACACACACAGTCCCACACAACAGCCGCGCACTCCACACGCAGAGTCCTCCCACCACACAGAGCCCCCCTCCTGACACACAGCCCACACACACACAAGCACACAGCCCCCACACACACCCAGCCGCTACATTCTCCCTCCATGAAAGGTGCTCTGTCAATGTAATATTCTTGTTGTTATTGTACTACTCCTGCCCTCTCACTCACTATTTACCCCACCCTCCCACACGTTCTATTTCTCCCTCCCTCCCGCCCTCCCTCTGTAAAGGTTGATTTAAATTTGTGACTCTGCAGTGAAGTATTGACTGACACAAATGTTGTACATTCAGGTTAGTAATAGTTATAAGAAATTAAAAATCATTCAACACAACAATGCGAAGATTCACTGGGTTAGTCGTAGATTCACTAGGTTAGTTCCTGGGATGAGGGGACTGATCTGTGAGGATAGGTTGAATTAACTAAGGCTGTATTCTCTAGAGTACAGAAGAATCGGGGGGATCTTATTGAAACATATAAGATTTTTAAAGGACTAGATAAAGTAGGCACTGATGGACTGTTTCCTCTGGCAGGAGAATCTATAACCAGGGTTCACAGTCTAAAAATTAAGGGTCAGCCTTTTAGAACAGAGTTAAGGAAACATTTCTTCACTCAGAAGGCAGTGAGTTTATGGAATTCACTACCCCAGAAGGCTGTAGATGCTCAGTCCTTGAACAATTTCAAGGCTGAGACAGATAGATTTTTTTCTAAAATAGTGGGATTAGGGTATATGGGGATAGGGCAGGTATTCAGAGTTAGGAGAAGATCGCTGATATAAACTGAAAACACTTTGTTGTTTATACACAATCCCTTGTCCCCTCTACCAAGCTCCTCACTACCAAGCCCTATCAGATGCAATTGGTTACATATGTCTGAAATCCCCAACATAATTTGAGATATTAATTTACACATTAATTACAGAATCGTACAGAGTATGTCTCCCTCTCTTAGTCTGTATTTTACAGTATAATGACTGTGTGTTTGTCTCTCGCAATCTCCCCCTCTCTCTCAGTCTATATTGTACAGTGTAGTTACTGGTTTCTGTGTTGGATGTAGTTTCACAACCTCCTGGTTTCAAGACTGAAAATGATAATAATGTGGATTAACTGGCGGCAGCTTCTCTCTGTCCTCACTTTAATTTCTGTACAAAATACTGTGTGTGTGTGTGTGTCACTGTGTGTGTGTGTCTCTGTATATCACTGTTTGTGTGTCTGTGTGAAGGGGGGACCCAGCTCCTCCCTTCACAACCTACAGATAATTCAGAATTCTGCAGGTCGTGTACTCTCTCTCCCGCTCTTGACCTGTGATCGAATCCAAGCAAATGAGGCTGGAACCTTGGGCAAGTTTCCTTAGTACACACACAGACACACACAGACACACTCACCCTCACACCAGGAACCCCTATATGGAGAGGGGAGTCAGGGGGACACACACACAGACAGCCACATACATACAGACACTTTTACACACATCTGCACACAGACTCTCACGCAGACACAAACACAAATGTACATATAGCCACACACAGAGACACACTGACCATCACACCAGTACCTCCTATAGGGAGACAAGTGGGTGGGGTGGGATCAGGGAGACACACACAGACATTCATCCTCACACCAGGACTGCTGACAGGGAAGACAAGGGGAGGTCAGGGAGACACACACAGAGACACATACACAGAGACACACACACAGCCACATACTTAGACACACACATACAGCCACCCTCACACCAGGATCTCATTTGGGGGAGACAACAGGGGGGGCAGGGATACACAGCCACACACACAAAGACTCTCTCTCACACACACATACTCTCTCACAGACACACACACAGCTAATAATAATCCCTCATTAAAAAAAAAATTGGTCACTTCAATCTACGACTGTTTGTGGGGGACTCTGCTGTGCGCAATTGGCTGTCGCATTTCGCCCACAGATATACAGTCAATTCACTTTACAGTATATTCTGTGAAGCGCTTTGAGACGTCGATAGGATGTGAAAAGCTCTACATCAAATGCAAGGATTATTATTATTATTATTGTGTGTGGTCTGCGACTGCTAGGTGGAGAGAGTGCAGGTGCTATCCTGCACTCTCTCCACCTCGCCTGGCGATAGATGATATTTTATATCATCTATTTAATCTAATATTTTATCTAATAGTGATATTAGATATATAGTGATATTTTTTCACACGGACCACTCGCTCCCGAGACTAGAGACTAGAGATCTTCGGGCTGGAACGATCGCGGGGACAGAGCTTTCACGCTGTGCACCGCTCAGCCCACCAGCTGGAGCGGCTTCCATCGCTGCCGGTTCTTCCTCTATGGGCGGCCGGCCAACGAAGCCATCTTTTTGGACGACGGGGAGTATCGCGGAGGGAATGGCGGCCACTCGCTATGGGCGCTTCCTCCGGCTGTGCGAAGAATGGCCCCTCGACAGGACCCAGCAAGGCCGTGACCTCGGCACTTTCCTCAGGCAGCGGGTGGCGCACGTCTTCCGCGAGGGGGAGAGCGAAGGGGAGAGCAGAGCGGCCAGGTGCTGCAAGCGACGGATCATCTCGTCGCAGGAGATCCAGACGGCGATCGGGCTGCTGCTGCTGCTGCTGTGCGAGCCGGCCAGACACACCGTGTCCGAGGTGCCAGGGCCATCACAGAGTCCCCGGGTTCACCGACTGAGGAGCCGGTCGGTTTTGGCGCCTGACACCACACTGGGACCTTTTTTTCCGCGCCCTTTTTTTCCCGCCATCTCAGGGATCGTCCGGGCGGGCGGCGAGGACAGGGAGTGGTTGCTGGACGATTGTTGGTTATTGTTTGTTGCTGTTTTTGTTGTTAATATTATTGCTTTTGTTGTTTATTATTGTTGTTTGATTCCCCCCACCCCTGCCCCCATCTTCTTCTTCCCTCACTCCCTTTCCCCACTTTCTCTCCTCCCTTTTCCTCTTCCCTCCCTCTTCCCTCTTCCTGATCTTGCCCCTCCCATCTTTCCCTCTCTTCCTTGCCCCCCTTTCTCCCCCCTCTTCCTCCCTAACCCTAACCCATCCCACCTTTCCCTCCCTCTCCCCCCCTTACCCTCTTTTCCCCCTTTCTCCCCTGGCCCCATTTTCGCGATTGTTTGTGGGGACACTGCTGTGTGCAATTTGGCTGCCACGTTTCGCCCACTAATATACAGTTACTTTTCCTACTATTCTTCATCCTACCCTGATCCTTCCGACCCTGCTCTTGTCCTATCTGACTGTACAGCGCCTTGGGACGTACTCTCGACGTGAAAGGCGCTATATAAATGTAAGTTTTGTTTGATGTTTGTTTGTTCAATTCACTTTACATTTTATCTTGTGAAGCAATGTAAGATGTCGATCAGATGTCAAAAGCGCTTTATCAAATGGAAGGATTAATATTTTTATTACGCTCCCTCCCATGTCCCCGCCCCTCTCTGGACGAATATACTCGTTTTACCGAATCTCAGAGACAGTTCGGCACAGATTGTCAATATTGACAGTTTTGGGAACAATTGCTTGAAAAGCTTTCTCCTGTTTCTGCTGTTTATCCAGCTTGGATCACACAACACACTACAGCTTTAACACCCACAGCTAACAGGAGATCAGTGGGGAATATGTCACAGCATTCAACCGACTTTGTATTGGCTGTATATCAAGCAGGCAAATTTCAAAGCAGTTTGCATGCAACAGGCAGATCCAACAAATCCTCCAGGGAAACCGTGTTCGAAAACAACCTTGTCATTGCTTAAAATTTTTACCCCCATGGAATACCAAATTTTAACTGGAAAAGGCCCTCTCAACTCCTTTTAGCTGTGAGAGTTAAAGCTGTGATGGGTTGGGAGGTCTAAGGTGGACATCCAGCAGAAAGCTTGTCCCTAAGCCTCACGTCCTCCTTTTGCTCATTCAAAAACGGTCTTAAAGCCTTCCACTTCAAAAGTGCCTTCTGCTGCTTTCCTAACTCTTCCCCATTTCGTACTCTCCTTCCACATACCGAGTTCCATCCACTCCCGATTCATTGCTAAATGTTCAGCGTCTTTGAACATCCTCCCGAAAGGCGTTCTATAAATGTAATCTGTTATGATGTTGATCTTGTCAAGGGCTTACCCGAAGTTGTTATACAGTCAAGAATATAAAATAAGGCCATGAGTGGGTGGTTTGTTGCAGGCGGAGTTGGGTTCAGGTAGTGCAGATAATAGCAGTATCTGCAGCTTGGCCTATTTCATGGCCAATGAGGAGGGCAGTGATGTGAGCTCTGCAGAAGGCAAGGATGGCGGTTCGGTGTCTGGAATGAGGGTTGCAGTTCCAAAGGGGTGGAATGGCCAAAAGGCTGAATGGTATATGTACATATTGTCGCGTTATCGGGGGGAGTGGGGTAATGTTCATCAAGCTTTCACAGTCTGTAATGGAATCCACAGATGTCTACAATAGCTGTATCAGCCCAATGTGATAGCTGTTCTAATACAATCCAAGAAACCTTCTCCTCTGGGATGTTTTCAAGTGTTCCAATCACTTGATGCCCCTCAGCCCTATAACTGTCTGATCTGTTTACTCCCCGCTGCCTACATAGTGTCTACACTCGGCTGGATCTGGTCTTCATGTTTGTCCCCAAAACAATCCCCTCTATCATCGTTGGTACATCCCTATCAGCCAACCCGCACGGCCTAACTCTCTGATCTGCTGTCTCACCATCAGGCTGCCCGCACCCTGCGTTCAGCAGACTCAGGCCTGCTCCGCATCCACCGTCCTAACCATCGGTGGCAGGGCTTTCAGCCTCACTGCTCAAATCATGTGGAACTCCATCCTGCAGCCCCTCCGCCTCGCTTCCTCCCTTTCCTCCTTCAAGGCCGTTCTCAGGAACTTCCTCTTGGACCACGCCTTCGGCTGCCCCACTAACTCTTCACCCTCTTGTACTCTCCTTACCCCTACCTCAATCTTCTCCTCCACCCCCACCCCTCCCTGCCCCCCTGCTCGGGACCCGACCAGACAGATCAGCGCTTTGGGACAACCTCCCAATGTGAAAGGCTCTATATAAGTGCAATGTTGTTGTTGTTGTTGTCGTTGGCCACGCATCAGCCATTACCCTGTAATACACCTTGTTTTGTGTAATGAAACAGGGCTGATCAGCAAACTGGAAGTGAAGGCTCCTCTAGGCCAAAGTGATCATAATATGATGGAAATTAGCATTACGTTAGGGAGGGAAGTAATAATTCTGAAGTAGAGACAACGTTGCTTATATGACAGAGGAGTTAGCGAAAATAAACTGGGAAATTTGACTGAAGGATTTGACAGCAATGACAGATGTTTAAGGAGATGATGTACAATTATCAGCGAAGATGTATTCCTTTGATGAATAAGAATGCCCCGGTAAAGGTGGTCCAACTGTGGCTAACTAGAGTAGTCAGGGAAAGTTTAAAGTTAAATCAAGAAACCTAAAAATTAGCTAAGATAAACAGTGAACCTGAGAATTGGGAGCTTTAGGGATCAGTAAAGGAGAGCCACAAAGGTGATTAAGATTGAGAAAATGGAATATGAGGGCAATCTGGCGAGGAAAATAAAGACAGACTGCAAGCTGTTTGAGAAATATATAAAGAGGAAGATGCTACCAAAAGCAAATATAGGTCCGTAACAGGCAGAGACACGGGGAATTATAAAAGGGGACATAGATGTGGCGGTGCCATTAAGCAAGAACTTTGCTACCGTTTTCACCTTAGCAGACACCGAAAACCTACTAAACAAACAAGAGGGGAACAAGCAATACAATGATAGCAAGCAACTTAGGGAAATTATTATGGTTAAATAATTAATTTTCGGTAAATTGTCGGGACTAAGAACTGATAAATTCCCCGGACCTGATGGCCTACATCCTTGGGTTTCAAAAAAGGTAGCTACTGAGATCGTGTATGGTTTGTCTTTGACCTTCCAAAATTCTCTGGTTGCTGCAATGGTCCCTAACAATTGGAAGATTGCAAATGTAACACCAGTATTTAAGAAGGGTGGGAGAGAAAAAATTGGGAATTATAAACAACAGAATGTCACAGGATTCAATCTATGAAGTAGTAGCAGCATACCTTGCAGGCAAATTTCAAGCAAGTTTCCATAGGGCAGACATGCTCCAATAATTATTTTACAGAACAAGCATCAGGCGTTAAGTTTTTTTATTCGCTACTGACAATTTTGGTGAAAAGTGCTTGAAAAGATTTATCTTGTTTCTGCTGTTTATCCACCTTGGACCACACAACACATTACAGCTTTAACACCCACAGCTAACAGCAGTTCAGTGGGGAATATGTCACAGGATTGAATCTACTTGTTATTAGCTGTATAATATGAAGGCAAATTTCAAGGCAGTTTGCATGCAACAGGCAAGTCCCACCAAATCCTCCGGGGAAACCAGTTTCGAAAACAACCTTGCCATCGCTTCAAATATTTAACTGCTTACCCCCATGTAATACCAAACTATAACTGGAAAAGGCCCTCTCAACTCCTTTTAGCTGTGAGAGTTAAAGCTGTGATGTGTTGGGAGGTCTAAGTTGGACATCCATCTGAAAGCTTGTCCCTAAGCCTCACGTCCTCCTTTTGCTCATTCAAGAACGGTCTTAAAGCCTTCTGCTTCAAAGGTGCCTTCTGCTGCTTTGCTAACTCTTCCCGATTTTGTTCTCTCCTTCCACACACCGAGTTCCATCTGCTCCGGTTCCATTGCTAAATGTTCAGCGTCTTTGAACATCCTCCCAAAAGGCGCTCTATAAATGTAATCTGTTGTGTTGTTGTTCTTGTCAAGTGCTTACCCGAAGTTGTTATACAGTCAAGAATATAAAATTAGGCCATGAGTGGGTGGTTTGTTGGAGGCGGAGTTGGTTTCAGATAGTGCAGATAATAGCAGTGTCAGCAGCTTGGCCTACTTCATGGCCAATGAGCAGGGCAGTGATGTGAGCTCTGCAGAAGGTAAGGATGGCGGTTCGGTGTCTGGAATGAGGTTTGCAGTTCCAAAGGGGTGGAATGGCCAAAAGGCTGAAAGCTATATGTACATATTATCGCATTATCGGGGGGAGTGGGGTAATGTTCAACAAGCTATCACAGTCTGTAATGGAATCCACAGATGTGTACAATAGCTGTGTCAGCCCAATGTGATAGCTGTTCTAATACACTCCATGAAACCATCTCCTCTGAGACGTTTTCAAGTTTTCCAATCACTTGAAGCCCCTCAGCCCTGTAACTGTCTGATCTGTTTACTCCCCGCTGCCTACACAGTGTCTATACTCGGCTGGATCTGGTCTTCATGTTTGTCCCCAAAACAATCCCCTCTATCACCGTTGGTGCATCCCTATCAGCCAACCCGCACCGCCTATCTCTCTGATCTGCTGTCTCACCATCAGGCTGCCCACACCCTGCGTTCAGCAGACTCAGGCCTGCTCCGCATCCACCGTCCTAACCATGGGTGGCAGGGCTTTCAGCCTCTCTGATCCCATACTATGGAACTCCATCCTGCAGCCCCTCCGCCTCGCTTCCTCCCTTTCCTGCTTGAAGGCCGATCTCAGGAACTTCCTCTTCGACCACGCCTTCGGCTGCCACACTAACTCTTCACCCTCTTCTACTCTCCTTACCCCTACCTCGATCTTCTCCTCCAACCCCACCCCGCCCCCCGGCTCGGGACCCGACCAGACAGTTCAGCGCTTTGGGACATCCTCCCAATGTGAAAGGCGCTATATAAGTGCAATGTTGTAGTTGTTGTTGTCGTTGGCCCTGCATCAGCCATTACCGTGTAATGCACCTTGTTTTGTGTAATGAAACAGGGCTGGTCAGCAAACTGGAAGTAAGGGCTCCTCTTGGCCAAAGTGATCATAATATGATGGACATTAGCATTACGTTAGGGAGGGAAGTAGTTAATTCTGAAGTAGAGGCAACGTTGCTGATATGACAGAGGAGTTAGCTAAAATAAACTGTGAAATTTGACTGAAGGATTTGAAAGCAATGGCAGATGTTTAAGGAAATGATGTACAATTCTCAGCGAGGATGTATTCCTTTGATGAATAAGAATGCCCCGGTAAACGTGGTCCAACTGTGGCTAACTAGAGTAGTCAGGGAAAGTTTAAAGTTAAATGAAGAAACGTAAAAATTAGCTAAGATGAACAGTGAACCCGGCAATTCGGAGCATGAGGGATCAATAAAGGAGAGTCACAAAAGTGATTACGATTGAGAAAATAGAATATGAGGGCAAACTAGCGAGGAAAATAAAGACACACTGAAAGATGTTTGAGAAATATATAAAGATGAAGAGACTTTCAAAGGCAAATATGCGTCCGTTACAGGCAGAGAAAGGGGGAATTATAAAAGGGGACATAGATGTGGCAGTGCCATTAAACAAGAAATTTTCTACCATTTTCACCTTAGAAGACACCGAAAACCTACTAAATACAATGTTGGCAAGAAACTTAGGGAAATTATTATTAGTAATTAATCTTTTTTGGTAAATTTTCGTGTCTAAGAACTAATATATTCCCTGGACACTTAATGACACTAGTCATTAAGAAGGGTTGGAGCGAAAAATTGGGAATTATAGACAACAGCATGTCACAGGATTCAATCTATGAAGTAGTGGCTGCATATCTTGCAGGCAAATTTCAAGCAAGTTTGCATAGGGCAGACATGCTCCAATAATTCTTTTACACAACAAGCGTCAGGCGTTAAGTTCTTTTGTTAGCTATTGACAATTTTGGTAACAAGTGCTTGCAAAGATTTCTCCTGTTTCTGCTGTTTATCCAGCTTGGACCACACAACACATTACAGCTTTAACACCCACAGCTAACAGCAGTTCAGCGGGGAATATGTCACAGGATTGAATCTACTTGGTATTGGCTGTATAATATGCAGGCAAATTTCAAGGCAGTTTCCATGCAACAGGCGAGTCCCACCAAATCCTCCGGGGAAACCAGTTTCGAAAACAAACTTGCCATCGCTTCAAATGTTTAACTGTTTACCCCCATGTAATACCAAACTATAACTCGAAAAGGCCCTCTCAACTCCTTTTAGCTGTGATGGGTTGGGAGGTCTAAGGTCTACAACCAGCAGAAAGCTTGTCCCTAAGCCTCACGTCCTCCTTTTGCTCATTCAAAAACGGTCTTAAAGCCTTCCTCTTCAAAAGTGCCTTCTGCTGCTTTCCTAGCTCTTCCCCATTTCGTACTCTGCTTCCACACACCGAGTTCCATCCGCTCCGGTTCCATTGCTAAATGTTCAGCGTCTTTGAACATCCTCGTGAAAGGCGCTCTATAAATGTAATCTGTTGTGTTGATGTTCTTGTCAAGTGCTTATCCGAAGATGTTATATAGTCAAGACTATAAAATTAGGCCATAAATGGGTGGTTTGTTGGAGGCGGAGTTGGGTTCAGGTAGTGCATATAATAGCAGTGTCAGCAGCTTGGCCTATTTCATGGCCAATGAGGAGGGCAGTGATGTGAGCTCTGCAGAAGGCAAGGATGGCGATTCAGTGTCTGAAATGAGGGTTGCAGTTCCAAAGGGGTGGAATGGCCAAAAGGCTGAATGGTATATGTACATATTGTCGCATTATCAGGGGGAGTGGGGTAATGTTCATCAAGCTATCACAGTCTGTAATCGAATCCACAGATGTGTACAATAGCTGCATCAGCCCAATGTGATAGTTGTTCTAATACACTCCAAGAATCCATCTCTTTTGATATGTTTTCAAGTGTTCCAATCACTTGATGCCCCTCAGACCTATAACTGTCTGATCTGTTTACTCCCCGCTGCCTACATAGTGTCTACACTCGGCTGGATCTGGTCTTCATGTTTTTCCCCCAAACAATCCCCTCTATCATCGTTGGTACATCCCTATCAGCCAACCCACACGGCCTAACTCTCTGATCTGATGTCTTACCATCAGTCTGCCCGCACCCTGCGTTCAGCAGACTCAGGCCTGCTCCGCATCCACCGTCCTAACCATCGGTGGCAGGGCTTTCAGCCTCTCTGCTCCCATAGTATGGAACTCCATCCTGCAGCCCCTCCGCCTCGCTTCCTCCCTTTCCTCCTTCAAGGCCGATCTCAGGAACTTCCTCTTGGACCAGGCCTTCGGCTGCCCAGCTAACTGTTCACCCTCTTGTACTCTCCTTACCCCTACCTCGAACTTCTCCTCCACCCACCCACCCGCCCCGCCGCCCGGCTCGGGACCCGACCAGACAGATCAGCTCTTTGGGACAACCTCCCAATGTGAAAGGCGCTATATAAGTGCAATGTTGTTGTTGTTTTTGTCGTTGGCCACGCATCAGCCATTATCCTGTAATAAACCTTGTTTTGTGTAATGAAACAGGGCTGATCAGCAAACTGGAAGTTAAGGCTCCTCTAGGCCAAAGTGATCATAATATGATGGACATTAGCATACCGTTAGGGAGGGAAGCAGTTAATTCTGAAGTAGAGGCAACGTTGCTGATATGACAGAGGAGTTAGCGAAAATAAACTGGGAAATTTGACTGAAGTATTTGACAGCAATGACAGATGTTTAAGGAGATGATGTACAATTATCAGCGAAGATGTATTCCTATGATGAATAAGAATGCCCCGGTAAAGGTGGTCCAACTGTGGCTAGCTAGAGTAGTCAGGGAAAGTTTAAAGTTAAATCAAGAAACCTAAAATTTAGCTAAGATAAACAGTGAACCTGAGAATTGGGAGCTTTAGGGATCAGTAAAGGAGAGCCACAAAGGTGATTAAGATTGAGAAAATGGAATATGAGGGCAAACTGGCGAGGAAAATAAAACGGACTGCAAGCTGTTTGAGAAATATATAAAGAGGAAGATGCTACCAAAAGCAAATATAGGTCCGTAACAGGCAGAGACACAGGGAATTATAAAAGGGGACATAAATGTGGCGGTGCCATTAAGCAAGAACTTTGCTGCCGTTTTCACCTTAGCAGACACCGAAAACCTACTAAACAAACAAGAGGGGAACAAGCAATACAATGATAGCAAGCAACTTAGGGAAATTATTATGGTTAAATAATTAATTTTCTGTAAATTGTCAGGACTAAGAACTGATAAATTCCCCGGACCTAATGGCCTACATCCTTGTGTTTCAAAAAAGGTAGCTACTGAGATTGTGTATGGTTTGTCTTTGACCTTCCAAAATTCTCTGGTTGCTGTAACTGTCCCTAATAATTGGAAGATTGCAAATATAACACTAGTCATTAAGAAGGGTTGGAGAGAAAAGATTGGCAATTATAGACAACAGCATGTCATAGGATTCAATCTATGAAGTAGTGGTTGCATATCCTGCAGGCAAATTTCAAGCAAGGTTGCATAGGGCAGACATGCTCCAATAATTCTTTTACAGAACAAGCATCAGGCGTTAAGTTTTTTTGTTAGCTATTGACAATTTTGGTAACAAGTGCTAGAAAAGATTTATCCTGTTTCTGCTGTTCCTCCCTTTCCTCCTTCAAGGCCGATCTCAGGAACTTCCTCTTGGACCACGCCTTCGGCTGCCCCACAAACACTTCACCCTCTTCTACTCTCCTTTCCCCTACCTCGATCTTCTCCTCCACCCCCACCCCGCCCCCCGGCTCGGGACCCGACCAGACAGTTCAGCGCTTTGGGACATCCTCCCAACGTGAAAGGCGCTATATAAGTGCAATTTTGTTGTTGTTGTTGTGGTTGGCCACGCATCAGCCATTACCCTGTAATACACCTTGTTTTGTGTAATAAAACAGGACTGATCAGCAAACTGGAAGTTAAGGTTTCTCTAGGCCAAAGTGATCATAATATGATGGAAATTAGCATTACGATAGAGAGGGATGTACTTAATTCTGAAGTAGGGACAAAGTTGGTGATATGACAGTGGAGTTAGCTACAATAAACTCGGAAATTTGACAGCAGTCTCAGGCCTGCTCCGCATCCACCGTCCTAACCATCGGTGGCAGGGCTTTCAGCCTCTCTGCTCCCAAAATTCCCATTGCTTCAAATGTTTAACTGTTTATCCCCATGGAATACCAAATTAAAACTGGAAAAAGACCCTCTCAACTCCTGTTAGCTGTGCGAGTTGGACATATTCACTGTGTAGAGGCAGCGTTACTGTGTCTCTAACCCTGACTTGGGAGTGTAAACGGAGGCACGCCGTAGAGGCAGCTTTACTGTGTCTCTAATACTAACTGGGAGTGCAGACGGAAGCAAAGTGTAGGGGTAGCCTTGCCGTGTCTCTAACCCTGACCTGGGAATATGCACGCGCAATATAGATAGAGCTTTACTGCGGCTCTAACTCTGAACTAGTAGTGTAGACAGAGGCACAGTGTAGAGGGAGCTTTACTGTGTCTCTTTACACAGTGTAGCTGTGGTGCAGGGAGGGAGGGACGGGAGGGCCAGAGTTGTGACATAACCCAAGATATTCTGAATGTGACAAATGGGAAGCAGGACACATCAGCAGAGAGAGAATTTCATTGGAGACAGAGAGAGAGAGAGAGAGAGAGGGACAGAGAGAGTATAAATACTGTATGAGACAGACACGCAGACACAGACACTCACCTAGACAAAGGTTCCAGAGACAAGACTTCACATCATTCTGCTCATTAAGTCGGTGATTGGTGAGTAACATTACATCTTAGCAATACTTAATAATTCGTAAATTAATACATAACACTAATAGTCATTTTTATGAATAATTCTTATCTATAAACTCTTTTACTTATGAATAATAGTATTAATTATTAACAATAAATAATACTTTAGACTTTTGCATCATCCTGCCATTTTACACTTTTGAAAGACGTCTCAAAACGCTTCACAGGACACACTGTAAAGTGTAGTGACTGTGTTTTGTGGGTGAAAAGCGGCAGCCAATTAATTGCACAGTCATGGATTGAGTGAACAGGAATATTATTATTTTGAAGCTATTATTAACCCGCAGGAGAGGACGTGGTGGTGGTGGGGGGGTGTGGTGGGGTGGGGGTAGTAATCCGCCAATCGACTAACAAGCGGTTTCCTCCTGACTGCTGGTATCAGAGGTGTGTGTGTGTGTCTGTGTGTATGTGTAGTGGGGAAACTCGCCTAAGGTTTCCCCCTGTCCTGTCTCGACCAGGAATTAAACTCCTAAACTCCTCACAGCGGGAGAGAGAGGATTACATTCACTAACTCTCCTGCACACTCACACATATTTACTCTCACACACTTACCCTCACATTCTCTCTTTCAAACTTTCTCCCATTCTCCCACAAACACTGTCTCTCTCTAACTCTCTCTCCCACTCTCTCCCACACATACTCTCTCTCATTCTCTCTCAGTCTCATTCACACACACTGTCTCTCTCTCACGTTCTCTGTCTGTCACGTACTCTCTCACTGTCTCTCTCACCGGTTCTCACACATACTCTCTCTCACTGTCAATCACACGCTCTGTCTCCTTCACACACTCTCTGACACACTCATTCATTCGCACACTCTCTCACTATCTCACATACTCTCTCACACACTGTCTCTCACACACTCTCTCTTAGTCTCCTTCACGTTCTCTCTCACACCCTCTCACTGTACCTTACATAATCTCCCACAGTCTTTCACTGTCTCTCATACACTCTCTCTGTCGCATACACTCACTGTCTCTCACCTACTCTTTTTCACACGCAGTCTCACTCTCTCTCACACACTCTCCCACTGTATCTCGTAAAATCTCTCTGTCGCACACACTCTCTCACATGCTCTCAGTCGCACACTCCCTCTAACTTGCTCCCTCGCACACACTCTCTCACACTCTCTCTCTCCCTCTCTCTCTCCCTCTCTCTCGGTGTTTCTCACAGAGAGAGGGGAGACATGATGAAGGTTGTCCCGTGCCTCCTGATCGCACTGATGTTCGCAATCATTTCAGACGCCACAGAAATCACCAACACTGTCCTGCAAGGAGTTGTGGACACGTGAGTGACGTTGAGGAGAGACACTATCTTTATCTCCCAACTCCCTCCGTCCCTCTCTCCAACTCCAAACTCTCTACCTCACCTCCCGTCCCCTCCCAACTGTCCCCCTCGCTATCCTCCCATCTCTCTCCCTTCCCTTCCAAAGCTCTCTCTCTCTCTCTTCACAACCCTCCCTGCCTCCCCTCACAATGCTCTCGCTCCGTGACCTCCCAACTCCCTACCTCCCTCCCTCTCTCCCTCCCGTTCTAACTCTCTCCCTCCCTCCTCTCCCACCTTTCTCCCTCCCCTTCCAAGTCTCTCCGTCCCTTCCCAACTCTCCTCCTCCCCTCCTCACAACGCTCTACCTACCTCACCTCCCAACTCTCTGCCTCCCTCCACTCGCAACTCTCTGCCTTACTTCCTTCCCAACTCTTTTGCTTCCCTACCAACGCTCTCCCATTCCTTCTACTTCTTCCCCTCCCATCCTACCTTTCTCTCTGTCCCAATCCAAATTCTCTCCCTCCCCCTCCCAGCTCTCTCCCTCCCCTTCCAACACTCTCCCTCCGCTCTCAACTCTCTGCCACCCTCCCATATCTCTCCCTCCCCTCTCAACTCTCTCCCTTCCCCCACTCCCAATTCTATCCCTCCCCTCCCAACTCTCTCCCTCTGCCTGCCAGCTCACTGCCTCCATCCCCGCCAACTTTCTTCCTCCCTACCAAATCTCTCCCACTGCTTCCCAGCTCACAGCCTCCGTCCCCCCACCACCCCAACTCTGTTCCTGCATCCCTTCTCAACACTCTCCCTTGCTCCAATCACAACTATCTCTCTCCCTCCCCTCCCAACTCTCTCCCTCCCTCCACTCCAACTTTTATCCCTCCCAACTCTCTTCTTCTGCCTCCCAGCTCACTGCCTCCCCCCCCCCACCCCAACCCTCTCCCTAAATCCCCTGTCAACACTCGTCTTCACTCCACTCACAACTATCTCCCTCCCACCCCTCCCAACTCTCTCGCTCCCCCACTCCCAAACCTATCACTCCAATCCCAACTCTCCCCCTCACCCTCCTAAATTTCTCCCTCCTCTCCCAACTCTATTCCTCCCTCCACTCCGAACTCACTCGCTCCCTCCCACCTCTCAACCTACTCCCTAACATGACCCTCTCCCTTCTCGCATTCAAGAGCCTCGTCCTCAGTTTCAAAGCCATTCCAAGCCTCGCCCCCAGCTATCTCTCTGACCTGCTGCCTCGCTATCAACCTGCCCATCCCCTCCATTCAGCAGCTCTGGCGTGCTCCATGTCTCCCGCCGTCACCGCCCCGCCATCGATGGTCGAGCTTACAGGCTTTCTGCCCCACATTCTGGAAATCCATCCCACAATCCCTTCACCTCACTTTCTCCCTTTCCTCCTTCAAGGCCAGTCTGAAGACCCTCCTTTTTGAACTTGCCTTCCGCTCCCCTCTTACACCTCTCCTACTCTCCCTGCCCTTCTGCCTACCCATACACCCCCCCACCCCCACCGGCACCTCCACTGCTCGGTTTCTGACCTAATTATTCAGTACCTTGGGATGTCCTCCCAATGTGAGAGGCTGCTCTATAGATGGTAATGTTTTGTTGTCTCCCAGGTTCCACCGTAGTATCTCTGGAGAGAAACCTCTAGATGTACAGATGGGTTTTCTCATCATGCTGACTGCTGACCAGTGCCAGGGTAACACTGCGGTGGAATACAAGTGGAACAACCGAGACAGAGCCCAGATCCTCAGCCAGGCCGATTTACAGACGGCTGATCAGAACTCCATTGTCAACTACATCGCCGTCTACCCCTCGTCATCCGGGAAATGCATCGATCACGAGATCCTATTCGGCGAAAACAACGGACATGACTCGTGGGCTGAGAAACTGGGTAAGGTGATGAGACCTTCCCTGACACACGGAGGTTGTCTTGTGTTCTATACCACCAACACCCCGTGTCTGGAGCAGTGTTTCAGCGGCGGAGGCCAAGACACGGTTTCCAAGTTACACGAAGATCCGTTCGGCGATTTGCCCGAAGTTGACAAATATTTTGTATACAGCCAGTTGTACTGTCCGCAAAATCAATTCTGCAACACAGAGCAGACGTTTGAGCAATATCACACCGCCTCCTACTTGATTTACCGCTGCAAGATTGAAGAAAATAATCGGGGTCGACTCGCCCCTTGCGAGCCCTGCATAGAACCAGCCTTCTGTTTGGTGGGGAGTGACTCTGAGGTGCCAGGGCGTGTCAGGAGGCAAATGGTGCGTGCGATGAGAAAGAGTATTAGGAAAAAATGGGTTGCCAGTCGTCAACGGAGGTCATGGGGTCGTAGGAGGCCAATGCGTGGTTAGAGGCTCTTGCGCTATACATCACACCAACTGTTCGGCTGCTCACACATCCCACAGTTTGGTGGAGGCCGGGTGCTGTGGGTTGCGGGCTGTGGTTGATGTAATTATTATCTAGCAATAAAGCCCGCTTCAGCATGACTGATGTCTCTCTATCAAATTCTTAATATCCACACTCTCTCACACACTCTCTCATACTGCCATCCACCACACTCTACTTTTCTACTCTAACTCTAATTTTTAAGAGCTCTCCATCTCTCTCTCTCTCTCTCTAACTCTTTTCCCTCTTCCCTCCTTCAACCCCCCCACCCCCCCGCCCCCGCTCCCTCCCTGTATCTCTCTCTCACCCATTACTATCCTCTTCTCAAGAGAAAGGGTTCAGTTTCGCGATCCTCACACTTGTTCTCAATTCCC
Organism: Hydrolagus colliei; assembly: GCA_035084275.1. Taxonomy (NCBI): domain Eukaryota; kingdom Metazoa; phylum Chordata; class Chondrichthyes; order Chimaeriformes; family Chimaeridae; genus Hydrolagus; species Hydrolagus colliei. Next base: position 2,046,454 of record JAYJKW010000399.1, read on the forward strand.
TCCACTGCTCTGCACCCCCTGACCTCCCTCACCTCCTCAAATCAGCATACATTGCCTTAGCTCCACTTGGTTTGGTCTGCTCCTTATCTCTTCCGCTCCTCTCTCGTCAGCTGCGCCTTCATCCACTACGCCCCGAGGCTCCCTTCCTCAATCCGATTCCTCCCTCCCTCTGTCTCCTCTCTCTCTCCGTCCCTCACTCCCTTCACCTCACCCCCTCTCTACCCCTCTCTCTCTCCCTCCGACTACGTCACTCCTTTCCTCTGTCCCCTCTCTCTCTCCTCCTCACTACCTTCGCCACGTTTACTCTCCCTTCCCCTCCCTCTCTCTCTCCCACCTCGCTTATTTTGCTTCCCTCCCTCCCTCCCTCCCTCTCTCACTCACTCACTCCCTTCTTCTGTTCCCCCTACCTACCTCCGTTTGCGTCATCCACACTCTCCCTCCCTCTGCCCCCTCCTCCCTCCCTATCTCTCTCTCTTCCTCACTCCCTTCACCTCGCCCACCTCTCTCTTCCCAGTTTCAGGTCACAGCTAAAGACCTTCTCTTTGAATGCGACTTTGGTCACCTTTCTCCCACTGCCCACGGTTCGGTCCCGGGATCCATTACTGTGTAGCACTCTGAGACTTCGTCCAGCGTGGAGCGGGGGTGCTATATAAATCCAAATTGTTGCTGTTAAAGCTCACATCAGCTCAGCTTACATTAATATAATATAATAATACGTGTATTTGATATAGCGGCTTTTCACGTCTGAGCAACTTTCTCAAAGCGCTTCACAGAATATACTATAAAGTGAATTGACTGTATGTTTGTCGGAGAGCGAAACATGTCGTCCAATTGCATACAGCAGAGTGTGTATATGACTGTATGAGTGAGTGTGTGTGGGTGTGAATCTTTGTGTGAGTGTGTCTGTCTGTGTGAGTGTGTGTCCCACAAACCGCTGTATGTTTTGATAGAATAATAGAATCTTACAGCAGAAAAGGAGGCCATTCGGCCCATCGATACTGTGCCGGCTCTTTGAAAAGAACAATTTAATCACACTCGCCAGCTCTCTCTCTCTCCCCATAACCTCGAAGACCCAAGCTCCCAAAATAAATATCTACCTCTCTTTTAAAAGTTATTATCTAATCGGCCTCCACCATCTTTTCAGGCAATGCATTCCAGATTCGAACAACTCACTGAGTGAAAATATGTCTCCTCACCTCATGATCTCCACTCATCCACTCTGCTTCTTTTTGAAACTATTTGAAATCTGTTAGTTTTTCCTTGTTTACGCTGTCAAATCCCATCATGGTCTGAAAAACCTCTATTAGGTCTCCTTGCAACCTTCTTTGTTCCAATACGAATAAACCTAGCCTCTCTAGCCTTTCCTCATAGCTGAAGTCCCTGATTCCTGGTACCATTCTGGTGAATCTCCTCCGCATCCTTTCCAATGCCTTAGCATCCTTCCTGAGCGTGGTGACCAGAATTGAACACGTTTTAGGTACATGATCCTTCGTCAGAAGACGGGGGAGGTGAGCTGTTATGGCCTGATAACACAATGCAGTTTCCTCTACATTGGCGGAAACCAAACGCAGATTGGGTTAACAATTTGCCGAACACTTCAATTCTGGCAGGAAATATCACCTTGTCTTACCGGTTTAATGCCACATTAACTCTCCTTCCCACTCGCACTCCAACCTCTCCAGCCACAGTCTCCTACCCTGTTCCAATGAACCACAGTACAAGCTCGAGGAACAGCATCTTATCCATTGGCTGGGAGTCTTACAGCCCTCTGGCCTTAATATCGATTTCAACAATTTCACGCCATAACAGCTCAGCTCCCCCCTCTTCTGTGTTCATCTGATCTTCCTGTGTTTTATTCTTGCTATTTTAGCTCCTGTTTGTTTGCTGTAACGCTTTTAACACCTCATCTCTTCAGTTTTGTTGCAAGCCCCTGCCTTTGTTTCACAACATTAACATTTCTTTACCCCATCATCTTCTGCCCTCTACCCCATTTTCCCCTTTGTCTTCCTTACCCTGCTTCTCGCTGCCAACATACCCCAGTTCTGACGAAGTGTCGTGGACCCAAAACATTGACTCACTTTCCTTTCTCCATAGATGCTGCCTGATCTAAGTTTTTCCCAGCAAAATCTGTGTTGTTTGCAGTCAGCAATACCTCGGGTGGCCAGAAGAAGCAGATATTTCTGTCTATTCAGCTGCAAGTTCAATACAATATAACATGGAACTAAATTTTTATGGTAAATTTAGAATAGTTTGTAATTTGTAATAAGAATTACATCAACAAGAACAATAACAACACCATTACACGAGTAGTGTGTCTTTTGTTAACCCCCAGATTATGCTTGATATGGTGGATGTGAAATCCATTCGGAAAATAATCCTTATTAAATCCAGGAGAAATTAGATGCTAAACTTCACCAGGACATTGTCTGAGACACGTTCTCCACTCTACTAATGCCCAGAGAGCAATTGTAGTATATCTCCACATGTGAGATGCTGAACTACTTGGAAATCTCACTGATCAGGAAGGAGCAGACTGGCTTCAGTTTTGTCAGCAATCTGTGGGACAGTTTGAGGCTCCGTATAATAATAACATAATAATATAATAACAGTAACAACTGAACAACTGGAATAAAACCAATACTGACAACAATAATAAATTAACATTCCTACTGATATAGTAACGTATATCATGATAGTGTGATATAATAATCTTACATTTAATATAGCGTTTTTGACATCTTCGAGAGTCTCAAAGCGCTTCACAGAATATACTGAAAGTGTAGTGACTGTGTATTTGTGGGCGAAATGCGGTAGACAATTGTGCACAGGAATGACACAACAATCGATGGATTAAAACGGCCAATTTATTATTGTAAAAACGACAACTAAATGACATTTGTGTAGAGCCTTTCACGTCAGGAGGACGTCCCGAGGCGCTGGACAGTCACTGCCTCAGAGAACAATAATATAAACAATAATAACAACAACATCAATAACACATCGACTGACACGGTCAACACAGTGATGGGCCAGAGATTAACATCACAATCAGTGTGGGAGGGATCCGCTCTCCTGTCAATCACTGGGAACCAGGGAGACAATGGGCGTGTCCCATTCTCCTGTCAATCACTGGTTACCAGGGAGACAGTGGGGTGGGTCACTTTCCATCTCATGTCAATCACTGGTTACCAGGGAGATAGTGGCCGGGTCCCTGTCACACAGCGTCATGACATCACGTGCTTGTTGACCTTTGGTGGCGGTGGCTTGAGGGACAACAACAACAGAGAGTGAGAGACTGAGTCTCTATAGAGAGAGAGAGAGTCACACTGAGAGATAGAGACATGTGTGTGGGGGGGGCTGCGTGTGTGTGTGTGGGGGGAACTGGGTGTGTGTGTGGGCTGGGTGTGTGTATGTGTGGTGGGGGGCAGTGGGTGAGGGGACTGTGTGGGGGCAGGACTGTGTGTGAGTTTGGTGTGTGTTTGTGGGGGTTCTGTGTGTGAAGGTGTTGTGTGTGTCGGGGGGGGGGGGGGGGGGGGGGGGAGTGGTGGTGGCTGGGTATGTGTGGGGAGGGGGCTGGGTGTGCATGTGGGAGTGGTGGTTTGGGTGTGTGGGGGGTGGGGGGGCTGGGTGCCACAACCCTCCCTCTTTGGTGGCGGTGGCTTCAGGTCAAAAACAACAATAACAACATCAGTGGCGACAGAGAGCGAGAAACTACAGAAATATATAGAAAGTCAGACTGAGAGATAGACATGTGGGGCTATGGGTGTGTGTGTAGGGGGTGGGAGCTGGGTGTGTGTGGGGGGGTGCTGGGTGTGTGTGGGGGGCTAGGTGTGTGTTGGGGGCGCTGGATGTGTGGGGGGCCTGGGTATGTGAAGGGAGGCTGGGTGTATGTGTGGGGGGGTGCTGTGTATTTATGTGTGGGTAGGGGGGCTGTATCTGGGGGTGCTGTATGGCTGTGGGTGGGTGGGGTTGTGTGGGTTTGAGGGGGGGCATTTGTGTGTGGAGTTGACTGCATGTGTGTGGAGGCAGGACTCGTGTGGGGCGGGCTGTGTGTGTGAGTAGGGGCTGCGTGTGGTTGGGCTGGGTTGTGTGTGGTGGGGGCTGCCTATGTTTGTGGGGGGCAGCGTGTGAGGGCGCCAGTGTTTGTAAGGTGGGGCTGTGTGTGGGGGTTCTTTGGATGGCGGCTTTGTGTGTGTTGGTGGGGTGGAGGGCTGTGTGCATATGTGTATGTGGGGGTCTGTGTGTGTAGGGACTGTAGGCCTGCGTGTGGGTGCTGTTTGCGTGTGGGTGGGTGGGGGGGCCTGTATGTGGCGGGGACTGTGTGCCTGGCAGCGGGGATGTGTTTGGGGGAGGGGGGGGGTGGGCTGTGTTTGTGGTGGGTGGGCTGTGTGTGTATGGTATGCCTTTTGCGGCACTGTGTGCTTATGTTTGGATAGGGGGGGGCTATGTGTGGGGGCGCTGTGTGGCTGTGTGTGTGCTTCTTGTGTGTATGGGTGGGGAGACTGTTTGTGTGTGTGTGTGTGGGGGATATTTGTGTGTGTGGTGTGTGTTGTTTGTGTGCGGGTGGGTAGATTATGGGGGTTGGGTGGCTGTGTGTTTGTGGGTAGGGGACTGTTTGTCTGCGTGGAAGGGTGTGTGTGGGGGGGGTACAATTGTGTGTGAGGATGGGCTGTATGTATGTGCGTGTTGGGTGGGGTGGAAATTAGTGCTTTTATGTGTGAGTGGGAGGGTGTGTGTGACCGAGGCCTGTGTGTGTGAGACAGAGAGAGATAGAGCACAGTCAGTGTGTGTGCGTGTCTCCCCCTTTGTGAATGTTTGTGATTGGGACAGTGTGTGTGATAGAGGCCTGTGAGTGTATGAGTGTCTCTCTATGTGTTTGTCTCAGAGACACAGAGGCCTGTGTGTATGTATTGTTGTGCGAGTGTATCACAAACTGTAGAGATTTCTCTCTCTCACCTCTCTCTCTCTCTCTCTCTCTGTGTCTCCATCTCGTACAATTCTCTGTTTCTCCGACTCATTGTGTCTCTTTTTATTCCTGAGGGTCACAAACATACAGAGTGTTTACAGCGTGAGACACACTCAGAGACACAGTGTGAGACACACACACGCATATACACTCACAGGCGTCTGGTCACCAGAAATGGCCTTGCCACCACCTATCTCTCTGACCTACTGTCTCTCTATCAGCTGCCCGCCCCCTCCGTTCAGAAGACTCAGGCCTGCTCCGCGTCCACCGTCCTAACCACCCAACCATCGGTGGCCGGGCTTTCAGCCTCTCTGCTCCCACATTGTGGAAACCCATCTCGCAGTCCCTCCCCCTCGCTTCCTCCCTTTGCTCCTTCAAGGCCGGTCTCAAGACCTTCCTCTTCGACCGCGCCTTCGGCTGACGCACTAACTATTCCCCCTCTCCCCCCCACTCTCCTTCCCCTTTCTCCCCCCACCACCCCCACTGCTCAGGTCTCGACTAGGGTCCGGCGATATATCGATATATCGCTAAAACCGATATAATTTCATATCGATATGCCGCTATAGACATTTCAAAAATATCGATATATCCCAAAATCTATATATCGAGGTTAAAAATCAGGACGCAAGCACACTGAACTACAAGACCCAGAATGCTCATCTCTATACACAATGCACAGACCGAGGTTTAAAGTCACCATATTGTAATCATAGTCCTCGAATACAATATACAGGTATGCAAGGGGTGGTGGGGGAGCGGGGTGGAGAGACAGCTGGGGGAAGGGGGGGTGAGTGGGAGAGAGACGGCTGAGTGGAGGGGGAGAGAGACAGCTTGGCGGAGGGGGAGAGAGACGGCTGGGGGAGACGTGGAGGGAGACGGCTGGGGGGAGGGGGAGAGAGACGGCTGGGGGGAGGGGGAGAGGGTGAGAGAGCCGGCTGTGGGGTGGGGAGAGAGACGGTTCGGGGGGAGGAGAAGGGGAGAGAGACGGCTGGGGGGAGGTGGAGAGAGACGGCTGGGGGAGGTGGAGAGAGACGGCTGGGGGGAGGTGGAGAGAGACGGCTGGGGGGAGGGGGAGAGAGACGGCTGGGTGGAGGGGGAGAAAGACGGCTGGGGGGAGGGGGAGAGAGACGGCTGGGGGGGGGAGGGGAGAGAGTCGGCTGGATGGGGAGGAGAGGGGGAGAGAGACGGCTGGGGGGAGGGGGAGAGAGACGGCTGGGGGGAGGGGGAGATAGACGGCTGGGGGGAGGGGGCGAGAGACGGCTGGGGGGAGGGGGCGAGAGACGGCTGGGGGGAGGGGGAGAAAGTCGGCTGGGGGGAGGGGGAGAGAGACGGCTGGGGGGGGAGGGGAGAGAGTCGGCTGGATGGGGAGGAGAGGGGGAGAGAGACGGCTGGGGGGAGGGGGAGAGAGACGGCTGGGGGGAGGGGGAGATAGACGGCTGGGGGGAGGGGGCGAGAGACGGCTGGGGGGAGGGGGAGGGAGACAGCTGTGGGAGCGAGACGGCTGCGTGGGGGCGAAGAGAGAGACGGCTGGGGGGGGGGAGGGAGAGAGACGGTGGGGGGGGGGGAGGCATAAAAAGACAGCTGGGCTGGTGGTGGGGGAGAGAGACGACGGGGGGGTGAGAGAGGGACAGCGGGGGGGGGGGGGGGGGGGGGGGAGAGAGAGACGTTGTGGATGTGATGATCTACAGATAGATAGAGATGGGGCGGATGTGAGAGAAGAGAGAGGGAGAGAGACACAGAGACACACAGACAGAAAAACATAGAGATGGAGAGAGTGAGAGACACAGAGAGAGAAAGATATTTATCTCCTGAGGAGATAGGCCCGGAATGCGTACGCAATACGAAAACCCCCAAAATATCGATATTTCGGTATATCTCGATATGAGCCCATCGATATATTTGATCAGAAAATTTCCATATCGACTGACCCTAGCCTCGACCTGACTGTTCCGCACTTTCGGACATCCTCCCGACGTGAAAGGCGCTATAATTGTAATTTTGTTGTTGTTGTATGTATGTCTCAGAGACACAGAGAGGGCAGTGTATATATGTTAGTGTCAATTATGTGTGTGTGTGTGTGTCTAGATGTGTGTTTCATTTCAGATGACCAGAGACACAGATATTGTGTGGTCAGAGAGAGAGAGACTATATGTGTATCTCAGTGTCTCTATATATGCATCTATCACTCTGTCTCAGTGTGTATGTGTTTGTTATTTCTGTGTCTCTTTCTCTGTATGTGTGTGAGACACAGACAGACTAAGTGTGTGTCTGTGATTTCTGATCAACAGAAACTGAGGCCTGTGTGTGTGAAAGGCAGAGGCTCATGAGTGGATATGTGTGCCTCACTTCTCCATCATATACATGTGTGTCCGCCACCATCCACCCCTCTGTCTGTGTGTGAGGCTTGTGAGTGTCTGTCGTTGTCTCTCTTTGTGAGTTTATCACAGGCTGTAGACATGTCTCTCTCTCACCTTCTCTCTCTGTGCATATCTCAGGCTGCAGAGGTCTCTCTCTCTCTGAGTGTATCTCAGATTGTAGATCTCTCTCTCGCACACATTCTCTCACTCTGTGCATATCACAGGCTGTAGAAACAACAACAACTTTGATTTCAATAGCGCCCTCCAAGCCAGACAGCGTCTCAGACGCTTCACAACAACATTTCCTGGGCCTGAGCCAGGGGGAGAGGGAGAAAGGTGACCGAAGGCTCGGTTGAACAGAGAGGTATTTAGCCGAGACCTGAAACGAGGAAGAGAGGGAACGAGGTGAAGGGAGTGAGGAAGGGAGTTCCAGAGCTTCGGGGCGTAGTGGTCGAAGGCACGGCCGCCAAAGGTGGAGCTGTGTGTGGGAGGTGTGTGTGTGTGACTGGGGTTGGGGGAGGGTTGTGTGTGAGATGGGCTGTGTGTGTGGGTTATGTGTGGAGTGAGGGGTGCTGTATGTGTAAGGGTAAGGGATGGGTGTGTGTGTGTCTGACATGGGTTCTGTGTATCTGGGGAGTGCTGTGTGTGTGGGATGCGGGTACTGTGAGTTTGGGGCTGTGTGTGGGATGGGGGACTGTGTGTGGGGAGGGGATGGGTGTGTGTGCATGTGTGTGTGTGAAATAGGGGCTATGTGTGTGTACAGGTAGGGGATGGATGTGTGTGAGGTGGGGTCTATGCGTTTGGAGGGTGCTGTGTGTTTGGGGCTGTGTGTCGGGTGGTGGGGCAGTGTGTGGGGAGGGGATGGGTACGTGTGTGCCTGAGTTTTAGTCTGTGTGTCTGGAGGGTGCTGTGTGTTGGGGGCTGCATGTGGGGTGGAGGGGCTGTGTGTGGGGAGGCGGTGGGTGTGTGCGGGAGCTGTGTATGTGGGACGTATTGCTGTGTCTGTGTGAGAGGAAGGCTGTGTATGTGAGAAGGGGCTGTGTGTGAGGCTCGGTCTATGTGTGAGGCGGACTGTGTGTGTGTCGGGGGGCTGTGTGGGGGGGGCTATATGTGATGGGAGGCTGTGTGTGAGGGGCGGGCTGTGTGTGTGAGAGGAGGGGCTGCGTGTGCATAGGAGGAGGGCTGTGTGAGTTTGGGGGTGGGCGGCTGTGTGTGCATGAAGCAGGGCCTGTGTGTCGCAGGGGGATTTGTGTGTGTGGGAGAGGGTCTGCGAGTGTGGGGAAGGTTGTGTGTGGGGGTAGCTGTGTGTGTGAGTTGGGTGGTTGTGTGTGAGTGCGGCTGTGTGTGGGAGGGTTGGCTGTGTGTGGGGTGGGGTTTGTGTGTGTGGGGCGGTTGTCTGCTTATATGTGGGTAAGGGTGCTGTGTGTGTGGTGGGTGCTGTTTGTGTAAGGCGGCTGTGTGATGGGCGGCTGTGTGATGGGCGGCTGTGTGTGTGTTAGGGAAGATGTGTGTGTGTGGAGGACTGTATGTGTAGGGGGGCTGTGTGTGGTGGGGCTATGTGGCTGTGAGTGTTGTGGGGGCTGTTTGTGTGTGGGTGGGAGGTTGTGTGTGGGTTGGGTGTGGTGTGCATTTGTGGGTAGGGAGGCAGTGTGGGTGCGTGCGTGCGTATGAGAATGTGTCTAAGTGTGTGGGGGGGACTGCCTGTGAGGGGGGGCTGTGTGTGTGTAGATATGCTGTGTGGTGTTGGGTGTTTACCGTGGGTGGGGCAGAAACTACAGTGTTTTGCGTATATTTGTGTATGTGGGGGGGTGTGTGTGCGCGTGTGTGTTTGCGGGACGGTGTGTGTGACAGAGGCCTGTGAGTGCATGAGTCTCTCTCTCTCTCTATGTGTTTGTCTCAGAGACACAGAGGCCTGTGTGTATGTATCTCTGTGTGAGTGTGTCACAGGCTGTAGAGATTTCTCTCTCTCACCTCTCTCTCTCTCTCCCTCTGCGTCTCCATCTTGTACAATTCTCTCTCTTTCTCCATCTCTTTGTGTCTCTTTTTATTCCTGAGGATCACAAACATAGAGAGTCTTTGCAGCATGAGACGCACTCACAGACACATTGTGAGACATACCCACACATATTCACTCACAGGCCTCTGTGTTGGTCACCAGAAATGGCCTTGCCCCACCTATCTCTCTGAACTACTGTCTCCCTATCAGCCTGTCCGCACCCTCAGATCAACAGACTCAGGCCTGCTCCACGTCCACCGCCCTAACCCCCCAACCATCGGTGGCCGGGCTCTCAGCCTCTCTGCTCCCACACTGTGGAACTCCATCCCGCAGCCCCTCCCCCTCGCTTCCTCTCTTTCCTCCTTCAAGGCCGGTCTCAAGACTTTCCTCTTCGACCGCACCTTCGGCTGCCCCACTAACTGTTCCCCCTCTCCCACTCTCCTTCCCTTCCCCCTACACCGACCATCTTCCCTACCACTGCTCAGGTCCCGACCTGAGTGTTCATAGCTTTGGGACGTCCTCCCGACATGAAAGGCGCTATGTAGTCATAATTTTTTGTTGTTGTTGTTGTTGTATGTCTCAGAGACAGAGAGGCCAGTGTATATGTGTAAGTGTCAATTATGTGTGTGTGTATATCTGGATGTGTGTTTCATTTCAGATGACCAAATATACAGATAGTGTGTGGCCAGAGAGAGAGAGACTGTGGGTGTATCTCAGTATCTCTATATGTGTTTCTCTCACTCTGTCTCAGTGTGCATGTGTTTGTTTCTCTCTGTCTCTCTTTCTCTCAGTGAGTGTGTGAGACACAGATAGACTATGTGTGTGTCTGTGATTTCTGATCAACAGAGACTTAGGCCTGTGAGTGGATATGCCTCCTCACTTCTCCATCTGTATATATTTGTCCCCCCCACCCACCCCTCTCTCTCTGTGTGAGGCCTGTGAGTGTCTGTCAGTGTCTCTCTCTTTGAGAGTTGATCACATGCTGTGGACATGTCTCTCACTCTCTCTCTCTTACCTTCTCTCTCTGTGCATACCTCAGGCTGCAGACGTATCTCAGATTGTAGGTCTCTCTCGTACACATTCTCTCACTCTGTTTGTGTTTGTATCACAGGCTGTAGAAACAACAAAAACTTTAATTTATATAGCGCCCTCCACGCAAGACAGTGTCTCAGATGCTTCACAACAACAGATCCCGGGCCTGAGCCAGGAGGACGGGGAGAAAGGTGACCGAAGGCTCGGTTGAACAGAAATATCTTTAGCCGAGACCTGAAACTAGGAAGAGAGGGAACGAAGTGAAGGGAGTCAGGAAGGGAGTTCCAGAGCTTCGGGGCGTAGTGGTCGAAGGCAAGGCCGCCAAAGGTGGAGCTGTGTGTGGGAGGTGTGTGTGTGTGACTGGGGTTGGGGGAGGGTTGTGTGTGAGAGGGCCTGTGTGTGTGGGTTGTGTGTCGGGTGAGGGGTGCTGCATGTGTAGGGATGGGTGGGTGTGTGTCTGACATGGGTTCTGTGTATCTGGTGGTGTGTGTGTGGGATGCGGGTACTGTGAGTTTGGGGCTGTGTGGGATGGGGGGATGGGTGTGTGTGTGTGAAATAGGGGCTGTGTGTGTGTACACAGGTAGGGGATGGATGTGTGTGAGGTGGGGACTATGCGTTTGGAGGGTGCTGTGTGTTTGGGGCTGTGTGTCGGGTGGTGGGGCTGTGTGTGGGGAGGGGATGGGTGTGTGTGTGCCTGAGGTGGGGTCTGTGTCTGGAGGGTGCTGTGTGTTGGGGGCTGCCTGTGGGTTGGAGGGGCTGTGTGTGGGGAGGCGGTGTGTGTGTGTGGGAGCTGTGTATGTGGGACATGTGGGTGTGTATGTATGAGGGAGGGGCTGTGTCTGTGTGGGAGGAAGGCTGTGTATGTGAGAAGGGGCTGTGTGTGAGGCTCGGGCTATGTGTGAGCCGGACTGTGTGTGTGTCGGGGGGCTGTGTGGGGGGGGGCTATATGTGATGGGAGGCTGTGTGTGAGGGGGGGCTGTGTGTGTGTGAGGAGGGGCTGTGTGTGCATAGGAGGTGGGCTGTTTGAGTTTGGGGGTGGGTGGCTGTGTGTGCACGAGGCAGGGCCTGTGTGTAGCAGGAGGATGTGTGTGTGGGGGAGAGGGTCTGTGAGTGTGGGGGAGGTTGTGTGTGTGAGTTGGGTGTTTTTGTGTGAGTGCGGCTGTGTGTGGGATGGTTGGCTGTGTGTGGGGGGGGGTTGTGTGTAAGGTGGGGGCTGTGTGTGTGGGAGGGTTGGCTGTGTGTGGAGTGGGGTTTGTGTGTGTGGGGGGTTGTGTGCTTATATGTGGGTAAGGGTGCTGTGTGGGGGGGGGTTGCTGTTTGTGTAAGGCGGGGGCTCTGTGTGATGGGGGGGCTGTGTGTGTGTGAGGGAAGATGTGTGTGTGTGGGGGACTGTATGTGTAGGGGGCGCTGTGTGTGGGGGTGCTATGTGGCTGTGAGTGTTGAGGGGGCTGTTTGTGTGTGGGTGGGAGGTTGTGTGTGGGTTGGATGTGGTGTGCATTTGTGGGTAGGGGGGCTGTGTGGGTGCGTGCGTGTGAGAATGTGTCTAAGTGTGTGGGGGGAACTGCATGTGAGGGGTGGCTGTGTGTGTGTAGATGCGCTGTGTGGTGTTGGGTGTTTAACGTGCGTGGGGCGGAAACTAGTGTTTTGTGTATATATGTGTGTGTGTGTGTGTGTGCGGGACGGTGTGTGTGACAGAGGCCTGTGAGTGTATGAGTCTCTCTCTCTCTCTCTATGTGTTTGTCTCAGAGACACAGAGGCCTGTGTGTTTGTATCTCTGTGTGAGTGTATCACAGGGTGTGGAGATTTCACTATCTCACCTCTCTCTCTCTGTGTGTCTCTATCTCGTACAATTCTCTTTCTTTCTCCGTCTCTTTGTGTCTCTTTTTATTCCTGAGGGGCACAAACAAAGAGCCTTTACAGCGTCAGACACACTAACAAACATACAGCCTTCACAGCTTGAAACACACTCACAGACAGTGTGAGATACACACACACACACACATATACACTCACATGCCTCTGTGTATGTCTCTCAGTGTGTTTGTGTGTCCCAGAGACAGTCAGACACAGAGGCCTGTGTGAGTGTCCCTGTGTGAGTGTCTCTCAGTCTAAAGAGAGGATGTCAGTGTTTCTCTGTGAGTATGTATTTTAGTGTATCAGACACACTGAGACAGAGAGAAGGGTTGCAATGTGTTTCTGTGTATGTCTCTCAGTGTGTCTCTCTCTCTCAGTGTAACTCATTGCGCTGTCTCAGAGACACAGACAGGCCAGTGTATATGTGTGAGTGTCAATAATGTGTGTGTGTGTATGTCTGGATACACAATTATGTGTGTCATTTCAGATGACCAGAGACACAGAGAGTGTGTGGTCAGAGAGAGAGGGTGTATGTATCTCAGTATCTCTATATGTGTATCTCTCACTCTGTCTCAGTGTGCATGTGTTTGTTTTTCTCTGTCGTTCTTTCTCTCAGTGGGTGTGTGAGAGACAGACTAAGTGTGTGTCTGTGATTTCTGATCAACAGAGACTGAGGCCTGTGTGTGTGAAAGACAGAGGCCTGTGAGTGGATATGTGTGCCTCCTTACTTTTCCATCTGTATGTATGTGTCTCCCCACTCCCCCTCTCTGTCTGTGTGTGAGGCTTATGAGTGTCTGTTGGTGTCTCTCTCTTTGCGAGTTTATCACGGGCTGTAGACATGTCTCTCTCTCTCTCTTACCTTCTCTCTCTGTGCATATCTCAGGCTGCAGAGGTCTCTCTCTCTCTGTGAGTGTATCTCAGATTGTAGGTCTCTCTCGTACACATTCTCCCACTCTGTGTGTGTATCACAGGCTGTAGAAACAATAAAAACTTTGATTTAGATAGCGTGTGTGTGTGACTGGAGGTGGGTGGGGCGGGGTTGTGTGTGAGTGGGGCTGTGTATTTGAGGCTGTGTGTGGGGTGAGGGGGGCTGTATATGTGGGGGTAAGGGATGGGTAGGTGTGTGTCTGAGGTGGGTTCTGTGTGTCTCGGGGGTGCTGTTTGTGTGGGATTGGGGCGCTGTGAGTTTGGGCTGAGTGTGGGATGGGGGGATTGTGTGTGGGGAGGGAATGAATGTGTGTGTGTGAAATAGGGGCTGTGTGTGTGCGGGTAGGGGATGGGTGTGTGTGAGGTGGGGTCTATGCGTCTGGAGGGTGCTGTGTGTTTGGGGCTGTGTGTGGGGAGGGGGTGGGTGTGTGCGGGAGCTGTGTGTTTGCGGCGTGTGGGTGTGTATGTATGAGGGAGGGGCTGGGTGTGGGAGGGGGGCTGTGTGTGTGAGGTTGGGGTTATGTGACAGGCGGACTGTGTGTCGGGGGGCTGTATGGATGGGCTATATGTGATGGGAGGCTGTGTGTGAGGGGGGGGATGGGTTTGGGGTGTCAACTGTGTATGTGTGAGGAGGGGCTGTGTGTGTGCAGGAGGGGGGATGTGTCAGTTTGGTGGGGGGGCGGCAGTGTGTGCGTGAGGCGAGACCTGCATGTAAAAGGGGGATGTGTGTGGGAGGGGGGCTGTGGGTGGGTGTGTGGGAGGCTGTGTGTGTGGGGGGCTGTGTGTGTTGGGTGGTGCTGTGTGTGTGTGAGCTGTGTCTGTGTGGGGCTGTGTGTGGGTGGGGCTGTGTGTGTGAGTTGGGTGATTATTTGTGAGTGCGGCTGTGTGTGGGAGAGTTGGCTGTGTGTGGGTGCGGGTTGTGTGTAAGGTGAGGGCTGTGTGTGTGGGTGTGGGAGTGTGTGTATATGTGTGGGAGGGGCTGTGTGTGAGCGGGGCTGTGTGTGTGGGTTGTGTGTGGGGTGGGTGTGCTGTGTGTTTGAGGCTGTGTGTGGGGTGAGGAGTGCTGTAAATGTGGGGGTAAGGGATGGGTGTGTGAGTGTCTGAGGTGGGTTCTGTGTGTCTGGGGGGTGCTGTGTGTGTGGGATGCAGGTGCTGGTTTTTGGGGCTGTGTACGGGTTGAGGGGGGGGGGGCGCGGCTGTGTGTGGGGAGGGGATGGTTGTGTGTGGGGAGGGGGTGGGTGTGTGCGGGAGCTGTGTTTGTGGGGCATGTGGGTGTCTATGTATCAGGGAGGGTCTGTCTCTGTGGGAAGAAGGCTGTGTGTGTAGGAGGGGGCTGTGTGTGAGGCTGGGGCTATGTGTGTGGTGGACTGTGTGTGTTGGGGGGCTGTGTGGGGGGGGCTATATGTGATGGGAGGCTGTGTGTGAGGGGGGGCTGGGTGTGGGGTGTCAGCTGTGTGCGTGAGGTGGGGTCTGTGTGTAAGAGGAGGATGTGTGTATGGGAGAGGGGCTGTGGGTGTGCGGGGAGGCTGTATTTGTGGGTGGGCTGAGTGTGTGGGGGGACTGTGTGTGAGGGGGGGCTGTGTGTGAGGGGGGGCTGTGAGGGTGCTGGGTGTTTGTCCTGGATTGGGCGGAAACTACAATGTTTTTGTGTGTATTTGTGTGTGTGCGGGAGGCTGTGTGTGTGTGTGTGTGTGTGCGGGAGGCTGTGTGTGTGTGTGTGTGTGAGTGCGGGAGGCTGTGTGTGTGTGTATGAGTGCGGGAGGCTGTGTGTGTGTGTGTGATTGCGGGAGGCTGTGTGTGTGTGTGAGTGTGAGTGCGGGAGGCTGTGTGTGTGAGTGTGAGTGCGGGAGGCTGTGTGTGACAGAGACCTGTAAATGTAGGACTGTCTCTCTCTCTGTGTTTGTCTCAGAGACAGAGGCCTCTGTGTAAGTATCTGTGTGATTGTATCACAGAGTGTAGAGTTCTCTCTCTCACCTCTCTCCCTCTCTGTGTCTCTGTCTCGTACAATTCTCTCTCTCTGTCTGTTTGTCTATTTGTATTCCTGAGGGTCACAAACATACAGAGAAGACACTAAGTACCACCCTCTTTACAGTATGAGATACACTCACAGACACAGTGTGAGACAGACACGCACACATATAGACTGAATATCAAATGCAAGGATTATTATTACGGTAGTTGTTGTATTACTGCTGGTAAACAGAGGGGCGTCAAGTGAGGAGAACTGCCCAACATTCACTTTGAACCACCTGGGAATCTAACCCAGGTCCTCTCACAAGCAAATTGCATCCACACACAGTCACTTACTCACATGCACACACTCTCACATACACACACTCACATATACTCACTCACTCTCACATACACATACACACACCCCACACAGACAAGACACATTCGCTGTCATATTTTCCTCACAAAGCAGACAGTCACTTTACTTGATGGTGTATCCTGTGAAGCGCTTTGAGATGCCTCAAAGACATGACAAGGCATGATATCAAATTAAAGACTTATTCGTATTATCAGACACAGTGAAACACAGAGAGAGTGGGTTACAGTGTTTCTGTGTGTGTGTGTTTGAGAATCAGTGCATGTCCAGTGTAATCTGTGATTTCTGATGCCCAGAGACAGAGGCCTGTATGTGAGAGACAAACAGTCTGTGTGTGTATGTCTCTCTCAGTGTGTTTGTGTGTCCCAGACACAGAGTCAGACACAGGGGCCTGTGTGAGTGTCTCTGTGTGAGTGTCCCTCTGTAATATGTGTCCCTGAGTGCCTCTCAGTCTAAAGATATGTCAGTGTTTCTGTGTGTGTGTATGTTAGTGTCCCAGAAATACACAGACACATTGAGGCAGAGAGAAGGGTTATGTGTTTCTGTGTATGGATGTATGTCTCTCACTGTGTGTGTGTCTCTCTCTCCATGTAATTCATTGCGCATGTATGTCTCATAGAGACACAGAGAGGCCAGTGTATATGTGTGAGTGTCAAATATGTGTGTGTGTGTGTATGTCTGCATGTGTGTGTCATTTCAGATGACCAGAGACACACATAGTGTGTGGTCAGAGAGAGAAGGTGTATGTATCTCAGTGTCTCTATATGTGTTTATCTCACACTGTCTCAGTGTGTATGTGTTTGTCTGTCTCTGTCTCTCTTTCTCTCAGTGAGTGTGCGTGAGACTCAGACAGACTATGTGTGAGTCTGTGATTTCTGATGAACAGAGACTGAGGCCTGTGTGTGTGAAAGATCGAGTCAGATACAGAGGCCTGTGAGTGCATATGTGTGTCTCTCTCTGGATGTGTGTCTCTCTCTCTGTGTGCACGGCCCTGTCTCTGTGAGTGTGTTTGTGCATGTGTGTGACTCTCTTTGTATGTGAGGCCTGCGAGTGTACATGTGTGCCTTCCTACTTCTCTCTCTCTATGTGTATGTGTCTCCCCTACACCACTCTGTGTGTAAGGCCTGTGAGTGTATATGGGTGTCTCTCTCTGTGTGAGTATATGACAGGCTGTGCACAGGTCCTTCTCTCTCTCACATCTCTCCCTCTTTCTCTCTCTGTGAGTGTATCAAAGGCTGTCGACAGGTCTCTCTCTCTCTCTCTTAGCTTCCCTCTCTCTCTTACCTTGTCTCTCTCTCTCTCTCTGCATATCTCATGAAGTAGAGGTCTCTCTCTCTCTGTATCTCAGATTGTAGGTCTCTCTCGTACACATTCTCTCACTGTGTGAGTGTATCACAGGCTGTAGAAATAACAATAACTTTAACTTGTATAGTGCCCTCCCTGCTAGATTGAGTCTCAGACGCTTCACAAAAATGGATCCTGCGACCGAGCCAGGAGAAGGGGGAGAAAGGTGGCCGAAGGCTCGGTTGAACAGAAAGGTCTTTAGCCGAGACCTGAAACTACGAAGAGAGGGAACGAGGTGAAGGGATGGGGGAGTTCCAGAGCTTCGGGGCGTAGTGGGTGAAGGCACGGCTGCCGATGGTGGAGCTGTGTGTGAGGGTGTGTGTGTGTGACTGGGGCTGTGTGTGGGGTGGGGGGGATGTGTGTGCGGGGTAGGGGTTGGGTGTTTGAGGTGGGGTCTGTATGTGTTGCGTGGGGGTGGTGTGTGTGGGTGGAGGGGTTGCGTGTGTGGGGGGGGTTGCATGTGTGGGTAGGGCTGTGTGTGCGGGAGTGTATGTGTGGGGGTGACTGTGTGTGTGAGGGGGACTGCATACGGGGGATCTGTGCATGTGGGGGTCTGTGTGTGTGGGGGGGCTGTGTGGTTGTATGTGTGTATGTGTGAAGGATGGAATGTGTGTGAGTGGGTGTGGGGGTTGTTTGTTTGCGGGTGGGTAGATTATATGTGGGTTGTGCGACATGTGTGTTTGTGTGTGTACAAGAGTGTGTGTGTGGGGGGGGGACAATTGTGTGTGTGAGGAAGGCCTGTATGTGTGTGGGTGTTGGGTGGGATAGAAATTACAGTGTTTTTGTGTGTATTTGTGTGTGAGTGGGAGGGTGTGTTTGACCGAGGCCTGTGTGTGTGAGGCAGTGAGAGAGAGAGACGTAGAGCAAGGTCAGTGTGTGTGTGTGTGCGTGTCTCACCCTCTGTGAATGTGTGTGATTGGGACAGTGTGTGCGATACAGGCCTATGAGTGTTTGTATGTCTCTCTCTGTACGTTTGTCTCAGAGACACAGAGGCCTGTGTGTATGTATCTCTGTGTGAGTGTATCATAGGCTGTGGAGAGTTCTCTATCTCACCTCTCTCTCTCTCTCTGTGTCTCCATCTCGTACAATTCTCTCTTTCTCCGTCTCTTTGTGTCTTTTATTATTCCTGAGGGTCACAAACAAAGAGCCTTTATAGCGTCAGACACACTCACAAACATACAGCCTTCACAGCTTGAGACACACTCACAGACACAGTGTGAGATACACCCACACACATATACACTCACAGGCCTCTGTGTATGTCTCTCTCAGTGTGTTTGTGTGTCCCAGAGACACAGAGTCAGACACAGAGGCCTGTGTGAGTGTCTCTGTGTGAGTGGCTCTCAGTCTAAAGAGATTATGTTAGTGTTTCTCTGTGAGTATGTATTTTAGTGTATCAGACACACTGAGACAGAGAGAAGGGTTGCAATGTGTTTCTGTGTATGTCTCTCAGTGTGTCTCTCTCTCTCTCAGTGTAACTCATTGCGCATGTATGTCTCAGAGACACAGAGAGGCCAGTGTATATGTGTGAGTGTCAATTATGTGTGTGTGTGTGTGTATGACTGGATGTGTGTGTCATTTCAGATGACCAGAGACACAGAGAGTGTGTGGTCAGAGAGAGAGAGAGAGGGTGTATGTATCTCAGTATCTCTATATGTGTATCTCTCACTCTGTCTCAGTGTGCATGTGTGTGTTTTTCTCTGTCTCTCTTTCTCTCAGTGAGTGTGTGAGAGACACAGACTAAGTGTGTGTCTGTGATTTCTGATCAACAGAGACTGAGGCCTATGTGTGTGAAAGACAGAGGCCTGTGAGTGTATATGTGTGCCTGCTTACTTCTCCATCTGTATGTATGTGTCTCCCCACTCCCCCTCTCTGTCTGTGTGTGAGGCTTGTGAGTGTCTGTCGGTGTCTCTCTCTTTGCGAGTTTATCACAGGCTGTAGACATGTCTCTGTCTCTCTCTCTCTTACCTTCTCTCGCTTTGCATATCTCAGGCTGCAGAGGTCTCTCTCTCTTTGAGTGTATATCTCAGATTGTCTTTCTCTCTCGTACATATTCTCTCACTCTGTGTGCGTATCACAGGCTGTAGAAACAATAAAAACTTTGATTTATATAGCGCCTTTCATGCCAGACAACGTCTCAGATGCTTCACAACAACGGATCCTGGGCCTGAGCCAGGGGGAGGGGGAGAAATGTGACCAAAGGCTCGTTTGAACAGAAAGGTCTTTAGCCGAGACCTGAAACTAGGAAGAGACGGAACGAGGCGAAGGGAGTGACGAAGGGAGTTCCAGAGCTTCGGGGGGTAGTGGCTGAAGGCACGGCCGTCAATGGTGGAGCTGTCTGTGGGTGTGTGTGATTGGGGGTGGGGGAGTGTTGTGTGTGAGCGGGGCTGTGTGTGTCTGTTGTGTGTGGGGTGAGGGGGGCTGCATGTGTGGGGGTAGGGGATGGGAGGGTATGTGTCTGAGGTGGGATCTGTGTATCTGAGGGGTGCTGTGTGTGTGGGACGCGGGTGCTGTGAGTTTGGGGCTACGTGTAGGATGGGGGGGACTGTGTGTGGGGAGGGGATGCATGTGTGTGTCTGCAGGTAGGGGATGGGTGTGAGGTGGAGTCTATGCCTCTGGAGGGTGCTGTGTGTTTGCGGCTGTGTGTGTGGGGAGCATGTGGGTGTGTATGTATGAGGGAGGGGCTGTGTGTGTGGCAGGGGGGGCTGTGTGTGTGGCAGGGGGGGCTGTGTGTGTGAGGCTGGGGTTATGTGTGAGGTGGACTCAGTGTGTGTCGGGAGGCTGTGTGTGGGGTGGCTACATGTGATGGGAGGCTGTGCGTGAGTTGGGGGATGGGTTTGGGGTGTCAGCTGTGTATGTGTGAGGAGGGGCTGTCTGTGTGTAGGAGGGGGGATCTGTGAGTTTGGGGGTGGGTGGCTGTGTGTGCGTGAGGTGTGGTCTGTGTGCAACAGGGGGATGTGTGTGTGTGGGAGGGGGGCTGTGGGTGTGGGGGAGGCTGTGTTTGTGGGGGGGCTGACTGTGTGTGGGGGGGCTGTGTGTGCTGGGGCTGTGTGTGGGGGGGTGCTGTGTGTGTGAGTTGGGTGGTTGTGTGTGAGTACGGCTGTGTGTGGGAGAGTTTGCTGTGTGTGGGGCGGGTTGTGTATAAGGTGGGGGCTGTGTGTGGAGGTGGGTGTATGTATGTGTAGGATGGTGGCTACGAGTGTGGGGGAGTTGATGGCTGCGTGTGTGTGAGGCGGGGCTATGTGTGAGGGGCGCTGTGTGTGTGGGAGAGGGGCGGGGTGTGGTGTTGGCGGCTGTGTGTATGTGGGGTGGGGTAGCTGTGTGTGTGAGTTTGGCGCTGTGTGTGACAGGGGGATATGTGTGGGAGGGGGACTGTGTGCGCGTAGGAGAGACTGTATGTGTAGAGGGGGCTGAGTGTGAGTGGGGGCTGTGTATGAGGGAGGGTTGGCTGTTTGTGACGTGGGGTTTGTGTGTGGGGGGGGGTTTGTGTGGGTAAGGGTGCTGTGTGGGAGGGGGGTGCTGTGGGTGTAAGGCGGGGGCTCTTTGTGATGGGGGGCTGTGTGTGTGTGTGAGGAAAGATGTGTGTGGGGGGGGACTGTATGTGTAGGGGGGGCTGTGTGTGGGGGTCTATATGGCTGTGAGTGTTTGTGGTTGCTGTTTGTGTGTGTGGGTGGGAGGTTGTGTGTGGGTTGGGTGTGGTGTGCATTGTGGCTAGGGAGGCTGTGTGGGTGCGTGTGTGTGAGAATGTGTCTATGTGTGTGGAGGGGAACTGCGTGTGAGGGGGGGGCCTTGTGTGTGTAGTTGCGCTGTGTGGTGTTGGGTGTTTACCGTGGGTGGGGCGGAAACTACAGTGTTTTTATGTATTTGTGTGTGTGTGTGTGGGAGGGTGTGTGCTAAGAGACCTGTAAGTGTGTGAGTCTCTCTCTCTCTATGTGTTTGTCTGCGAGACACAGAGGCCTGTGTGTATGTATCTCTGTGTGAGTGTATCACAGGCTGTGGAGAGTTCTGTATCTCACCTCTCTCTCTCTGTGTGTGTCTCCATCTCGTACAATTCTCTCTCTTTCTACGTCTCTTTGTGTCTTTTTTTATTCCTGAGGGTCACAAACAAAGAGCCTTTACAGTGTGAGACACACTCACAAACATACAGCGCCTTGGGACGTCCTCCCGACATGAAAGGCGCTCTATAAATGTAATTTGTTGTTGTTCTTGTTACAGCCTTCACAGCTTGAGACACACTCACAGACACAGTGTGAGATACACCCACATACATATGCACTCACAGGCCTCTGTGTATGTCTCTCTCAGTGTGTTTGTGTGTCCCAGAGACACAGAGTCAGACACAGAGGCCTGTGTGAGTGTCTCTGTGTGAGTGTCTCTCAGTCTAAAGAGAGGATGTCAGTGTTTCTCTGTGAATATGTATTTATGTATCAGACACACTGAGACAGAGAGAAGGGTTGCAATGTGTTTCTCTGTATGTCTCTCTGTGTCTCTCTCTCTCAGTGTAACTCATTGCGCATGTATGTCTCAGAGACACAGAGAGGCCAGTGTATATGTGTGAGTGTCAATTATGTGTGTGTGTGTATGTCTGGATGTGTGTGTCATTTCAGATGACCAGAGACACAGAGAGTGTGTGGTCAGAGAGAGAGATGTTTCTCAGTATCTCTATATGTGTATCTCTCACTCTGTCTCAGTGTGCATGTGTTTGTTTTTCTCTGTCTCTCTTTCTCTCAGTGAGTGTGTGAGAGACACAGACAAAGTGTATGTCTGTGATTTCTGATCAACAGAGACTGAGGCCTGTGTGTGTGAAGACAGAGGCCTGTGAGTGTGCCTCCTTACTTTTCAATCTGTATGTATGTGTCTCCCCACTCCCCCTCTCTGTCTGCGTGTGAGGCTTATGAGTGTCTGTTGGTGTCTCTCTCTTTGCGAGTTTATCACGGGCTGTAGACATGTCTGTCTCTCTCTCTCTCTCTTACCTTCTCTCTCTGTGCATATCTCAGGCTGCAGAGGTCTCTCTCGTACACATTCTCCCACTTTGTATGTGTATCACAGGCTGTAGAAACAATAAAAACTTTGATTTATACAGCGCCTTTCATGCCAGACAGTGTCTCAAACGCTTCACAACAACAGATCCTGGGCCTGAGCCAGGGGGAGGGGGAGAAAGGTGACCAAAGGCTCGGTTGAACAGAAAGGTCTTTAGCCGAGACCTGAAACTAGAAAGAGATGGAACGAGGCGAAGGGAGTGAGGAAGGGAATTCTAGAGCTTCGGGGCGTAGTGGCTGAAGGCACGGCCACCGATGGTGGAGCTGTGTGTGAGCGGGGCTGTGTGTGTGGGTTATGTGTGGGGTGGGTGTGCTATGTGTTTGAGGCTGTGTATGTGGTGAGGGGTGATGTAAATGTAGGGGTAAGGGATGGGTGTGTGTGTGTCTGAGGTGGGTTCTGTGTGTGTGGGATGCGGGTGCTGTGTGTTTAGGGCTGTGCATGGGTTGGGGGGGCGGCTGTGTGTGGGGAGGGGTTGTGTGTGTGTGTGAGGTAGGGGCTGTGTGTGGGGGTAGGGGATGGATGCGTGTGTGCCTGAGGTGGGGTCTGTGTGTCTGGAGGGTGCTGTGTGTTTGGGGCTGTGTGTGGTGTGGAGGGGCTGTGTGTGGGGAGGGGGTGGGTGTGTGTGGGGAGGGGGTGGGTGTGTGCGGGAGCTGTGTTTGTGGGGCATGTGGGTGTCTATGTATAAGGGAGGGGCTGTGTGTGTGGGAAGAAGGCTGTGTATGTAGGAGGGGACTGTGTGTGAGGCTGGGGCTATGTGTGTGGTGGACTGTGTGTGTTGGCGGGCTGTGTGGGGGGGCTATATGTGATGGGAGGCTGTGTGTGAGGGGGGGCTGGGTGTGGGGTGTCAGCTGTGTGCATGAGGTGGGGTCTGTGTGTAACAGGAGGATGTGTGTATGGGAGAGGGACTGTTGGTGTGGGGGGAGGCTGTATTTGTGGGTGGGCTGAGTGTGTGGGGGCCTGTGTGTGGGGAGGCTATGTGTGGGGAGGCTGTGTGTGGGGAGGCTGTGTGTGTGAGTTGGGTGGTTGTGTATGAGTGCGGCTGTGTGTGGGGGGGTTGTGTGTAAGGTGGGGGTTGTATGTGTGGGTGTGTGTGTGTATGTGTGGGAGGGGGGCTGTGAGTGTGGGGGAGGTGACGGCTGTGTGTGTATGAGTTTGGCTCTGTGTGTGACAGGGGGATATGTGTGGGAGGGGGACTTTGTGAGCGTAGGGGAGACTGTATGAGTGGGGGGCTGAGTGTGAGTGGGGGTTGAGTGTGAGCTGTGTGTGTGGGAGGGTTGGCTGTGCGTGGGTGGGTTGGCTGTGTGTGGGGTGGGGTTTGTGTCTGTGCGGGGGGGGGGGGGGGGGTGTTGTGTGTGTGGAGGGGTTGTGTGCTTATGTGTGGGTACGGGGGCTGTGTGGCGCGGGTGCTGTTTGTGGAGGGCGTGGGCTGTGTGTGATGGGGGGGCTGTGTGTGTGAGGGAGGATGTGGGGGGGCTGTATGTGTAGTGGGGGCTGATTGTGGGGGGGGGGCTATGTGGTTGGAGTGCTTGTGGGTGCTGTTTGTGTGTGGGTGGGGGGGGCTGTTTGTGTGTGTGGGTGGGGGGTTGTGTATGGGTAGGGGTGTGCTGTGTGTTTGTGAGTAGCGGGGATGTTTGGGTGTGCGCGTGCGAGAATGTGTCTGTGTGTGGGGGGACTGTGTGTGAGTGGGGGCTGTGTTTGCAGATGGGCTGTGAGGGTGCTGTGTGTTTGACCAGGATTGGGCGGAAACTACAATGTTTTTGTGTGTATTTGTGTGTGTGTGTGCGGGAGGCTGTGAGTGTGTGTGTGTGTGTGTGTGTGCGGGAGGCTGTGTGTGTGTGTGTGTGTGTGTGTGCGGGAGGCTATGTGTGTGTGTGTGTGTGTGTGTGCGGGTGCGGGAGGCTGTGTGTGTGTGTGTGTGCGCGGGAGGCTGTGTGTGTGTGTGAGTGTGTGTGCGGGAGGCTGTGTGTGTGTGTGAGTGAGTGTGTGTGTGTAAAGAGGATGTGTGTGTGTGTGAGTGTGTGTGTGTGCGGGAGGCTGTGTGTGTGTGTGAGTGTGTGTGTGTGCGAGTGTGTGTGTGCGGGAGGCTGTGTGTGTGTGTGTGTGTGTGTGCGGGAGGCTGTGTGTGACAGAGACCTGTAAATGTAGGACTGTCTCTCTCTCTGTGTATGTATCTGTGTGATTGTATCACAGAGTGTAGAGAGTTCTCTCTCTCACCTCTCTCCCTCTCTGTGTCTCTGTCTCGTACGATTCTCTCTCTCTGTCTGTTTGTCTATTTTTATTCCTGAGGGTCACAAACATACAGAGAGAGACATTAAGTACCACCCTCTTTACAGTATGAGATATACTCACATAGTGTGAGACAGACACGCACACATGTAGACTGAATATCAAATGCAAGGATTATTATTACGGTAGTTGTTGTATTACTGCTGGTAAACAGAGGGGCGTCAAGTGAGGAGAACTGCCCAACGTTCACTTTGAACCACCTGGGAATCTAACCCAGGTCCTCTCACAAGCTAACTGCACCCACACACAGTCACTTACTCACATGCACACACTCTCACATACACACACTCACATATACTCACTCACTCTCACATACACACACTCACATATACTCACTCACTCTCACATACACACACTCACATACACTCACTCACTCTCACATACACACACTCACACCCCGCACAGACAAGACACATTGGCTGCCATATTTTCCTCACAAAGCAGACAGTCACTTTACCTGATGGTGTATCCTGTGAAGCGCTTTGAGATGTCTCAAACATGTGACAAGGCATGATATCAAATTAAAGGTTTATTATTATCAGACACAGTGAAAAACAGAGAGGGGGTTACAGTGTCTCTGTGTGTGTGTGTTTGAGAATCAGTGCAAGTCCAGTGTAATCTGTGATTTCTGATGCCCAGAGACAGAGGCCTGTATGTGAGAGACAAACACAGAGAACAGTGTGTGTATGTCTCTCTGTGTGTTTGTGTGTCCCAGACACAGAGTCAGACACAGAGGCCTGTGTGAGTTTCTCTGTGTGAGTGTCTCTCAGTGTAAAGAGGGGATGTCAGTGTTTGTCTGTGTATGTTTGTTCCTGTCTCAGAAATACAGCGTATATGAGTGAGTGTCAAATATGTGTGACACACATGTGTGTGTCATTTCAGATGACCAGAGACACACAGTGTGTGGTCAGAGAGACATTGTGTGTGTATCTCAGTGTCTCTATATGTGTTTATCTCACACTGTCTCAGTGTGTATGTGTTTGGCTGTCTCTGTCTCTCTTTCTCTCAGTGAGTGTGTGTGAGACACAGACAGACTACGTGTGAGTCTGTGATTTCTGATGAACAGAGACTGAGGCCTGTGTGTGTGAAAGAAGAGTCAGACACAGAGGTCTGTGAGTGCATATGTGTGTCTCTCTCTGTATGTGTCTCTCTCTCTGTGTGCACAGACCTGTGTGTGTGTGTGACTCTCTTTGTACGTGAGGCCTGCAAGTGTATATATCTGCCTTCTTACTTCTCTATGTATACGTGTCTCTCCCACACCACTCTCTGTGTGTAATGCCTGTGAATGTGTATGGGTGTCTATACTGTCCGTACTGTGTGAGTGTATCACAGACTATAGACAGGTCTCTCTCACCTCTCTCTCTCTGTGTGAGTATATCACAGGTTTTTCTCTCTCATATCTCTCTAGGTGTGAGTGTATCACAGGCGTTAGACAGGTCTCTCTCTTACCTTTTCTCTCTCTCTCTTACCTTCTCTCTCTCTCTCTTTCTCTCTGTGAGTGTATCTCAGATTGTAGGTCTCCCTCATACACATTCTCTCACTCTGTGTGTGTATCACAGGCTGTAGAAACAACAACAACTTTAAATTGTATAGCGCCCTCCACACCAGTGCAGCAGAGAGTTTCACAACAACAGACCCTGGGCCTGAGCCAGGGGGAGGGGGAGAAAGGTGACCGAAGGCTCGATTGAACAGAAAGGTCTTTAGCTGAGACCTGAAACTAGGAAGAGAGGGAACGAGGCGAAGGGAGTGAGGAAGGGAGTTCCAGAACTTCTGGGCGTAGTGGCTGAAGGCACGGCCGCCGATGGTGGAGCAGAGGATTCGGGGACGAGACCAGAACCAGAGTAAAGGCAACGGGTGCTGTTTTGGGGATACAGGAGGTCAGAGAGGCAGCGGGGTGGAGACTCACTCAATCTCTCTCTCCCTCTCTCACACACATTCTCACGCTCTCTCACCCCCCCCCCCCCCCATTTCTCTCTCTCACTTAGTCTCTCAGCCACTCGCTCAATGTCTCTCACACTTGCTCAGTCTCTCTCTTGCTCTCATTCAGTCTCTCACCTGTTGCGGGTTTGGTGACCAGTCGAGCTCGGACCAGTTCCTTTAGCCCATTCGTTTTCCCCTGGCTCCTGCCCTCTGCCCCCCTCTCACACTCTGTCTCTCACACACTCTCTTGTCCCTCACACTTGCTCAGTCTCTCTCTCTCAGTCTCTCACACTCTCAGTTAGTCTCTCACACTCACTCAGTGTCTCTCTCTCCCTCTCACACTCACTCAGTCTCTGACACTTGCTCAGTCTCTCACCCTCACTCGCCCAGTCTCTCTCACAATCAGTTGCTCAGTCTCTCTGACACACCCTCTCTCTCTCTCTCTCTCTCAGTCTCTATCATACTTGCTCAGTCTCACACTTGCTCAGACTCTCAGTCTCTCTCCCTGGCTCACAGTCACTCAGTCTCTTGCACACTCAGTGTTTCTCTCCCTCCCTCTTTCTGTCCTTCACTCACAAACTTTCTCTCTCTGTGTGTCTCTAACCAGTAGTGTTCAGTGACCAGTCGAGCTGGGAACAGTTCCTGTCGCCCCTTCGCTGCCCCCCTGGGGCCTCCTCACCACCATGGCTCCCGTCGTCTCCTTGTCCAGTCGATGACACGGGTAAAATGTCCCCGCGTTCACCCCCCTCCATCATCCTGGCCAGGACAGGGAGCACAGCAGCCACACTCACCCTCACACCAGCAGCCCCTGGTGGGCAAGGGAGACAAGATGGGGGTCAGGGAGACACTGACACACACAACAGACAGTCTCACACACAGCCACACACACACACACACACACACACACACAGCCACACACACACACACACAGCCACAC
Organism: Hydrolagus colliei; assembly: GCA_035084275.1. Classification (NCBI taxonomy): domain Eukaryota; kingdom Metazoa; phylum Chordata; class Chondrichthyes; order Chimaeriformes; family Chimaeridae; genus Hydrolagus; species Hydrolagus colliei. The sequence goes on from JAYJKW010000399.1 coordinate 2,073,442, forward strand.
ACACAGCCACACACACACACACACACAGCCACACACACAGCCACACACACACACACACACACACAGCCACACACACACACACAGCCACACACACACACAGCCACACACACACACACACAGCCACACACACACACACACAGCCACACACACACAGCCACACACACACACACACAGCCACACACACAGCCACACACACACACACACACAGCCACACACAGCCACACACACACACACACAGCCACACACACACACACAGCCACACACACAGCCACACACACACACACACAGCCACACACACAGCCACACACACACACACAGACACACACACAGCCACACACACACACACAGCCACACTCACACACAGCCACACACACACAGCCACACACACACACAGCCACACACACACACACAGCCACACTCACACACAGCCACACACACACAGCCACACACACACACAGCCACACACACACACACAGCCACACACACACACAGCCACACACACACACACAGCCACACACACACACACAGCCACACACACACACACAGCCACACACACACACACACAGCCACACACACACACAGCCACACACACACAGCCACACACACACACACACACAGCCACACACACACAGCCACACAGCCACACACACAGCCACACACACACACACACAGCCACACACACACACACACACACACACACACACAGCCACACACACACACAGCCACACACACACACACACACACACACACACACACACACACACACACACACACACACACACACAGACACACTCACCCTCACACCAGGAACCCCTATGTGGAGAGGAGAGGGGAGTCAGGGACACACACACACAGACAGCCACATACATACAGACACTTTTACACACAGCCGCACACAGACTCTCACACAGACACAAACACACATGTACATACAGCCACACACAGAGACACACTGACCATCACACCAGGACCTCCTATAGGGAGACAAGGGGGGGGGGGGGGGGGGGGGGGTCAGGGAGACACACACACAGACATTCATCCTCACACCAGGACCTGCTGACAGGGAAGGCAAGGGGAGGTCAGGGAGACACACACAGCCACACACACACCAGGATCTCATTTGGGGGAGACAAGAGGGGGGTGATGGATACACAGCCACACACACAGAGACTCTCTCTCACACACAGACTTATACACACAGACAGACTCACCCTCACACCAGCCTCTCCTACAAAGGGGGGGGGGGTGAGGGATACACACAGACACTCTCATCCTCACACCAGGACCTACAGGGAAGTCAAGAGTGTCAGGGAGACACACACAGACACACACACACATATACACACACATAGATATACACACACACACAGACACACACACACAGACAGAGACACATATATACACACACACAGACAGAGACACATATATACACACACACATAGATACACGCAAAGACACACACACACAGAGACACATATATATGCACACACACACACACAGAGAGATACACACACAGAGACACACACACAGAGACACATATATATGCACACACACACACACAGAGAGATACACACACACAGAGATACACACACAAACACACACAGAAACCGAGACTCTGTACAGCGAGACAAGGGAGGTGGTGGGGGGGTTAGTAAGACACAGACACAAACACACTCACTCTCACACATACACACTCCCACAGAGACACACACACTCTCTCTCACACACACACACACATACAGCAGCTACAGGGAGACAAGGGGGGGGGGTCAGAGACACACACAGAGAGACACACACAGAGACTCTCTCACCAGGCCCTCCTAGAGGGACACGCGCACACACAGACTCACCCTCTCTCTCTCTCTCTCTCTCTCTCCCCCTGACCGTCTGTACACAGACACCGCCCACCTTCTTCCCTGTCTCCGCCGCCGCCATTGTGGACATTCAGCACGTGACGTGACCCCGATTGATGACGCGTTAGCCTTCGCGTCGCTGTCTCCCAGGTAACCAGTGATTGACAGGAGAGAGACACAAAGAGAGGCACCCCCGTCTCCTAGGTAACATGTGATTGACAGGAGAGAGAAAGAGACACACACCCCCCGTCTCCCAGGTAACCAGTGAAAAGCGCCAAACTGCCAGCGCTCGAGGAGGCGACGGTTGTAGCTGCGCGCGCAGCCAACGGCTGTTTAGTTTTAGCCGCCGAAAGTCTCTGAGGTGACAGAGGCTTCACATTGAATAATAATATAATAACAACGACATTAGTGACGCTGGCGTCTGGCGCCTCAAAGCCAGTCACGTGACGCGCACCGGAAACGCTCGCTCACTGTCAAGTGTAGTGACTGTGTGTTTAGCGGGGTCACAGTGTAGTGACTGTGTGTTTAGGGGCGTCACAGTGTAGTGACTGTGTGTTTAGGGGGGGTCACAGTGTAGTGACTGTGTGTTTAGGGGGGTCACAGTGTAGTGACTGTGTGTTTAGGGGCGTCACAGTGTAGTGACTGTGTGAGGGTCACAGTGTAGTGACTGTGTGAGGGTCACATTGTAGTGACTGTGTGTTTAGGGGGGGTCACAGTGTAGTGTCTGTGTGTTTAGGGGGGTCACAGTGTAGTGTCTGTGTGTTTAGGAGGTGTCACAGTGTAGTGACTGTGTTTAGGGGGGGTCACAGTGTAGTGACTGTGTTGGAGGGTCACACTGTAGTGACTGTTTGTTTATGGGGTTCATGGGTTAGTCACTGTGTTTGAGGGTACAGTGAAGTGACTGTGTTGGGGGTTCACAGTGTAGTGACTGTGTGGGAGGGTCACAGTGTAGTGACTGTGTGTTTAGGGGGGTCACAGTGTAGTGACTGTGTGGGAGGGTCACAGTGCAGTGACTGTGTGTTTTGTGGGAGAGCGACTGAGAGAAACACACAGAGAGAGAGAGAGAGAGAGACGCAGTGAGAGCCACAATAACAGGGATAATAATCCGCCATTTTCCGGGTGTTTTGTCCCGTCCTCTCCTCACCTGGAATCTCCTCACGGGACTCAATGTCCGGTGAAGTGACTGTGTATTTTGTGGGTGAAACGCGGCAGCCGATGGCACCCGGCAGCCTCCCCCACAAACAGCCGGGGGGGGGGGGGGGGGCGGCCATTTTATTATTGCTGTTGTTGTGTGTGTGTCAGGCGGGTGGAGGAGGAGACTCGGCTCGAGCTGAGGCCGGGAATGGAACCCGGGTCTGCGGCTCGCCAGGCGAGGGCTGTCACCCCTGAGCTACAGGCTCCACACCAGAGGGCAACGTGAGGGTCAGTCAGTCTCCATCACCAGCCACCTCATTAACTCACACCAACCAACCAGCCTCCCCGGCCAGTAACCCATCAGTCAGTCCATCAACCCTCCCCTCACACTCACACTCACACCCCTTCCTCTCACCTGCTCACACTCACACACACTCACACCTGCTCACACTCACACCCCCACTCACTCATACTCACGCCTGCTCACACTCACACACACCCTCACACTAACACTCACACCTGCTCACACAAACACTCACACCCCCTCACACACACACTCCCCTCACACACACACGTAATTTGCGAGTGGACTGACAGTGAGTGAATTTTGTGGTTTCACTTCCAGTTTCTCCAAGACGTGGTTATTTCCCAGTTAAACCAACGTTTTTATTTACCAGTTAGAAAAAAAACTTAAGACAGTAGGACTAGTAGAATACACAAAACACAATATAATAAACTATGAGTACATCATATTTTGGGTATTCTGTTAGTCTTCCTGTCTTAATGTTCTTTATCTAACTGTCAAATCAGTGTTTGAGCTTTCGTTCATGAAGTTTGTGAAATGTGTACATAGAATGCTCAAACACTGATTTGAGATATTTGTAAACACAACACAAGATGGGTTGAAGGACATCATCTCATAATCTTTCTGAAGCTTATTTACTTCTGATAGCTTTCTGACACTATGTGCCTCCATACAGCATCCTCAATACAGTTTCTCGTTCATTTTTATGGCTTGATGTCCAGGCAATAAAGTATCTATAATACCTGGAAGATGATTTGTGTTCATTCTCCTATCACCATTTCTGGAACAAGCCACAATCTCTCCACCGTCTGATTTCTTGCTGATTCTGCGCTAGCTTAATTCGTTGAATTCCAGTCTCTTGTTTTGCATCTCTAGCTGAGAAGTGGGGGCCACCCACCAACTCAATGAGCAAACTGATATACTGCTATTTTTATTCCAAATCTATGTATGCCATTTCCAGTTCCTAGGGTCCTCCGCTGCTTACTTGGATTGATAGGTGGTGTTTGGTAATGTGCTAATCGCTAATGGAAGAAATGGAAAGGTGAAAAGGCAGCATTCAGCATTGAGGAATAGCTGTATCATTTGTGGAGTATATAACACCTCAATGTGCAACAATTTTTTATTGTTACAAAAAACTTTCAACAATCTGGATTGAGAGAATTACATTTAACTGCAAAGAATATAACGTGAAACAATAATATACCTCTACCAAATGAAGAGCTCTTTATCCAATCTATTAATTATTATTACAGTCAACTATCAGGATATTTCTAATATAGTCTTTTTGAATCTACAGTGTTGTGAAGACCAACACAGCTAAACACGATGATGTGAATGGCCCAATAAGCGACTGTTGGGGTAAGTGAAGATAGATTTCAGGCGCTGCCTGAAGTGGGTCTGGGTCACACCATATATGACGGTGTTGGAGCAGGAGCTGAGGTACTGTAGCATGTAACCCACCTCCTCAGCGATGGTGAAAGGGCTGTTGTAGTTGGACTGTGTCATCTGCTCATCTGTCACCATAGCAAACATGTAGATGACCATATAGGTGAGCCACAGCAACACGAAGGTCCCTGAGATGGTAAAGAGCAGGATTATGGATTTTCGCCGAATCTCCATCTCCTCGTCCCTCCCCTTCGCAGCCCCTCTTAGACTCTGCCGCAACCTGCTGGCCACCAACACATGCCTAATGGTCAAAGAGTTGAGGAGGACAATGAGGATGAAGGGAAGCATTGGATTTACAATCAAGTCCAAAATGGCAAAGACCTTCCAGGTAAGAGCAGTATAACAGCTGGGCTTGATCGTGCAGAACCAGGGCTGCCCATTGATCATCATCCTCATTTGGTACACAAAATACATGGGGATGTTCTCAATGAATAAAAGTACACAGATTGTCCAGGTCACCAGGCCCGCTGTCCTCTCGTTGCAGTATTTGGGTTTGAGCTTTGGGCAGCAGATGGCAATGAATCGGTCGAAGGTGAAGGCCACGGTCAGCCAGACAGAGGCTTCAAAGACGATGCAGCGCAGTACAATGTGCAGTCGACACACAGGGGTCTGGAACAAAGGTAACTGCGGCAGGTGGAGCAGAAATGTCTTCCACAGGATCACGCCAATCAATATGACCATCAGGTCAGCAACAGCCATTGCAACCATATAGCGGGTGACACATTTGGAGAGACCACACATTCCCTGGGCCAGTACCACAATGGTCAGTGCGATCGCTGTAGGAAATTCACAATCACTATCACAGATTTTCTAACTCTGGTCATGTGAATGGCGCCGGCTCATGTTTTGTCATGCCTGACATCACGAAAAACGTATAATTAAACTTTGATAATTTTGTGATGTCACTTATATGTCAAAAAATAATAAACTGCATTGATTAATCATAATAACACCCACCTTATATCAAAATGTTATAGTAATTGTTGGCAATTGATATGGTGCTGAGCAGTCTATCAGAATTCTCAAATTGACGAGCTTCACTCATAACCAATGGAAAACTTGATAGAATAATACAAGAAGGAGGAAACACAGGATGAGGCAATTTGGGTTATTGTGCCTATGCCGGATATTGTAAACATTAAAGTTAACCTTTCTGTGTATGAGTGCCAGCAGCTAATTGAGCAAATAGTATTCTAAGTACAGTCGTCCATTTTGTGACCAAATTAGATTGTTTGGCTTGAACATTTCACCCGGAGAAGTGATCCACAAATATCCAGACTCCAAATTTTTGCCAGAGTCAGTGAGCGAGTGGGTGATCGAGGGGCGGAACCGAGACCTTGCTGGGAAGGTATATAGGCCGAGTTGAGTTTACTCTGCGTCGAGTGAGCGAGCTGGTGATCGAGGGGCTGCGGACAAAGCGGGAATACTAAAAAGTGACGTTGGCGCGGTGCCACAAACAAAAAATACAACTAACCCGCTCGACCCCCACCCCCCCCTCCCTCACCCCCCCCCCCCCTCACCCCCCCCCCCCCCCCCCAGCCCCCCCATTACGGTCCACCGGCAGATATAGCAGGAACTCACACTCTCCTACCGCTCCGCCCTATCCTCCGCACAATTGTCCTTCTACGTCATGATAATCCTAGGCGCGAAAAAACCCCGGATTCCCTTCTCCATCACCAACCATCTCTTCGCTCCTCCCCGCCTCGCCTATCCTCTCCTCCAAATCCCGGTGCGGCAGGATGCTGGATTTACTCGTGAACCAAATCGACGTAATACGCTCTGTTGTCATTGTCCCCACAACTTCCACCCCCTCCCCACCTCACTCCCACATCACGTCTCCTACCTACCCCTCCTTCCATAGCCTTGATCCCTTCTCCCCATCCTCCGTCACTGAGACTGTCTCCACAATGAAGCTCACCACCTGCTCTCTAGATCCATCCCTACCCTTGTCCTCACCACCAAGCTCCACCTTCTAATCACTGACATTATCAACCTGTCCATCTCATCCGGAACTGTTCCCACTCCATTCAAAATCGCCACCATCACCACCATCCTAAAATTCCTTCCGTCTTTGTGTCGCAGCTATCTAGCGACCGACCCACCTTCAACCTTTCCTTCCTTTCCAAGGTCCTTGAAAGAATGGTTTCCTCTCAGCTACGACATTTCCTTGCACAACACTCACTACTCCAACCCGTCTATATGGGTTTCCGTGCCTCCCACAGCATGGAACCTACCCTGGTCTATGTCACAAACGACATGCTGAACATATATGACCAGGGCTCCCTCTTCATCCTCGTCATCCTCTGCCTATCAGCTGCCTTAGATACCTTGAACCATGGTCTCATCCTCCATCACCTCTCCTACCTCCTAATCCTGCAAGTTTATGTCCTCGAATGGTTCCGGTGCTGTCTCTCCCACCGCCTTCACTTCATCTCTATCTACGGCTTCTCCTCCAGTCCCGCAAAATCTCATGCGGTTGTACCAATGGCTCTGTCCTTGGCCCCCTGCTCTTCACCCTCTACACTCTCCCGCTGGGCGACATCATTCATAAACATCTGGTACATTTCCACATGTATGCCGATGACAACCGACTCTAGATATCCGCATCAACTCTCCATTCTAAGACCACTGGCGTTCTGATTGCATGTCTATGCGACATCAAGTACTGGATGAGAGCAAATGTCCTGCAACTCAACGTCAACAAGACAGATGCCCTCCTGAATGGCTCAGGTCAGCAACTGAGATGATAACATCAGTGTTCAAGGCTGCTCTCTCCACCACTCGAAGCCAATCAGAAATCTCTCCGACCCTGAACTATTCTTCCTCCCCCATATCCGCACCATGACCTGCGCAGCCTTCCGTCGCCTCCGCAATATTGCCAGACTCCGCCACTACCTCACCCCACACGCTGTCGGAACACTCATTCCACGCCTTTATCATTTCCAGGCTCGACGACGGGAACTCTCTCCTCATCGGCCTCGCCTGCTGCTCCCTTCACAGGCTGCAGATCATTCAGAACTCTGCAGCTCATTTACCAGGCTTCGCGACCACATCACTCCCAACCTCGTCCGTCTACACGGTCTCCTCGTCACCCAGAGGTTTGAATTCAACATCCTTGTCCTCAATTTCAGGCCATTCACGGCCTTGCCCCCGCCAATCACTCTGATCTACTGTCTCCATATTAGCCTGCCTGCACACTCGGTTCAGCAGACTCAGTCCTGCTCCGCGTCCACCGCCCTATCCGCCCAACAATCGGTGGCCAGGCTTTCAGCCTCTCTGCTCCCACTCTATGGAACTCCATCCTGCAGCCCCTTCAACTTGCTTCCTCCCTTTCCTCCTTCAAGGCCAGTCTCAAGATCTTCCTCTTCGACTGCGCCTTCGTCTGCCCCGCTAACTCTTCCCACTCTCCCACTCTCCTTCCCCTTCTCCCTACGTCGACATTCCCACTCCCACCGGGTCAGTCTGCTCGGGTCCCGACCAGACTGTTTAACGTTTTGTGACGTCCTCCCGACGCGAAAGGCACTAGACAAGTGCAATTGTGTTGTTGTTGTTGTTGTAGAAAACCTGCGGAATGTGGAGTATTGAACTACAGCTAAGTTGTTGCCTTCTCTGGGAATAAAACCGGGTCAACTCACGCTTATGCAAATAATCTAACAACTGCACTCCAGGATTTAAAATAATTTGGGTAGAAAGAAATTCTAACTGGGCTTGTTTCAAATCTGAAAATAGTTGTGCGAGACGCTTGAGAGCGGGAGATCTACATGGCTACTTGTTGTATTCAATCAATTGAGTTCATCAATGCCAAGCACCGAATTTATAATTTGCGATTCAACAATCTTTGACAAATTCAAATAGAAGGTAAAAATCAATAACCGAGCCATCCGTGTCAAGGCAGATATTTGTACTTCATCCCAGATGATGAGAAACTTGCATATGTATGGAATAGGTTACATAATTGGACCACTTTTGGTTTAGAATTTCTAAAACACTTGAGACGTATTCACTTTTGTCAGATATTCTACTCATCAAATCACATTCAGAAGCTGGAATCTGAATAGTATTTCAAATGCCGCAAAACACTCAACAGATGTAAATTGCTTATATAGTATTGTGGGAAATACTAGACAGCCAATAGAGCGCAACAGTGACGAATATACCGTCGTGGAATGAGTGAGAAAATTGTTATTCTAATTATTATCTTTAAAGAGATTATTGCAACTAGAAAATTCGTCCACAATTTGTCTAGCAACCAGTTTCCTACCTACTGCAAATGACGAAGAGATTTGGAGCAAGGAAACTTGTCCAAAATTCCGTCCTGCCCTTGAAATTTTACACCTGGAAAATCGATGCACTAAATACATGCTTTCCGTGGGTTTCATTCCAGTTATGTGAGGGCGAAACGTTAGGAAAGTTTCTTTACTCTACACGCCTAATAATATTCCATCAAAAACAATACTAAATTGGTGATTTGAATACACTTCTCTTGATGGGATAGTTAACGTGTGATCCTTTCAATTGTCAACTCTTGTAGCAGAATATAATGATTTTGTACCAGTTACTTGTGCATCCGAATGGTAAAGTGTGTTTGTATTGTGACAGCATCTGCTGATTTACTGCTGGGCTGTCACACATTCTCTCTCGCTCCACATTCACTTACAGACCATCCGCATAATATTGTTGATCAGGACAGTATATCATCTAAGGCCAACAAATTGTATTGCCAGGTGCACTGCTACAGGTTTGGAGCAAGGAGACAGAGCTGTACGTCAGTGTACGTCACTTGCAACAACGTACCAGAAAAGCCAATGGTTCCCATTGTAGGATAAAACACCTTCAATACTTCTAGGATTCCCATCATTTTTAAAATGTACTGGCTTCTACTGACACTGTTCTGTTGCAGAAGAATTATAGCCTTCTGCCAACCGTTCAGATCTTCATATTTTTATAAGTGGGAGTCAGTTCCCATTGGGACAGTGATTGCTCAAGTAACCCGTCATCTGAACAAACATATGAGACATTCGATTTCACGCTTTGCTGTGTTCAATTAAGTTTCTGACGATCACTAGCAAGCAATTAAGGCGTAACTATCCTCTCCCTGCCATCTAATCATAAATGAAACTGTATTGTCCATTTAGCAGTTCATTGGAGAACAATTTGCAATCCTGGTTAGTGTCCTGTTATGGAATTGGAAACAAGCACCTCAACCAGATTCCTCTCCTTCATGCGTGTGTGATTGTGTGAGTGAGTGAACCTTTTGTGAGGATATGTCAAGCACAGTAAATATTAATAACATGCATAATCCTTATGAGCATTAAAGAATTATTGTCACATGTAATATTGAACAGTTGGGTATCAGAGGCCGACTTTCACTCTGTGGACAGCACGACATTATAAAGGCGCTGAAAAATGGGGAGACAGTTGGATCATTAATTTATTCTGCTGCACAACACACGCAGCTGAGCAATTTAGTGACAGAAGTCTGCTCCAACAGGAATTCGTATGGCCATAGCCACATCAACCCACACTCAATATGTAATATTTAACTTTGGAAGGAGTTGGATGTTGCGGAGTTCGGAGAAAACAAGAAAAACGACAAGCGTATATGTGCAGCGCCTTTCGCTTTGTTAGAATGTTCCAAAGAGCTGGAGAGTCAGAGTTTCACGACCTAGAAGGAGATAGGGACGGGGATGTTGGAGGGAAACGAAGCGACTGTGACCAATGGAACTGTCAAAGAAGAGTGTCCTGAGGCAGGGCTTGAAGGAGGCTATGGAGCAGGCGTGTCAGAGATTTTCAAATTCATGGTGCCAGAGACTGAGTAGCATACGTACTGGTACATCGGAATAAGTATAGCCTCAATCATTTTGACAATCAACAGTATAAAGCTGTCTTAAATCAAGGACTTTATGGTTGACTGGCAGTCTGTCAGAACAGCAGTGGTCCTCAAATCAGTGTGGAGGCAGAAAGATAGCGTTGGGTGACATCACCAGATATATATGTTTGTTGATCCCATGTCTATTGTTAATATCACCAAGGGTGAGTATGCAGATATTGACCAGCAGAGGGCGAAATGCTCAGTTACTCTTATCTGTGCATGGACATAAGGAGAAACCACTTTGGAGACTATCTTCATATGGTGGGAAATGTAAGTGTCGAACCAGGCAAGTGCACGCCTGTGAAAATTGAACTGGTAGCTGAGGCAGTGTGGAAGCGTGGAGGTTTCGTCAATGTTGAAAGCGGAAAAAAGCTCGAGGAGGACAGTGGGGCATAGGGTGCCCTTATTCCAGATGTATAAACTGTCATGAGAGAATTTGTGTCAGGGCAGTCTCCATACTTTGGGCAACATGGGCCAGATTGATGAGGTTCAAATCAGGAATGGCAAGAATAAAAGGACCAAACTAGGACACAGAAACTCATTCCACTGCCTTGGACATAAAAGGGAGTTTGGAGTTTAGAGTGGGTCTAGTTGTTGCAATTTTCGATCCTCGAAGTTCTAATCCAATAAGAGGACAATCCAATATTGCGAAAACTAATTTCATTAATAACAACACACAGTTATATACTTATTACTGAATAACGTGCAGTCCTTAAAACGTCCGTCACGTATAACATCCCCGTTTGCCTGATGGAAAACAGAATACAACAGCACCCCACTCATTCTCTGTTTAGCATAGATGCTGTGCTATAACATAACATAAAACTGTTTATTCGACTAAACCAAACACAAAAAAGGTTTTATCAAGATGCGGTGATGAAAATTATTTTCTCAGGAAAGTGCATATGGTTAAGGAGAGGATGATGATGTTGGGTACGACGATTGGTGGGATACACAAGAGGGCTGGTACATAGTAAGGTGCTCAATGGAGTAAGGGGAAAAGCCGAGGAGAGAACTGGTCAATTCCAGCACAGCGGTTAGGCACGAGGTATTTTGAAAGCCATGGGTTGTGACCCCCATCGGGGGAAGGTGTCGCCTCGTGTGTTCCATGTTTCCGGAGGGCAAGATATTGATTATTTCCTCGATGCTGAGGTCATGATTTGTTTGTGTGATTTTGCAGAGGGAGTGGACATTTAGAAGACGATTACGGAGGGGGCAGTTTATGGTAGAGTATTGTGGGAGAAGTGGCTGATTGGGAAGGTTGACAGGAAGCGTGGAGATGCTCATAAGGGAACAAAAGTTGGCCCCACATCATGGGAACCAATCAATCTTTCGGCGAGAGCGAACGATGCCAATCAGCGTGGCTGCCCTCAGACAGATATCGGTGTCTGCAATGTTGTGATGGATGGAGTAGTGTGGTGCGCAAGCTGGGATAGGATTAGGGGCAGTCAGAATCTGGGGAACGTTGATCATGAAATATTGAAGGTGGTGGCTGGGATGGGTGCATTTTGTGGTAGCAGCTGTGGTTATTGCCACAGCATGTTACGACACTTTGACTAGGACCAGACGAGGTGCGGGTGGGATTTGGAGAGGGAGACGGTCATCATGGAATGTGTAGCTCACTGGGCAGGTGACGATCATGAGGGCGAGATACGCTTAGCGAAATGGGCGGGGGAGGATCATAGGAGTGGAGACTGGCCTGATTTCCGGGTGAATCCAGAATTGGGATTTCAAATCGTGATTGAGGGATGACGCCAAACGTCTGCCGGTCACACTTCCGTCAAAATTGCACAGCCACGTTTGGCTGTGGATGACCTTAGCAAGATTATTCGTGACTAACTTTAGATGGTGGTAAATGTAACTGTCGAACCAGTAAGGACGTGTCCATGAAGATTGAACTGGGAGCTTAGGTGATGTAGGAGAATGGATTGGTCGACAATGTTGAGGCGGCAAAGAGGTCTAGGAGGACAATAAGGCATAGAGTGCCGTTACTGCAGATGTTTGGAATGTAATTAGAGATTTTGATGAGGGCTGTCTCCATTATGTGGGCAGCAATGAAGCCAGATTGAAGAGGGAATGGCAAGCAAGAAATTCCCGAGATGGGACGCAGCAACTTAATCCAATGCCTTGGCGAGAAATGGAAGTTTAAAATTGGGATAGGTTGAAGTGTTGGAATTTCCGATTCTCAAGATTCGAATCAAATAACCGGTTAATCCAGTATGCTGCAGGTTAATTTCATTAACTACAGCAAAAAGAGTGTGCTACTTATTACAGAAAACCTTGCAGTGCTTATCACTGAACCCTTAAAGTCATAGATAACAACCCTGTCTACCGCAGGCGTATAGAGAACACCGCTCTCGATGTCCCATAGCATATGCACTGAGGGTAAGACCAGCCGCTAGTTTATGTAACTGGCACTTCATTCCCGTAAAACAGAACAACTATATCCATAGATCTGGACAAAAGCAACGGCCTGGAGTTCTCCGCTTCCTCATTCCAGTATTTGCAATTGTTGTGTTGTGCCACTCTTTCCATGCTATCGTTGTATTCTCCACTAGACTCGCTTACTCTAAAACAAAAACTCTTTTACATGTAACAAAACACAAAATACTACAGATGCTGGGAAAATGAAACAAAATCCGAAGTTGCTGGGGAAACTCAATATATCATGCAGCATCCATGGCGAAAGGAAAATCGGTGAACTTTTCGGATCTACAACCATTCTCCAGCAATTCTGACTCATTTTGCTTTCTCCATGGATGCTGCCTGACCTGCTGAGCTTCTCCACCATCTTCTAATTTGCTACCCTTTTACACATAAATATTCTCTCATTGCTCATCCTGGTGTCTCTTGACTCATGTTAATTCTTGCCCAGTTTTCTCAATGTATATTCTTGTAAAACACTTTACCATCTACCCTGATATGTTTTGTCTGCCTCGTTATTTACCATATGAATTGAGAATAGGATAATTGGATATATTGATGTGTAACTGAATATATCTTCTGTTCGCCATTCTTCAAACTTATCATATCTACTAAAATTGGTGCTAACCTGGCTACATTCGTTGTTGCTTTTCTGCAAGCTTTTCAGTTTGAGTCCTAATTTGCTAATGTTATACTACGGATTATATACACGGATTTACTTCACAAACATAAAATAAACCTAATGGTTCAACAAACCACGCACAGGAAATTTTGTTCAGCATGGGCATGATGAAAACTATTTTTGGAGAGCCAGGAAAAGTGCTGCCGGTTAAGCAGTGGTTAAGGATGTTGGACATGATGATTTGTGGGATTGCCAGAAAGGGTGGATGAAGGTAACGTCCTAAAAATAGGGAAATGTTCTGGAGGAGTAAGGGGAGACGCCGAGGGGAAACCTGGAGATGATAGCCACATCTGTACGTTGGTGATTAGGCCACCATGATGAAATAGTCTATTATGAAATAGTAGCCATGAATTGTGGCTTCGATCAGGGTGGAGGTATCGCATGGCGTGGCCCACGGTTTCATGACAGTGACGCTCTACATTAGGAACGCGTTTTTTGTTCTTCTTTTGTTGCGTTGGTGAAACTCTAGTAAGTAGAGGTCAATCATAATTAGTAATACCATTCATAATTCGTATATACATGATCATTGTTAGTTTAATAAAAAAATGCCATTGATTTCTTTAACAGACGCTAACCATCACACTATTGTTATGAATAGGCAAACAAATGGGGGAAATGTCAGTTCATTATTTTATTCTGCCTTAAAGCACACGCCAACAGCAAATGTGTTTAGGACTCATTTACCATGAGTGGTAAATCAGGCCTTTTGATGGCCACAGCCCCACCACTTGGAAATACATAACTTGGGAAAAAAACATAATTGGGGATTTTGAGGACTATAGAGAAAACAACGAAAATCACAACATTACATTTGTATAACTCTTTTCGCGTCGCGAAAAGGAGCTGCAAAGTCATTGTTTCAGAGCAAATCTGGGACCAGAATTAGGGTAGCAGGAGAGACAGGAGGGAAGTGAGACTGATGTTCCCGTCACAGAGGAGGATTTTGCGGAAGGAGTTCAAGGAGCCTAGGGAGGGGGCATGCCAGAGTGATTGCAGAATGAAATTCCAGAGTTCAACCGTTTCAAAGTGAGTTCAGAAAACGTTTCTTCACTCAGCGAGTAGTGAAAGCATGTAATTCTGTATCCCATCCGGCTATAGATGGTCCAGTCATTGGACACATTCAAGACTGAGATGGACAGTTCGTAAAAGCTAAAGGGATATGGGCATTGGGGGGTAAATGGAATTAGGATGGAAGGTGAGCCATCATTTCAGGAAGATTTGATGGTTTGAACAACCTACTCCTGCTCCGAACCTTATTTTGTTATCTGCTTGACAAATGAATGGAGAGTCTATGTAGACGGATTAACCAAGGGCATTCCAGAGGTTTAAGACTAGTGGCTGACTACACGACTTCCAAGAATGGAGCTGAGTGTGAAGGTACACAGCACGCATTAAGCAACACAATAACACTGACCTGGCTCTGAGTGGAAGGTGCGCTTGGATGCTGTGCTCTCTGTGATCTGGAAACAGCCTTGGAGTGACTGGCCAATATTGCGTGGGGGATTGTCTGACAGAAACCCTGCAGGAAAACTCTCTTCTCTTTTACAGCAGATATTCAAGGATCTTTAAATTCCGCCTATATTGTGATGGTACAAAATCATAGCTGTGATATCCCGGTAGCCTGCACGTAAAGCTTGTATTGTTTCCCCAATTGATTGTCACAAAATATTTTGCATGTTATGAAAATATATTTTACTTCCCTGTTCTGGCATCGCTGATTTCTGAGATCGGAGACATATCCTTGTTATATGTAAAAATAGCTTGTGGCATTGTCTGAAAATGAGGTCTGTGAAAGCGAAATCTGATCCTTGCTGCTTTGCCTAAAAAGCACTGAGTGAATGCAAGTTGTTGCTTTTGTAAAAACATGTAGACAAAACCTACATAAAATCGTTGTCAACGAGTGATTTGCAAACCGCTGTTAAATGAATGGATAGTTTCATTTGGGGGAGATTTGACCACGACACTGAGGAAAATCTCATTTTCATTTACAAACATTGCCATGGATCTTTAGCATGCGAGTCAGAAGTTAAGAATATAGGAATTGAAATCCGAAATAGGACCAAGTTCCATCTAGTTCCCTCCCACCTCACTGCCGTCCCTAAGCTAAACCTTCCAACCCACTCCCCACATTGGAATGTACAGATAAAGAGATAATATTGGTTATCAATACTACACGTGTGCAAATTGACCCATGCCTGTCAATCATCTATCCAAGAGACTGCTGATAGATAATAAACAAGAGGGAAGCAAGTACAGCGCTGAACATTCTGTTCGGGATCAGAGCAGCGGGAGGTGGGGTAAGGGTGGGGTGTTGGTCGAATTAGGAGGAAGGGGAAGTATAGTGGGAGAGGGGGAAGAGTTAGTGGGGCAGCCGAAGGAGCTGTCGAAGAGGAAGATATTGAGAATAGCCTTAAAGGAGGTAAGGATGGAAGTGAGGCGAAGGGGCTGCATGATCATGTTTGGCAGTATGGGTGCAGAGAGGCTGAAAGCCCGGCCGCCGATGGTTGGGCGGTTAGGGCGTTGGACGCGGAGCAGGCCTGAGTCTGCTCAACGGACGGACGGACGGACGGACCGGGGGGGGGGGGGGGGGCGGTGGGGAGGGCATGGAGACAATAGGTCAGAGAGCAAGGACAAGGATCTCGAATTCAATCATTTGGGGGATGGGAGCCAGTGGAGACGGGCGAGGGTGGGATTGATGGGGTCTCGAAGCCCGGTAATGGACAATACATGAGCTACAGAGTTCTAATTGTTCTGCAGCCTGTGTAGGGTGGAGCTTTCGATGCCGACAAGGAGAGACTCCCCATACTCTAGCCTGGAAGCGATAAAGGCGTGGATGAGAGTTTCGGCGGCGTGGGGTGTGAGGTAGTGGCAGAGTCTGGCAATATTGCGGAGGTGATGGAAGTCAGTGCCGGTCATGGAACGGATGTGGGTGAGGAAGGATAGCTCGGGCTCAAACAAGACGCTCAGATTTCTGATTGGCTTCGAGAGTTGGGGAGAGCAGCCTTGAACGCCGACGTTGTCAGCTCCTGAGGTGCGGAGGCGCTGGCATGAGCCAAACAGGAGGGCTTCCGTTTTGTTGACATTGAACTGTTGGAAATTTGCCCTTGTCCAGGACTCGGTGTCGGATAGACATGCAGTCAGACCGCCAGTGATGCTGGAATCGATGGTTGATGCGGATATTAGAGTTGAATGTCTTCTGTATATATGTGCAAATTTACCCCACGTCTACGGACGATGTCGCCCAGTGGGAGAGTTTGGAGGGAGAAGAGCAGGGGGCCAAGAAAAGAGCCATGGTGAGCGCCACACATGACTGTGCGGGGGCTGGAGGAGAAGCCTTTGGAATAGATGAAGTAAAGGGGGTGGGAGAGGTAGGAGAGCAAAATAATAAATTTTCACTTGGATGAATATGAATTAAAACAGCATAACCAACAGCCATGGAGTTGCTAAACCACAGCAGGCCCAAGAAACAATACATAGTTGTTTGTATTAGTGTAGCAGAGAGGGTGGATGAAGGCAGTACTGCAAAGCCAATGCTTGTCTCCGTTGGGTTATTTTAAATGCTGACTTGTTTGCATTCAGTCATTGCGCCAAAAAGTGTTTCGAAGCGGTATCGCAGTCTGGCGACTGACTTCCTTATATGGGGCAAATAAAGGAATCTAAAAGTGCCAAGTGCCAAATTTCCCACCACCGACATGGGCTTTGGCTCATCCTACGGAGAGAAAGGAATGAAGACATTCAATAAAATATAGTAAACAAACCCAAAACTCGGAATCCTAACATCAGTACCCAAGCAGCGTAGGATAACATTTCTGCAACGGGATATACTACAAATGCAACATACGAACAATTGCAATTCACAATTTTAAACACAAATTGAAAACTAAGCGCGAAATTAACTACAACTCTCAATCAGTACCACGGAGCTGAAAACTACAATTAATAATTTGTTGGGAACAAACCATGAAGAGATATCCATGTCCCCTTAAAGCTGTCCACACAGCAGTATCAATGAATCCAGTCAATGTCAGCCATAGAGGGAAATATCAGTGTCTGGTAGCTTTAGCATGAAAAAATCCTAATTCCTGGTCAACTGTTAAGCCACACAATGATATGGAGAGGAGCCAGGCATGTAGAGTAATTAACACATTAAGTTGAAGTATAATAACTATTCATATTAGTTATTACTTGGGCTGTGCACCTGCTAAAACAATCCATTCCTGACAACCAAGTAGTCAGGGCGAAAACTGGGTCACGTTTCCTTAATCCACACGCCTAAAAATAATCCCTAAAAAAAAGCACTAAAAAAATTTGGGCATTTTGAATCCACGACTCTATGTGGTACAATGCTATGCGAAATTCGCTGACCGTTTCGCCCACAAATATAGTCAATTCACTTTATAGTATATATGAACGTTGACCAAATGCAAAAGGTGCTATATCAAATCAAGGATTATTATTATTACCATTACATTCAGTTGAGCCGCCATCGCAACAAGAGGATTTCCCATCAATTTATTCTGGAAACTGATCTGACATCAGATATGCAGATCTTCGGGCCTCTGACTGCTTGTAGGGATGTTGCAGCACTTCCTATCTGATGACATTCATCTGCTCTCACACAGAGGAAGTAGATCCCAGTATTACAGGGTTCAGGACTGTTATATGTTGATGATTCCTCTCAGATGAAAACTATGCCTGTTAGACTGAAACCAGACCTGTTATACAGATACATGGCCTGTTATACAAAGGTTGGGTCTACTCCACGGAGATCATGCCTGGTATACCAGGCCGACAATGCACTTTACTGAGATTTTTTAATTTTTTAAAGTGCTCATATAGAGAAAGAAGCTTTCTAAATCCATCTGGATCAACCAAGGAGACATTGAGACCAGTGTCATTGTGATTTTTATATTCCTGATGAACAATTGAACCTGCGTCAGTGTCTTGTCACCAGTTTCAATCCAGGCTTCTCCTAACGCAGCGGCCACTTGTTCACCCGATTTGCTAGGTTTGGTCCTGACTGGACAATTTCGAACTACAGATTATGAGTGGGGAGTACTCTCGTTAGGAAAAGCAAAACAAACTGATCACTTCACCTACCAATGTGTGGGACACAGTTGCGCATAATTCACTGACACGATTCTTTCATAACATATGCAGTCAGTTCGCTTTCCAGTATGTTCTGTGAAGCGTTGTTGTTGGCACATTAGACGCCTTGAGATTTTATATGAAATACAACTATTATTATTTATTTGTTCTGAATGTAAACACACCGAACGGACGTTCCGCGCCCCATATCGATACAGACAAAACTCTGGGTATCGTATGCTCTCTAAGCTTCCACTGCTGACGGAGTTGAGTGTTTGAAGAAGTAGGGAGAAATCTGTAATAATTGAGGTACAGATGAATATTCCAAAGTTTTGACCTTCTAATGTGAGAGAGAACGTGACACGGTACTATAATGCGACCTGTAATCTCAAAATCAAATTCGATTCCTGTAGTTTTTAACACAGGGTGATATCAATAAGAGTACAAAATAAAAATATTGATATCGGGGATAAACTTTGACACGTGAAAATTCTTGACTTGAGTAACAAGAGGAATTCCTCAAAAAACATCCAAAAGATACGCCTTAGGAACCCTACTGTTCAACGAGCAGGCAGACGGGAACTCGATTTAGCGCATCATGGAAAGGGATTCAACTCTGACAATGGAACAATCTCCAATGAATGCCTGGTTGGGTAGACTGTAGAGGTTCTCTCAATTTGTCAAATAGCATACGAATCTTCGAGAATTCCAGGCTGTCGATCAATAAGCCTCTGTTCAAACTGTTTTATTGCAGGAAACGACTTCCTTTGACACTGTGCTCAGTTTCGAAGTTTCCTCATCATCTTTCTGCCTTCAGTGCAAGTTCTGCTGCGCCAAACAATGTTTTAGAAGTGGAATGCAGTGCAAGAGAATCTCGGAATAATCCGCCCACAGTACAATGTTATTTAGAATGCATATCCATAATTTTGCCCAGCCTGGTCGCTGACAGATTTGGAAACCCAAGAACTTAAGAGAATGCAAACCAAGATGAGAATGTCATGCACCCCTCCTACACAGTAAAATGCCAGGGATATATTATAGGAATGGAATGAGCTCCCTCTAACTGGACGGACCCATGCTTCTTATCTAATTTGTGGGTGTGTTAGGCCTACCTTGGCAAGTGGCTTGGGGACCACGGAAGTTGTGGTGCTGGATACCTGGTGCAGAGACTAACCCATTAACACCATATTGTGCCCTCTTGTTAATCCTGTCTGGTAAGCTGTTGCACTGCTTGTCCAACTGGGAGAACCTACACCTTAGTTCTAAGGTTTCAAGATTTAAAATGTCACCATAGACTGGTGTTTCCCTCCTGATCCTGACGGTAAGGTAACTCTGATGAGATCACTCCTTGCTCTCTGGACCCCCATCCCCACTCCTCCCTTACCATCCAGCTGCACATTCCAGGCCCATTAATTGCTGACAAAATTAAAGTGTAACATTCACTTTGCTCCGTTCCCACTCACCTCAAACCTACCACTGTCACGCCCATCCTAAAGAAACGTTCCCTTGATGTGTCGCAACACTGACGAAACCTGCCCATCTACAACGTCCCTTTGTTCTACACGGTCCTTGACACAGAGGTAGCCTCACGTCTCAGATATTTTTCTCAACCCACTCATCTTTGCACGCCTCCAATCGGGTTTCCATACTGCCCACAGAACAGAAGCTGCTCTGTTCACGGTTATAAACGACATCCTGGCCACCTGCAGTCACGGCTCCTCTGCACCCTCGTCCTCTTCGATCTTTTCGCCACCTTTGATATCGTAGACTACATAATCCTAATCCAGCGCCACTCCCCTGTCCTTGGCAACCTGCTCTTCACGCCCTACATGGTCCCACTCGATTGCATCATCCACAGATATGGGGGTAATTTTCCAAATATATGTGCATGAAACTGAACTCTACATTTCCCCTTCCACCATCGACTCCAGGACTACAGGGGTTCTGACTGCATGTCTGGCAGACATTGAGTCCTAGACGAGGGCAAGTTTCCTACAGATCAATGTCAACAAGATGGAGGCCCTCCTGATTGATTCGCGTTAGCGCCGCCGCATTTCAAGTGCAGATAACATAAGCATTCAAGGCTGCTCTCTCAATCCCTCGAAGCCACTCAGCGATCTGGGAGTCTTGTTTGACTTGGAACTGACCTCAATCCCTTGTGTCCGCAACATAATTTAATCCCTTATATCCACACCATCGCGCACGCCTTAATGCCATTCATGGACTTGCCCCGCCTATCTCTACGACCTGCTGTCTCCCTATCAGCCCATACCGTCCCCTCCATTCACCAGTTTCTGGCCTGCTCCGCGTCCACCGCCCTTACCTCCCAAACTTCGGTGGCCGGGCATTATGCCTCTCTGCTCCCACACTATGTGATACCGCAGTCCCTCTGACATGCTTCCTCCCTTTCCTCCTTCAAAGCCGGTATCAAGACCTTCCTATTTCACCGCCTTCAGATCCCATCCTAACTCTCCACCCTCCCTTACTCTCCTTTCCCTTCCCCCTACCCCCCATCCACCCCTCCTCGGGTACCGAAGTAACTGTTCAGCGCCTTGGGACGATCCCCCGACGTGAAAGTCGCTGCACAATTGCAATTTTGTTGGTGTTATTTGCAGAGACACCATCCTCTCCCTGAGATTTCAAACCCTGAGTTTAAGTTTGAGCAGATGGAGGCACAGCCTACCTAAGTTATTATTCAAGGCACACAAAGCATTCCAGGTTCCCACTTGTCGCCCATTATGGATGCAATCAGGCTCAGCTGCCCTGCTATTTTCCAGTGATGTTTTCTATTATTTTAGTATAATTATTGTCTCTTTTAGAAATTATGCCCTTCTTTCCCTGTCTCAAATGTGTTCCCAATTTCCTCAAATTTCTTAGCATAATTCCAACACTGTTCCACCTCTATTGGTACACTCCTCACTCTATGTGGCACTCGGCTTTTTGGCCAAGCTTCAGATTAACCTCCTTTACTGTTTGACTATCGAACATCCTCGATTCTGTCCCTCACCTCGGGTTAGAAGCATTGATTTACGAGCGACTTGCGAAGTTTTCCTGATGGTTAAGGAGCAAAATGTTTATAATTGTTTTGCCTTATTCACTCCCTTTAAATGTGTTCCAACATGCACCATGTCCGCCGCCCCACATTAGTGGTTAGAACGTCAGACCCTCTGGCCTTACCCATCAGAAATTCATCCATCAGTTACTTTACCTCCAGCATCTCTTCCCTGCTCCAAAGTCCATCTAAAAACGCACTTATTGAATGTAATTCTATTGATTTATAGTTTTAACAGGAAACATTGTGAACTGTGAATCGAAGAAAACGCTGTGATGCATAACAATTTGCCAGAATTAATAAAATTTAAGCATGTTATTATTGGACTGTAGGAGTAGGTAATGTAACTTTTTGCGAATCAGACATGTTTTATCAGAACAATAGAAAATGTATGTTATCATGTAAATGAAGGATATTTGAAACATAGT
Source organism: Hydrolagus colliei (assembly GCA_035084275.1). NCBI lineage: Eukaryota > Metazoa > Chordata > Chondrichthyes > Chimaeriformes > Chimaeridae > Hydrolagus > Hydrolagus colliei. The sequence continues at coordinate 2,095,725 of JAYJKW010000399.1, forward strand.
CTCTTATTCCATCTGTTCCTCTTAACAGAACAAAAGTTTTATCGATAATCAGTTGTACACTGCTGGAAAGCCACGATCCACAGATTCACCTTGAAAAATGACACCTATGATACTGAAACATTATGGTATCAGTTTACAGCTCTTGCTACCAAGCCAATTTGTACAGATTTGAATCAGAAACTTCTGAATAAGAAGCGAGAGCACGGCATACTGTTCCAGACTGACACACAGATTCCATGTCCGGTTTGCTGCTTATTTTCTAAACAAGTTGATGATCACGCTAAACGGGTGCCTTATGGTATTGGATAACTCCTGCCGAAATCTGGTCTGAGCCAACGCGTAAATGCAAGTGTTAGTGCCACAACTCAGCGCCAGAAATATTTCCCCAGTGTATTCAGCAATCAGCGATGGGTCAGTGTATGCATATGGGCCAAAGTGAGAGTCGGTGCTTATAGAGTGTAGGAAGGCGGCGACGTGTGGCATCCACAGCAACACAAAGCTCCCGGAGATGGTCAGGAGCAAAATGATGGATTTCCTCCGACTCTGCAACTCGGGGTCACTGCTGCTCTCCTTCCAGTGTCCCAGCAGAGACCTGCGTTTCCTGTTGGCTGCCAGGATGTGCCTGACAGTCAGAGCGTTGAGGATTATTATCAGGAAATAGGGGGCGAGTGGGCAGTAAACAGTGTCAAGCCAATCGAAGAATAACCATCCTGGAGAGGTGTAGTAGTTGGGCTTTTTACTGCAACCTATCGACTGATGTTCTACGATGTAGCTAGGTTCAAACATGAAGTAAACAGGTATGTTCTTCATGAAGGTCAGTCCACAAAGAGACACCGTGACAAACTTCGCAGTTCTCAGTGTGCAGTATTGGGCTTTGAGCTTTGAGTAACAGATTGCTACAGACCGGTCCACAGTGAAGGCCACCGTCAGCCACACTGAGCTGTCAACTAGAAGGTAGTTTATGGCTTCAATTGCACTACACACTGGTGTGTACTCGAGGATCGAATATGGGAAATAGTAACGCAAAAGATAATAAATCATAACACTGAAAATTAACACCAGTAGATCTACTGTTGTCATAGCCAAGAGATAGTGAGACACACCTTTAGAGAGTCCACATCTTCCATGAAACAAGATAGAAATTGTCAGGATGTTTGCTGCCGGAAGAGGAAAGAGAGAGTAACGTTTAATATTCCAAAGAATAGTAGCAAATTATATAAACAATAATAATAATCGTATAGATTCATATAGATTGCATTTCATGACGTCTATAGGTCTCAAAGAACTTTACAGAATGTGTTGTAAAGTGAATAGACTGTATATGGCAGAGCAATGTCCCAAAAACAGTTGTTGATTGAAATGACCAATTTATTGTTGTAATTTTGAGGGATTATTATTGGATGTGTGGAGAAAGGAAACGTGCCTAATGTATAATACTAGTTCGAATGGAACCCATGTCTTTCGATACTCGACGAGTGCAATATCCAACATCCAGGTATCTGTCCTAGGCTTTCCACGTGATATTCTAAACCTGCGTTCCAACACCTACTATACAACAATAACAACATAATTACACTTATAGAGTGTATTTCACGTACGGACGACATCCCAAGGCGTTGAACAGTCAGGTCGGGACCCGAGCAAAGGAGAAAAGTGTCGGGGAAAGGGGCAGGTGGACGGTGAGTAGGATAGAGGAGTGATTTAGGAGAGCAACACAAGGCTATATCGAGACAGCTGCATGGAATGAGAAAGGTTTACGTTTTTAATGCTATTTTAAAATTTACATCATCTAGAGAATCCAATTCAAGATCCTGGTCTTCACACTTAAAGCGCTCCACAAACTGCCCTATCCGTTACCTCCAATCCCCTTACCAATCGCTTTCTCAGAAACTACTGTAACGTGAAATAACAATATATTTGTGGGCGAATCGCGGCAGCCAATTGCGCATAGCAGTGTCCCCAAAACAGTCGTGGATTGAAATGACCAATTTTATTATTGCGTTTTTTTTCGACTGGTTCTTATTAGGCGCGTGGAGTAAGGAAACATGACCAAAGTGTCGCCGTGCCCTGAAAGTCTCCCCAGTTTTGTCTCCCCAGCTTGCAAGACAAGTGGTCTAACCACTAAGCCACAGGAGCTCCATTATATCGTAAACTTGGTGCACAATTTTTAAATACTTCTCTTACAGGCCACTAATTGTACTGTATTTTGTTAAGAATTAAGTTTTGCGAAATCAACACAGTTCGAGGTAACTGGCACCGCTTAATAAAATACTACTATATTGGTAAATCCAACACTACAATCTCAGAGAGCTGAAACTTGGATTTGGCATCCTCGTGCTCCCAATTATTTGAACTCTCCCTACCTCTGTGATCAACTGCAACCTTACTTAAGCGGAAGCTCGCTTTGTTCAGTCGGCTATATCTATTGTATATCCCCACACTACCTGTTTCACCTTTTCAGACATTCTCGCTTCCCTTTGCATTCGCTGGAACTCAACCTTTGGTCGCGTTGTCTCTTCCACTATGTCAATTCCTACATTCAAAGCTTATCTCGAGACGTAACCCTATGACTGTGGTTTCGGTCACCATTTCCACCTCATCAGGTGTCACCTACCTCCATAAAAATCTCGCGCCTAGTCGGCCATTATAAATGGCCGGCTGGGCCATTTGCAAAATTTGCAAAATAATCAAAAAGTGGGAGTGCAAATCAAGTAGAAACCAATTAAAGAAATTCTAGCATCAACTTTGTGGAGACAGATATGGGAAAACAAATACAATTCAAAATAGTTTTATGTTCACTCAGAGACTGTGTAGCGAGGAATCCATAATTCTACCAGCTGATGGCGGGACGGGTAATGAAGGAACATATTTTGCGAAACAGCACTGATTGAAGAACTGCAGTGGCACGGACAGTACGGCTGGAATATTTGAAAGATACAAATTGTCTTACCAGGGATTCCTATCACTGCCAGAATATGGTAAAAAATAAAAGATATCTGTACAATTGGTGGGAAACCCATGTTCTTCACCAATGTGAGCCAAGACTCGCTCCGCATCAAAAACTTATGGAGTTTGCAATTAACTCTGTTTTATAAATTAAGGGAATCCTCCATAGAGACCTGCTCAATTGCACAATGATAGTTGTTACATGCAAGTGAGTGAACAAACATCTACGATCTTTATCAGGGAGTAGAATACGTCATCGAAATTGGGGTGGATATGAAAGTCCTAGCTTGAGAAATGGTGGGGAGCTTGTTAAGTTTAACCATGACAATCTGCCCTCTTCTAGAAGCTCGAACTTTGGCTGCTACCTCAACACACATTTTGTCGTGTGTCAGCATCAGTTCTTGTCAACTCGCCATCTGAAACTTCCAGGTTTTGGTGATCAAATAAACACATAAGAAGCATTGGTCTATATATGAACTGTGACACCTGCTTCAACAATAATTATTTTGTTCACATTGATCAGGGTCCTTTTCCCATAAATTGATAGTTTATTTGATTATGGTAGCTTGATCGATGCCTAGGATGCTTACTCCATACTTATCAAATTGAAACGATATATATTGGGGCTCTTCCTTCACTAAACAAACTCAAAAGATTAGCAGAAGGAAGGTCAACAACCACAAAAAATTACTGTTGTGAATCCAATTTCATGCCAGGCGGACATGCTAAAACAACATATATTGGAGGACTCGCGTTCCAGAAGGTGGGAGAGATAGGGTGAATGGAAACATGGATCCCTGTATCTGAGTGGTTAGAGCGCTCTCCTTTTAAACGAGAGACCTGGGTTCAATTCCAGACAGTGCAGAAACATGGGCAACTTTCCTTCCTCCACACGCCTGATAATAGCATCTTCAAAAAAAAAGTCGTTTTCTATCCACGACTGTTTGTGAGACGCTGCTGCTGTGTTCAATTGCCTGCCATGTATCACCCACATATATTCAGTCAATTCACTTTACAGTGTATTCTGTGAAGTGCTTTAAAATGACAATAGGTGATGGGAAAACCGTTATAACAAATGAAAGGATTATTATTATTACTTCTATAAAATCATTCATTTACATCAGGGTAAACCTGGAGCCGAAGATCATTCCCAATCTGTTCATCTGACATCTAACCGCGTCCTACATCAACCTACCTGTAGCTCACAAATACTCTACAACCATTCTAACTTTGAGGAAATATTGGACGTCCTCAAATCCAATATTGAAGTGATCTGCACGGCCGTCTCTTCCTTGTCCACTGCTGCCCATATTACCTCACCTTCATGCTTGGCCAACAACCATCCCTCGCTGAATCAATTTGAGTTCACCTTTCCTCACCTCAATCCTTTCATATATGAAGCCCATCATCTGTTCCCTGAACCCCATCCCCATTCTTTACTTACCTCAACTCCCACCTCCACCTATTGGCCCACTTGATGAACTCGCTGTATCCACCGACACTGTTCTCTCACTCTAAAACAACTGAGGTGACCGAAAACCTAAATCAGCTTGCACTTGATCCATTCCTAATATCAAGCTATCGTGTCAACATGCCATTCATCTCCAAACTCCCATTCTCTTTCAAGGCAATGGCTTAAGTGGTCATGCCCCAGGTTCAGGCCTGCCATTCCCTCCAAATGCAAGTGTGCCAAAGTCACAAAAGCCCCAGCAAAAGTCAAATAACACACAGAACATCAGATACTAGGGCTCTCTGCTTCTGTATACATATAGACCATTCTGCTGCCTTTGGCAGCTTGATCATTTTCTCTTTTAACCACAAATCTGCACAGTTCAGTCTTCACAGACCTGCTATTGCTGCGGCGGGGTGGCCATCATCTCCAAAGCCTCCTTTGTTCTTTCCACCTATTGCTCTGGCTGTTTCCCCTCCTTCGAGCACCTCACGCTCCATCATACTTCTCTTTCCTTATAAATCCTTCTACTCTATCGTCCTCCAGATCCCGCTGTCTCTTTCCTCTCCAATATCTCCACTCTCCTTTCCACCCTGTCAGTCTGCTCTGAATGTCTGCTCATCATGTGCGACTTCAAACTTCACCTCAGATTCCCGTGCATCACACCTTCCGATTACACTGCCCTGCTTTCCGCATTGAAACTCACCCTCCACATTGCATCCCCGACCCACAAACGTGGCCACGCTCTCGACATAATCATCACCAACGGCCTTGACAGCTCATCATCTCGGACAACGCCATTTCGGACCATTTTCTTATCTCCTTCTACTCTTCCGTTCCTCTATCCCTCATGAAGCCTTCAACTGTAGTTTTCCGCCCATGGCAAATTCTCCCCCTGAGACCCATAAAGAGGTCCTCACGTCCTCCAACCTCTTACGCCTCCAGTCTTCCACCTACAGCTGTCCAGCGGTTCCACGATCGTCTCTCCTTCACCTTCAACTCACTCGTCCCCCTGAAATCCAGGTCTATTTCCAAACTCACACGCACCCCCTCATAAATCACTCATCTCCGCTCCCTAAAAACCCATTCCTGCCTGCTTCAGGGCAGTTGGCTGAAACCTGGCCTCCCGTTTCACGACCAACTGTGGTCGAGCATCTCCACAGCTAACGCCGTTCCTTGTGTCACGCGAAAACGGACTACAAATCCAACATTATCCTGGAGGCAAAAAACTATCCCAAGTCCTCTTTCCCACAACCAACCACCTCCTCCGCGAACCCACTCAGCTCTCATCAATCTTCTCTTCAAATGCGAAGTGCGAGGAGGTCATTGACTTATTTTCCTCAAAAATCCACAATATCCGCCAGGCAGCCTCATGCTGTCTGTCACCCTCTACCACCTCCATCCCACCCACTCACCCTCCATATCATCAGCTTGTACATCGACCACCTTCCTACATTCCTTCTCACAAGTCTCTCTTTCCTCCCTCTCACCTCCATGAAGCCAACCACCTGCTGCCATTCCCATCAACCTACTGCTCGCCCAGTTTCACCTCCTCTGCCCATTGCTGGGTGACATCACCAACGAGTCCCTCTCCACAACATCCGTCCCTGCCCGCCTCAAAACTGCTGCCACCACCCCTCTCCTTAAAAAAACCTTCCTAGATCCCTCAAACACCAGCCACTATCGCCCTATTTCTAAGATGCTCTACCTTTCAATAGCACTGGAACGCGTTGTTGCAAGCAACTCAGCGCCATCTCTCCTCTCACTTCCTCGTTGAACCCCTCCAGTCCAGTTTATGCCCTGCCCATACGACAGAGACTGCGCATGTGAAAGTCACAAACGACGTCCTCTCTATCCGCTACCAGGGATCCCTCTGCCTCCTTTTCCTCCCGGATCTGTACGCTGCGTTCGACACAGTCGAACACGCCATCATCCATTACAGCGCCTGTCCTCCATCATTCACCTCAGTGGGACCGCACTCGCCTGTTTCGAGTCCTACCTCAAAAACCTCCAGCATCGCCACAAACGGCTTTTCCTCCCGCTCTTACCCAGTTAAATGTGGATACTCCAATTATACATCATTGACCCCCATCCACTTCCTCATCTATCTTGGTGATGTCAACCGCTGACCTGGGTCACACTTCCACATAGATTCATAGATTCATAGAATTTTACGGCACAAAAGGAAGCCATTCGGCCCATCTAGTCTGTGCCGGCTCTTTGAAAAGAGCGATTCAATCCCACTGCCCTGACCGCTCCCCATAGCCTAATAGACGTGTTCTCCCTAAATAAAGATCTAATTCCCTTTTAGTAGCTGGGTGGAAGACACAAGGGATTGTGTATAAACAACATAATGTTTTTAGTTAATACCAGAGATCTACTCATAGTGATATGGTCTGCAGCTGGAGACGGAGCTATGTTACGTATGTTTTTGCACAGGAACCATCTTGCAAAAGACAATGGGTGAAGGGCCACCCAATGAACTGAATAAAGAGTAATCGATTCAAGGAAGAAGACAATAATTTGAAATGAGGGATATCGAATCTATGTTTTTCAACTTCCGAAGAAGGGAAGGTCAAGAATATGAATGAAGCAACTCTACAAGTACATTAATAGCCGCATACTGGTAAATGGAGTTCGAACTGGAAATTATACAACAATACTTGGATACCGTTTGATGGACTTAAATTTATACTAATCTGGACAATAAATTTTACTTTGCTATTCTATCTCTCCCACAGCAGGCGGTTTGGTCAATTTGGTCAACTCATAAGCCATGCATAAATACCTAAGGATTGTTTTGATGAATAATTTCACGTTTCTTATAATTATTATTAACCTGAACTAATAAACATGCGTATTAATTGTAAAACATTTGTATCGAGCCGTACGTCACCGCAGGGTCACGAGTTCAAATTGAAAGACACAAGTCAGAGTCAGAATGAAAGATTAAGTTAGAGCTAAGGGTCAAACGAGGCAATGATTCTGCAAATACTCCATGATTTGAACAGTGCGTAAAGATGTAGACACGGTAGACATGATGAACGCCTGAGATCACGACTCACTGAAAAGGGCCGTGGAGGATGGTCTCAGTTGTTTTTACTGTTTAGTTGGAGAAAGATGCAACTCATCCATCCATGACTTGATAATCTGAAAGCAGTTGATCAGAACAACAATAGATCTGGAAATGAAGACGGGTACAAAACGTGCGGCTGGGTTTCACTCATGTAGGAGGTGTATGTAATGGCTACAGAATGTATAACTATGGGAAATATGTAAATGATGAAAACGAGAGTATCGAGGAGAGAACTGGAGAGCACTATATGTGCCTGCAATTTGAATAGAGAAGTGAAGCCAATTTTAGTTGCAGAAATTAATATAACAAAGGAGGCCATTTTCCTTTGACGTAGCCCCCAAACTTCATTACATTGATATACTGTTGCATATAATATGATGGTGATGAAACATATGAAAGCTGCATGAAGTTTCAGTTATCCTTAAGTAAATGTAATCCTCAACTTTGTTCAGAACTTATCAATGATTATAACTGCAGGCATTCAGTTGTAAATCCAGTCTTTATCTGCGTAACGTACAGAATAAACTTTTCTGTAAATGACTGAAGTCAATTCTTGTGGTTCACGTTCAGTTACAACTGAACGCCAATTGCAAGGCTGTATCAGGTGCAGTAAACCATGTTTATTTTGGCTGTATGCCAATGTCACTGAAAGGCAGTTGGTAAATCATTTACAAGCAAATTCATGTCGAAATTATGTAAATAAATACAGCCGTTTGTTTCAAGATTACAAATTACAAATTTGACATTTTAAGTACAGAACAGAATTAATTTTACGATGCAGAATCAAACGAACGTGCCATCTGCTCCCTCGTAATTTTTCCAACTCTCCTACTCTCCTTCCCCTTCCCCCGATCCGAACCTTCCTCTCATGCTCGGGTCCTGACCTGACTGTTCAGCGCTTTGGAACGTCCTCCTGATGTGAATGGCGCGCATTAAATGTAATTTTGTTGATGTATTTGTTGAACAAGCTGATCATGGACACTATCCTGTTGGGGAGTTAAAATGAAACAAACACGGAATGTGAAAGAGCGCTCGTTCCACCAATGCTATAATCATACTATAACATTGCCTTCCTTCCATCAACTCTCTCTGAATCTAAATGTGTCTGGATATTCCTATAATGCATGGTGCTTTGAGATAAGCCCGAATTTAGGTAGCTCTAATTTTCCTTCCGGATTTAACACACAGTAACTGTACAGTCTATATGGTACATCAATAATTGCCACATAAATAAATTATGTTGAGCAAAGTTTATGCGTTGTATCGTCCTTTAGCATGAATTTTAGTTCAATAGTCACTTCCCAATAATGCGAATTGTAGATAAGGAAACGATAGCCGCCTTCGCTCAGTGGTTAGAGCACTCGACCTACAAGCGTGAGACCTGTGGTCGAATCCAGGCAGATCAGGGCGAAACCTTGAGCAAGTTTCTTTGACCGCACCTTAGGATGCCCTACTAACTCTTCCGCGTCGCCTACTGTCCTTCCCCTTCCCAGCCGCTCCGCTAGCCAACGGCGTGGATCCAGACCTGACCGCTCAGCGCTTTGGGACGTCCTCCCGACGTGAAAGGTGCTATATTAATGGAATTGTGTTGTTTTTGTTTCCTCACTGCACGTGTCTAATAATAATCCTTCCAAAAAAAATTCAATCCTAAAATTAATTATTCAATCAACGACTGTTTATGGGACACTGCTGTGCACATTTGGCTGCCACATTTCGCCCACAAATACCCAGTCAATTCACTTTACAGTAGTTTCTGTGAAGCGCTTTGAGACTTCGATAAGACGTGGAAAGCGCTATATCAAATGTAAGGATTATTATATTATTACTATTATATTACAATATGATATTATTATATTGTATTATATTATATTGTATTATTTTTTATTTTACTTTCTTATATTGTTATCTATTATCCTTGTTATATTTATCATTATACGCGGAATCCGCTTGGAGCTGAGCTGACTCCAAATGGATGTGCGTGGCAACTGAATTGCTGCATCTGATCAATCGATCTGAGATGCCTTCCGCAGACAAGCATCTGAGCCAGGCGAGTCTGAGGTACTCCAACACACTGCAGCAAACCAGGCAGCTTATATCCTTGGCAAATAGAGGCATTATTCGTAATCATCTCTTGATAAGCCTGCATATGATGGGTTGCGTGGTCCTCTGTAAACACAAAGCAGTAATAGTGCCACCAATGCCAAGCTACCGGGAATTAGCTGACTAGGTTTCGGTAGTACTCCACTTCACACACTGCGGGGTCCAAATCGTGGTTCTCCTCAATCTGTGCCTAATGATCTCCAAAATTTGTTAGACAGTGTGCATCCTCAACAGAGAGAAATGGCATTCGAATTCCAGGTAGATAATGTCCATGCTCCTATTGTATATACTGTTCGACCGCTGAGTATGGTTACTGTTAAGATTGTGATGAGTTTAAGAAAATCAAGAAGGAATTTATTACTGAGAGAATTGCCAGATTTCTTCAGTGGTTATGCCTTGTGATAGAATAAAATTATTTTCCAGGATACATTGTAGATTGGAGAGGGGTGTATATATAACTGGGTCCTATTGGACGCTTGGTATATTAGGCTTTAAAGGTTCGGCTGAAGTGCACACATTTTTTTACCAAACAAACTAGAGTACTTTGTTCACAAAATTACGGGAATAATACTAGTACTTGTATTATTATTGTGAGGAAGTCTCGAGGCGCTTAACGGTCAGTTCGTGACCAGAGTAGGGCGTGGGAGGAAAGTTAGTCCCCCCAACCTCAACCACATCGGTTGGTCACGGAAGAAGGGGAAGATGAGTAGTTATGGCTTGAAATTATTGAAATCTGTGTTAAGGTCAGAACACTGTCTCTAGCTAGTCTCAAGGTCTCTAGCCAGATAGACATGGAACTTGTCCTGCGGTTCTTTGGAACAGCGCAGGAGACCGTGGATAGACAGGTCAGACGGCGAGTGGGAAGGAAACTTGATATGGCAAGAAACCGGTAAGTTATTGGTTGTATTTGCGGACAGAACGGAGGCAAACATGTCACCCTACCTGTATTTCATCTCCACAATCTAGAGTGGACCACATAGTGAGGAGCGGATGCAATATACTGTACTATATTAGTGGTAGTGCATATAAATCGTTATCTCACATAACAACTATACTTGGGGGCTTGGACGTTGGTCCGACAAGAGGTGAAACCGCAGGGAAGGAGCCGTAGGAAGGAGTGCAAATGTTACTGTTGATGGAGGAATTAATTAGAGAGTCGCACTGGACACCGTCCCTTCGGAATCCTGAGAGTGAAAGAGAGGGACATATATTATTTGTAGTGGTGTCACGCTGGAGGTGACGGAAACGGCAGATATATATCCTTGAATATTGAAGTTCGTGGTGTGGTAGGTGAGGATTATGGGGAGCCTTTCAAGGTTCTGTGATGAGCGGAAAGGGGTTATGGAGATATACGGGAAATTCTGCGGTCACAGTCAAGTGCCAAGCCCACCACAGTAGATGGGAACCCTTGTTCGAGAAAAAGTGGAGGTGTAGTCCAACTGGCAGTGGGAGTCATTGAGCTAGTAAAACATATCTGTCGATAATCCATGGCCCGAGAAGTCGAGGAATGGAAGATTCAGAGATGTTCCATGTGAATTTAATGGAGGGTTGGAAGGTGAAAGAGAAATTAATGAGTTGCTGTGAGAGCAGGAAGCAGACACAACACAATCATCAATGCACCAGGGGAACAGGTAAGGGAGCGGACGGGAATGGGCCTGAAGCAAATAGAGTTTCATATGTCTAGCAAATAGAAAAGCATGGCGGGGACCCACGTGGGTTACATAGCGATACCTTTTATTTTAAGGAAGTGGTTGGAGGTGAATTGTTCAATGTCAGAATAAGTTGAACCGGGCGGAGCAGGGTGGTGGTAGATTGATACTGGCTGTTACACTGTTCCAAGTGGAAAGGGAAGACCTTCAGGCCGCCGTGATGGGGGGTGGATGTGTACAGTCACTGAACTGCACATTGTCCATTGTGAATGGGATGCATTTAGGACTACTGAGCTGAACATTGTTATAGTCTCGGAGTGTGTCAGAAGAGACAAATGTATCGGTCGGTAGGCTAGGAACAAGAGGAGCAAATGTAACAACAATTTGAGTGAAACACTCCTTTTGTAAGGAGTGTTTCACGTCAGGTGGATGTGCCACATGCTGAACAATGATTGTTTCTGACGCAAGCTGGGAATTGGGAAACGGATAGTGTGGAGGCCATGGTGGGAAGGTCGGTAATTAAAGACATGGTTGAAGAGAATGATGTTGAAGAAAGCAATGGAGCGGGTGAAGCAGATCGACTGCAGAATAGATCTCCAGAGTGACTGAGGGCATACATACCACTGATTGAGTGGGATGAGGAGGCGGGTGGGCATGAAGCAGGCTGAAGTCCACTGAGTGGACGGAGTAGGTAAGTTGTTAGGGGGTTTCGGAGGTTGAAAATAGAGGGGCAACGAGGCCAACAAATGCTTTGAAGGTGAGGACCTGAAACTCGAAATGTATCCTCTGTTTTTGGAAGTCAGTGGACTGATGCGAGGATGGAGGAGATATGTTCTCGGAACCTAGTGTTGGTGGTGATACTGGCTGCAGATTTCTGGACGATCTGTCGTCCACGGAGGGATTATGTAGAGATTAATTCCATTAAATTAGTACGGAAATATTAAATATTGAATATGTGCAATGCCAGCCAAACTGAACGCCATTGTAGTTTAGCCAAGATACGAAATGTGCTGTGGGATAGAATCAATATGTAAGGAGACTGGGTGGGCTTGGTGAGAATCAGGAGGTTAACTGACTTTGTAGTACACCTTTTGCTGGCAGATACCCAAACAGCCCACAAACACAAGAGTCAGTAAACAGTACCCTCCCCCCCAAACACACAGCAACAACATTGTACCCTCCCACACAAACACAAATATACTGTACTGTACCGTAGACCACAAGCACACATTCACTACTCTGTACCCTTCCCCACAAACACACAGTCACTAAAATGTAACATTCATGATAAACACAGTCACTACACTGTGCCCTCGCACACATGCACAGTCAAAACACAACACCCTACCCCACAAACACACAGTCACAAAACTATACCCTTCCCCACAAACACACAGTCACGACAATGTACCCTCCCCAACAAACACACAGTCACAACACTATGCCCTACCCCGCAAACACACACTCACTACAATTTTCCCTTGGCCACAAAGACAGAGTCCCTACACTGCCCTTCCTCACAAACACAGTCAAAAAACTGCCCTCCCCCACAAACACACAGTCACTGCACAGTAACCTCCCACACAAACACTCAGCTTGTACACTATACTTTCCCCCACAAACACTCAGTCACTACTCTATACCCTCCCTCACAAATAATCAGTCACTACATTGCCCTTCCCCACAAACACAGTCGCTTCATCATACCCTCCCTCACAAACACTCAGTGAATACACTACACCCTAACCCACAAACTCTCAGGCACTACACTATACCATTCCCCACGAAAACATTCACTACACTAGATTCCCCCACAAACACATGATATTACACTATACAGTCGACCACAAACACACAGTATATAGCTTCTCCCACAAACAAATTCACTATACTATACCATCCCACACAAAAACACATTCAATAACTATACCCTCACCCACAAAAACACATTCACTAAATGGTACCCACCCTCACAAACTCAGTCACAACACTATATCACTCCACACAATCACACAGTCACTGCATTATAAGCTCCCCACAAACAAACAGTCACTACATTGTACCCTCCCGCACAAAAAGCAATCACTATATGCTAGCCTCTCCAACAAACACACAGTCAACACAATGTAACCTCTCACACAAACACACAGTCACTACATTGCCCTTCCCTCCACACACAGTCACTACATTATACCATGCACCACAAACGCAGAGTCACCACTATGTACCCTCACTAGCAATCATTTAGTCACTGCGTTGTAGAATCCACCACCAACACACAATCTCCACACTATACACTCCCCCATAAACATGCAGTCACTTAACTGTACCCTCGGCCACAAACACACAGTCAGTACACTATACTCTCCCCTACAAACACTCTGGTGCTAAACTATACACTTCACAAAAACACAGTCACTACACTGTACCCTTTCCAACAAATACACAATCACTTCACTGTAACATTCTTCACAAGCACACAGGAAACTGCACTATACACTGCCCCACAAACACAGCCATTACGCTAACTATTCACCCTAAACACACAGTCACTGCATTGTAGCCTTCTACAGAAAGACAGTGACTACACTGCACCAACCCCCACCCACAAATACACCGTCAAAACCAATATATCTATATCTTACCCCACAAACAAACATTCACTACACTGTACCCTCTCCCACAAATACACAGTCACTACACTGTATCCTCCACCGCAAACACACTGTCACCACAGTATAACCTCCCCCACAAACACACTGTCAAAACAATAAAACCTCCCTCACAAATAGTTTCTACATTGTGCCCTCCCCCACAAGTAAACTGTCAGTACATTCTACGCTCTCCCACAAACACACAATCACTACACTGTATACTCGCCCACAAATACAGAGTCACTACACTATATGATTCACCAAAAACAAACACTCACTAAACTATAGCTTTCCCCACACACAGACACTGCACTAAACACTCCCACACAAACGCACAGTCACCACACCATACACCCCCCCACAAACAAACAGTCACTAATCTGTACCATCCCCCACAACTTCATAGTCACTACATTGCACGCACACCCACAATCACACAGTAACAACACCAGTCCCACAAAGACAGTCACTACACTGTACCTTCCACCACAAACACTCAGTCAGTAATCAGTAACATTCCGCAAGACCACAGTCACTACACTGTGCGCTCCCCCGCAAACACACATACACTATACTCTACGCTCCCCAACAAAAACACAGTAACGCAGTCACTACATTGCCCTCCCCCACAAACACACAGTCACTACATTATACCATCCACCACAAACGCTCAGTCACTTCACTGTACCCTCACTAACAATCAGACAATCACTTCCCTGTAAACTGCACCATCAGCACACAATCACTACGCTATACACTCCCCCACAAACACACAGCCACTAAACTGTACCCTCACCCACAAACACACAGTGACCACATTATACCCTTCCCCCAAAACACTCAGTAATTGCTCTATACCCTCCCCACAAACCCTCAGTCGCTACATTGCCGTTCTTCCTCACAAACACAGTCACTACACTGTATCCTCTCGCCCAATAACAGGCAGGAAATGAAATATATATTTCGCCTTAATTTGTCCATATAGACAATGAGATCAATTCACAGTGCAAGTATAACTCATTATATTTTTACATTTTCATCCTGGAGCATTTGATTGCTCTTTCTCTCTCTCTCGTCTCTAATGCAGAATATTCTTTGTTGATGTCCAATGGCAACTGAGCAGCCTGCTTGTTGGATGTTTTACAATGTGTTTTTTTATGTTTGAGAGAAAGGGAGAGCGAGGGCGAAGCAGCAATGTGTTATGTGGGGAAGCGGGTGTGGGAGGCAACCCTATGCTAAGTTGGGGGTGGTCAGGATGGGAACTTGCAGCGGGACATACAGAGGCAGATCATAAATAGATCAATTTGTGGTGGTCGACATGCGCAGCAAAATAGATTTTCTGATGCTGTGCAGCAGAATCTATGTTGCTGAAGTAAATTAGGCCAAATTAGTATGTTAAATTGAGTATCTAAATCTACTTTTATTACAACAATCAATGCGGTTTTCCTTCCTCCACAGGACTGGTAAGAATCACTCAAGATAAACATTCAGTAATAAATTGGTCGTTTTATTCCACGACTGTTTGTGGAACACTGCCTTGTGTGCAACTGGCTGTCGCGTATGGCCCACATATGTACAGTCAAATCACATCAGATTAGGTTCCGTGATTTCCATTGAGACGTCTGGACGATGTGAGAAGCGCTATATCAAATGGAAGGATTATTACTATTGCTATTGATATTATTAGTAGAAATTATTACAAATTATAACTCCAGTGCATTTCGCAATCCAATAGTGGAATAGGTCATCATTAAAAGATCATTTCTAAGGGCTTCTGTATTACATTTGCAGGCCTGTCAAACACGTTATGAGCAATTAACTGCGACATTTTAAAACGTTAAAATCCCCGGGGATTTAAACTCAGAGGTGTGTGTGCTGACATCTCAGTTGACATCCCACGTGTCTGACCCTCCAGAACTACCTCATCTTCACACGTGTCACAAACAATCGAACAGACAGATTGTGAATGAGGCTCCTCTGTGCAATGGATTGTTGAGGCTCTGTGACGTCAATTTGGACATTAAACAGTTACATTGTCCATTATCTGAGCAGCTGCTAGTTTACTGCTTTTAACTTTGTGTGTGTGTGTCTGTGTGTTTGTGTGTGTGCGTGTATGTATGAGAGAGAGAGCTTCTGTCTGTTTTAGTTTGTGTGAGAGAGATAGAGAGAGAATGCCTGTAGATTTGTGTGTTTGTAAGAGATAGATATATATACAAAGAGAGAGTACCTATGGTTTTCGTCTGTTTGAGAGAGAGACAGCCTCTATGGGTTTGTCTGTGTGTCTGTGCATGAGAGAGAGAGTCTATCAGTTTGCTTGAGTGTAAGAGAGAGAGAATATGACTGTATGATTCAGTGTGTGCGTGTGTGTAAGAGACAGATTGAGAGAGAGTCTATGTGAGTTTCTGTGTGTATGATAGAGAGATAGTCCTTGTGGATTTGTGGGTGTGAGAGAGAATCTCAGATTTTGTGTGGTTGTGTGTTTGATGAATTGTAAGGAGCTAACAGCAGAAGCTACACAGACAGAATAAGACAGATAAAACTTCTAACACGGGCTGCACGGCAAGGTTTCTGTTCCTTTGCGAAAGAATACATATGTGGAACTTGAAGCAAATAATGGTCTAATTAACACTTTAGATCGAGTAGCTGCATCCAGTCATAAAACTACAACAAATATGATTTGATGGCAGCAAAACATTTAACTGCATAACAGTAAACCGATCATTCCTGAGCGATTCTGTCATTGCATTACTGGCCACTTACACAATCCAGTGAATTAAACGTGCAATTTAAGCTCGGAGGCCAATGAGCTGATATCAGATTTCTGTTCACACGCAAAGTGTTTGTGTAACTGAGCTCCATAATGTGAATGAGGGTAACAATCATTTGTTCACAAACTAGGCCTATTCTACAGAACATTCGCGCATTCACCCATTACTATCTCAAATGTTGGTGCCTGGGATGAAGGGACTGACCTATGAGGAAAGGTTGAATAATCTAGGGCTGTATTCTTTAGAGTACAGAAGAATTACGGTGGATCTTATTGAACTATAAAGGAATTTTGAAGGGCTAGATAAGATGGACACTCAGGGATTGTTTCCCCTGGCAGGAGAATCTATAACCAGGAGTCACAGTTTTAAAATTAAGGGTCAGCCTTTCAGAACAGAGTTGAGGAACCATTTCTTCACTCAGAAAGTAGTGAATGTATAGAATGCACTACCCAGAAGGTTGTCGATGCTCAGGCCTTGAACATTTTCAAGGCTGAAACTGATAGGTTTTTGAAAAATAGAGGGATTAGGGATATGGGAATAGGGCAGGTAATCAGAATTAGGTGAGAAGGTCAGCAATGATCTAATTTAATGCAGGTGCAGCTCGAAGGGCTGAACGGCCTACTCCTTGCTCTTGTGTTCTTATGTTACCAGTATTTACCTCAGTTGGTTGAGCTTTCAACGAGTCTCGGTAATTGTTATTCAAATGCAACTTTGATTGTTTGTCAGTTAAACTCTGTGTCCTGGGATGAATGAGGATGTAACACAAACCAATAACTTGTTTCTGGATAGATTGCTGTGAACGTTAGCAGCTCTGTCAGTAATTACAACAAACAGTGACATTTCCGAATGGTTGGATATGTATTTCTGAGAAGCGCTGCTCCCTTTAGAGAGTGTAATACTGCTGGAGAGTTTCTGACCAGAATTAGCCTAAGATAGGTCGCTTGTCTGCACAGCAGTGGGGAACAGACAGCACAACAATGGAAATGGGAACTCACACAGTAAAGAACAAGGTAGACCATCTAAAATTAACCAGCATTTATATACAGAGCTTTCTGTCGCGGTGGTGATATTTATATCAGTTTGTGATGCCGCTCGTACCTGGAGACCAGGCGTTTGCTCGTGTGGCAGTACAGACCATCAATATAGTCTTAAAATTTTAATATTATAACGTGTTTGAGGATTATTGGATATATTGTGTAGACGGGGATGCATATGTTTTGAACCACGCGTTTGCTCACGTAAAGGTCAGCAGGTGAAGATGTGGAAAGCGCTATATCAAATGCAAGGGAAAAAAGTGTTAACAGATCCATGTTGGAATACTTGACCACAACCACCAAACTTCAGGGAATATTTATCATCTTTGCTGCTGGAAATATTTCAATACTCTTGAAGTCTTAAAATGGCGGTCGGCAAATTATTCATGTCGGGATGTGTCAGATAGTGGGAGGTGATGCTGCCGCTCCCTTTAGTTAGAGACAGATTGCAGAAGCTTTTGAACTGACAAACAGAGGTGGGAAGATTCAAGGCATTTTATCTGCTAACTGAGGTGTTATGTAGCTTATCAAGTGTTCTGAGATACCATGCGGAGTGTAGGGCGATATATGCATCGAAGAAGTTGGTGTTGTTGGGTAGATCACTCGCCTCATAAGCGAAAAGAAACAGGGTCAATTTTCTGCTAGGACAGGGCCAAATTTTGGGCAAGTATACTTTGTACACATGCCTCTGTTTGCCTCCGCCAGGAAGTAGGAACATGATGCGGGAATAACTTTGCTGGTGTAGTAAACACGTCAAAATTAGCAAATAAGCAAGCAGTTGACTTCTGGATGATCTACAGCCTGAGAGTGGAGGAGTTAAGGAGACCGACACTCAGCACGTTTCCACAGTCAAGCCTGGATGACAACATGTACGAGAGTTTGGTCAGCATGAATTGTGAGACAATGGCAGAACCAGGCAATGCTGCAGAGGTGGGGACACGCTCAGAGGGTTATGGCATTGATGTGGGGTAGTAAGTTTAAGGCTCCTCCCAAATCACTGAACGGTTTGTGTTGTGTATTTTAGTGGGTAAAGCAATTGCATTCCAAGCGTGAGGACATGAGTTTTATTCCCGTGAAGGGCGAAACATTCGGCTCCACACACCTCTATTTGTACAGCTGTCAGCAGGACCCTGGCTGTTATTTTGGGGCAATCTAAATGCAATTAAAAAAAAACACAATTAGGAGTTGTTTGATTTATTTAATTCTGAGTAGATTGCTGTGAACGTCAGCTGCTCTGTCAGTCACTAAAACACACACTGACTTGTAAGACTGATTGGATATGAATTTCTGAGAAGATTCGCTCCCTTTAATGAGAGGCACATTTCAGGAGAGTTTCAGATCATAACCAGGCTGAGATCTGTCGCTTTCCTGTCGTGCAGGATGGAACCAGCAGGAGGGAGTGGACAATACCACAGTGAAAATCTGAACTGATACAGCAAAGAACAAAATAGATGATACAGTAATAGCCCACTATTTTTCTATACTGCTTTATGCCGCTGTGGTTAATATTTATATGAGTTCCTGAGGCCTGTCTCACCTGGAACCCAGGCGTTCGCTCATTTGTCAAGTATTTTCCAGCAGCTAATTTTTATAAGGTGATTCAAGATTACTGGATGGATTGGGTGTGCTGTCAACCAAGTCATTCCTCTTGTACCATATGCAGGTAAGCAGGTTAACCGATCATGTTGGAATACACCACCAGAATCTCCAAAACGTATTGTGTATTTATCTCCTTTGAAAATATCTGAATAATATGGATATATTAAAATTTCTCTCTGGACGTGTCAGATGGCGGGAGGTGATTTAGGGAGAAGCGGCCGCTCCCTTCAATAAGAGTCAGATTTCAGAAGTTCATCAACTGACAAACAGAGGCGGGGAGATTCAGGGAATTTTATTTCCTAACTGAGGTGATATGTAGTTTGTCAAGTGCTCTGAGATGCTGTGCGGCGTGGATGGTGCTACATTAATGGAAGTTGTTGTTACTGTTGGTTGGATCACTGGCCCCACAAGCCAAAGGGTCAATTCACAACCTGGGTGAAATGTTCGGTAGCTTCATTTAGTACACATGTCTCTGTTTGCGTCCGGCTGGAAGTAGGAAGATGATGGGGGATCACTTTGCCGGCGCAGTGAATGCGTCACCATAAGTAAATCAATAAGAATATTTATCACATAGTTCTCGACGAGTTCGAGGGTAATATCAGTGAAATTGGTAAAAAAAACAGAAAAACAATTAGCAAGGCCAATTTACAGTTTAGTCTGATAAGCGCCTTTATCTACGATGTGACGAATCACAGTCCAATTAATCAACTTTATTATTGTCATATTCCAGGTTAAAGCTGGTATGATTAGAATATAAAGATGTGAAAGACAGCTTCATAGTAGCCTACCCAAACGCCGACTTATCCAACTGGACTGAACTGGAGCTTCAGTTCCTTCTCCCGAAACAAGGTAGCAATTCACCAATCGCCAACACACCCGCCAGTTCAGTGATTCCTTGTCAATGTGCACAGCTACCGAAGATTGAAGAAGCAATGGGTCATATAAAAAACTAGAGAAATAGATGGTTATTTAGACAGAACAGGTTTGTTAGATTACGGGGAGAGAGTGGGGCAGTGGGATTGAGTTGCTTTTTTCAAAGAGCCAGCACAGACTAGATGGGCCGAATGGCCTCCTTTTTGATGTTATGTTCAATTATTCTATGATATCCATCCTCAAGTTCCATCCTTCAGCTACAATTCCTTTACTCAGCATATTCTTTAGTATGCCAATTTATGACAGTAGAATAGTGGGTAATGTGAACTGTATCTATGGGAGTATACAGCTACTGACTGAAACTGATAGATTAGCACAAAGGGCAGAAAATAGCAAAGTGGGTTTCAAGCTAGAAAATCAGAGCTCAAGACAAATTATCAACATAGTTTATACTCAAGTGCAGGATCATTCAAGATATCCAACCGTTTGTCAGTGTAGGAATCTTCTCTGCACCACGCGTTTCCTCGTGTGTGAAGTACAGTTCAGCAGGTAAAGGGTTAACAGATTCAAAGTGTAACCCGTCCCAGTATTTCAACCAGTGTATCTTATTCTTCTTGATAGAATATGTAACAGGAGTAAGGATTTTAGCACAGGCCACTCTCCTCACCATAGCTCAATCCTCTGGTACTTGGACACTAACTGTACGCCATCTAAGCGTCACTTACAATAGCATCAGATGTGTTCTGTATGTGTTTGATTCTGGTTAGATTGCTGTGGACCTCAGCCTTTCTGTCAATCAGTAAAACACACACTGACTTGTCAGGCTGGTTGGTTAAGAATTTCTGAGAATTTTCTGAGAAGCGCCGCTCCCTTTAGTCAGATTTCAGGAGAGTTCCAGATCATAACCAGCCTGAGATTTGTCGCTTGCCTGTCCAACAGAAGAGAATGGACAGCACAACAACGAAACGGGAATTAACATAGGAAAGAGCAATGTAGTCTGAAACCAGCGGAAACCCATCAACTTAGTTAGGATTATCCAAACCCAGCAAATAATTCCATGTATCCCATCTCAACACGGAAATGCCAGAGATAGAGTATCGGAATGCGCTGCACAGAACAACTCTTGGGTTGAAATGTCCTATTTATCATTGTGTGTTTTTACCACTGAGTTTTCTTAAGGCGTGTGTATCTGTTTGTGTGTATGTGTGTATGCGCGTGAAACTGTGTGTGAGGGTATGTGTGTGTTTGCGTGTCAGTGTGTGTGTTTGTGTGCGTATGTGTGTTTGTGGATTACGGGTAGTAGCCCAAAGTTTCACTCTAACCTAGCTGGATTCGATCATAGGACTCACGCTTCTAAGGCGAGCGCTCCAACCACTGAGTTACAGCCAATTCACTTTACAGCATATTCTGCGAAGCGCCGTGAGACACTGTATAGACGACGTCTAAAGCGTTACATCAAATGTCAGCATTACTTTTATTTAGTTTTTTATTTATCTGTCCAAAAGAGCTATGGTTCCAATCCTGACCACTCGGGACACTACAGCACACACCACCTACTAACCAATTAAAATAGCAGCAGCTTTAAAGTGTCTGTAACTGACGTGGGAGAGTGGATGCGTAGTGTGTAGGGAGAATTAGAGTGTCTATAATCCTCACCTGAGTGCGTGGACGCACAGTGTAGATGGAGCTTTACTGTGTCTCTATCCCTGATCGGATTTGTGGACGCAACGTGTACAATTATTTTTACTGTGTCTCTAAACCCTGACCTGGGAGACTGAACGCAACGTGCAGAGGGAGATTTGTTGGATTACACACGTAAGATTGTGTTGTTTCCGTCACTGAGCCTATCACACACACTGAGCCACACCACCCCTCGAACCCCCCCCCCTCCCCCCCGCACCCCCCCCTCCCCCCCGCACCCACCCCCACCGACACACACAGAGTGAGATCTTTACACACACATAAACACACACACACTGACCCACACATACACAGCGACTCAGACATACATTTGGGAGGGGAGGGAGGGGGAGGGAGGAGAGTCCAGATTTCTGCGATAAACCAAGATGTTGTGCAATTGACAAACGGGCAGATTTAACAAGACACATCAGCAGAGAGAGTTTCATCAGAGAGAGAGAGGCAGATATACACACACACACACACACAGAAAGAGGCTGAGAGAATTAGATAGATAGAGATAGAGAGATAGAGGCACACAGATAGACAATCAGATACAAACACACACATATTCAGACATACAAAGACACAGAGGCTGAGAGAAAGAGCTTGACAAAGATGTAGAGAAAGAGACATACACAAACACACACAAATACACACACACTGAGACCATTGCACACATATACACACAGACATTCACGTAAACATATCACACACACAATGAGCCACTGCGCATACAGACACACAAACATTCACACACATAGACCCACACATACACAAGGTCTCAGAAAAACATTTGGGAGGGGGGAGGGAGGGGGAGGGAGGGGAGCTCAGAGTTCTACGTTACCGAGATATTGTGAAAGTGACAAACGGGCAGATTTAGCAGGACATCAGACATATATTCGAGAGGGGGAGTCCAGAATTCTGAGATAAACCAAGATATTGTGAAAGTGACAAACTGTGAGATTTAACAGGAAATATCAGCCAAGAGTTCTACGTTAAACCGAGATCTTGTGAAAGTGACAAACGGGCAGATTTAGCAGGACACATCAGCAGAGAGAGTTTCATCAGAGAGTTTCATCAGAGAGTTTCATCAGAGAGTTTCATCAGAGAGAGAGAGAGAGACAGACAGAAATTCATACACACACACAGAGGATGGGAGAATACACACATATAGATAGAGAGATACGTGCACAAAGATAGACACAGATACAAACACACACTCTCAGACACACACACAAACAAACAAAGAGACTGAGAGAAAGAGCGTGACATAGACGTAGAGATAGAGACACACATACTGAGTTCCTCTGACACACACGGGGGCTGAGAGAAAGAGAGATACAGATAGTGAGTAAAAGACGCATACACACACTCAGACACACACAAACATACACAGACGCAGAAAGAAAGGGAGAGTTACAGATAGAGAGACAGAGACACACACTCAGGCAAACACACACACATAGAGGCTGAGAGAAAGAAAGAGTTACAGATAGAGAGACAGAGACACACAGATGGAGATTGTGGGGGAAACACAGACGAGGAGAGAGAGAGGGAAAGAGACACTGGAAACTGAGCTCAGATATCCGATGAGGACAGTAAAGACACATCTTTTGGCTATGCAGCCACACGTGTCCGCAAAGGAATCAACAATAAATTACATTAATAATCCCACCATTTGATATACCGGTATTGCTTTTCATATTTTCTAGAATATGTCTCAAAGCGCTTCATTGAATATACTACAAAGTGAAACGAATTGTGAATTCACTCGCCAACAAACACGCAGACCCTCACATGCACACACACACACACACACAACACACACGCAGAGCGGCTCCGATATACATTCGAGAGGCGGAGGAAGGGGAGGTCGGAGTTCAGAGAAAAAACAGAGAGAGAGAGAGAGAGAGAGAGGCCAGAGAAACCGAGAGACACAGATAAAGAGATGGAGATATCCACACACACATAAACACACAGCCTGAGAGAGTAAGAGATGCACAATGACACACACATATAGAGAGGGAGCCTGATATGCAGAGAGACACAAACACTTACATAGAAGTTAGGAGAGAGAGACAGACTTACTCATACTATTTGTCGAATTTTATGTATTGGAGTCCTGCAGCCCAGTGGTTAGTGCATTCGTCTTACAATTGGGAGACATGGGTTCAATTCTAAGCAGGTCAGGGCGAAACCTTGGGCAAATTTCCATTACTGCGTCTCCAATCATGAACTGGGAGTTTCGACACACAATGCAGAGGGAGCTTTACTGTGTCGCTAACTCTGCCATTGGATGCTCTTTCTTGTTGTAGCTTGTACACGGACAACTGTAGCTCAGTGATAAGAACATTTGACTTGCAAAGCGAGGGTCCTGAGTTCATCTGCTGGCAGGGAGAAATCTTGGCCAACTTTCCTTACTCCACACGACAGAACATAACAAAAATAATAAATTGGTCAGTTTTTAATACATGGCTGTTTGTGGGGATGCTGCTGTGCGCAATTGGCTGCCACGTTTCGCCCACATAAACACTTCAGTCTATTCACTTTACATTATACAATACATATATTATTATTTTTCTTAAATTATTATTATTAGTAAACTGTAAAGTGAAAAGCTGGAGCAAGTTAAGCACAGCAGTGTTCCACAAACAGTCAAGGAATGAAATGACCAATTTATTACCCACAACAAATGTTTCGATTTACATAGCGCCCTCCTCGCCGGAAGCGTCTCAGGGCGCTTCATCCTAACGAATCCCGTGACAGAAACAGGGGCAGGGGTAGACATTTGACCAAAGGCGCGGTCGAAGAGAACGTTCTTTAGCAGGGATGAAAAAAATTATAGTTTTTATTGTCGGATTATTATTAAGCGCGCGTGTGTGCAGAGTAAGCAAACTTGCAAAATGTTTCTCCCTGACCTGCCTCGGTATGAAACAGAAGTCTCAGTGTGGATGCATGTACAGTGTAGAGGGAGCTTTTCTGTGTCTCTAACCGTAACCTGTGAGTATGGATGCACGGTATAGAGGGAGCTTTACTGAGTCTCTAACCCTGATAGTGGGGTTGAGAGGGGAGGGCTTGAGGAAACGGTGGGGGTGGTGGGTGGATTAGGACAAAGTTATGACGCAAACCACCATATTGTGAAAGTGACGAAGAGCGGGGATATATATTTGGATACATCAGCAGAGAGAGTTTCAACAGAGAAGGTGAAAGAGTTATAAATACTCTGCGAGAGAGACACCCAGTTATAGAGAATCACAGAGACAGACACGGACAATGAAAGAGGCCGACAGAGACAGTCACACAGATACCAGTGTCTGCTAAAAATATCAGATCATTCTGCCCATTGCATCGGTGACTAGTGAGTTATAATACTTAGCAATAATTAACACATATCAATAACAGTAATTTGTATTTAAAATTCTCAATAATAAACCGTTCTAATCATCATTAGTAATACATATTAATACATGATCAGTTAATCGACCAACAAGCGGATTCCCATTGACTGCTGTTGAAGAGAAGCATAGGTGTACGTGTGTGTGGGTGTGTGTAAACTCATCCTAGGTTTCACTATTTCCTGTCTCTACCAGAAATCAAGCTCATTTCCTCTCGCTGATAGGTGAGGGCTCTAACTACAGAGCTACCTACTCAATACATGGGTTCGATTCCCGGTTAGGAAAGGACAGGGCAAAATGTTGGGCAAGTTTCCTTACTCCACGCGTGCGCAGACACACAGACACGAACACATGCATTCAGACGCATTCAAGCACGCCCACGCATGCACACACACACACAGGCACGCACGCGCACATATGCACACACATACCCCTGTTTAATGGAAGGATTACTATTGTTATAAACAGTGTATACAGACAGCGAGAGATTGAGGGAGAGAGGGAGAGATGTAGAGGCCGGGAGTGAAGAAGAGGGAGGGGGAGAAGATTTCCTGCACTCCCACACACTCTCACGTATTTACTCCCACACAATTTCTCTCTCATTCTCTCTTTCCAACTCTCTCCCACGCTACAAAACACACTGTCTCTCTCTCAAACTCTGTCACACTCTCACACACTCACATTCTCATACACACTCTCTCCCATACACACTCACCCACACACGCGATTACACATACTCTCTCTCCCACTCTCTCTCAGTCTCATTCACACACAGTCTCTCTCACGCTCTCTGTCACATACTCTCACAAACTCCCACAGATTCTCGCCATGTCTCATACTCACACTCACAATCAATCAAACAATCACTCAAACCTTATAATCACATAGCGCCATTCATTTCGAGATGCTGTCCGAAGACGCTGTACAGTCAGGTAGGTTGAAGAACAGTGGGGACTGGTCGGGGCAGGATGAAGGAGAGTAGGAAAATTGATTGTATATTTGTGGGCGAAGCAGGGCAGCCAAATTGATGTAATATACTGGGCATGTAAGCAGGATGTTACTTCACTGGAATCCTGAAAACTCAGATACAGGATAAATGATCAACTTGTTCACTGATGCATTAAAACACACTGCCTGATACAATCTCTCACACTCTCAAACATTTAGCCAAACGCACTCTTTCACACACTCCCATATTCATTCTCACACACTCACACAAAAACTCTCTCTCTTCCTCTCCCTAACACACTCTCACACGCACTCTCTCCCACACATCCTCTCACTCCTACGCTGTTTTACACTCTCTCACCGTCTCACTCTCACACTCTCCCTCACAGTCTTCTTCACACACACTCTCTGTCTTTTTCCCAGAAACTCATTCTTACTGTCTCTCCTACTGGCTCAGTATCACTCACACACTCCCTCACACGCTCTCTGAGCCCCATACTCTCAGCGTAACTCACATATTCTATCACACGCAGTCTCTTACAAACTCTCTCATTTGCACACACTCCCTCTCACTGTTTCTCACACAGACACTCTCTCAGTCTCCTTCACACACTCTCTCTGTCGTACAGTCTCTCAGTCGCACAATCTCACTGTCTCTCACACACTCTCTCTCAACCGCACACTCTCACTTTATCTCAACCATTGCATAGATGTGTATTAATTAGCAGATAGTTCAGTTGTACATTTCACATCCTACCGATGTTATAGGTGCTCTATAAATGTAATTTTGTTGTTCTTTAGATAAAGTAAGACACACACATTAGTGACAAGGGTATAGGAGGGAATCGTGGATGACTGGACAGCAGAGCAGTTGGATTTTAAACATGGACTAATTGGGCTAAATGGCCTGTTTCCTGCTGTAAAACGTATTTAATATTTAGCAAGTTGCCTCGCCGGTTTTCTTGCTTACTGCCTCCCTCTTCCTGGCTTTCATCCTGAACACGGTCTTAAAGAATTTCACTTCTGAGTAGCAGACAAGAAAGTGCAGCTAAGGTGAAACTCCACATCCAAGTGATATCCATTTGATATCATTATAGTTAGCCCGACATGGAGGGTGGAGAATTGGGGGTGGGGGTGGTGGGAGGGGCGATAGTGAACACACTGGTGCTTGGGGAACATTGTCAGAATTGCTGGATTCCTGGTCAGATTTAACCAAAATTATTTTCTGTTTCTGTTCAGGAAGATGTTCACGTGCACTGCTATTCATAAAGCGAAGGGAGATTCCCTCCCTCCCTTTCCCCTGGTAACCTGGGTAACAATCCCCAAATTAATCAATAAAATTTCCAGGTTTCTAGAAGCAGCTACTAGTCTATCAAGAGAGTAGTTTATGACATTCTCCCAACGCGAGAGGCTCCCTTGTAAATTCAGGATAATTACGTTGAGACATCCTCCTGAAGTGAACGGCTCTGTGTCAAACACAAAGTTGATTGTGAAACACACATCGTAGAAGCTTACATAGTGTGGTTTGTCAGAGTAATGTTGGTGTTCGTTGCTCATCGGACTCACTGGAATCAAACACAAGAGGTTTCTGCTTGCGATTGCTCGGTAATATGAATGCGTGTGTGTATCTTTGTTACGTATCTGTTTACGTGTGAGTGTGTGTGTGTCTATATGTATCTGTGTGTGCGTGTCTGGCTACCTGTGTCTGTGTGTTTGCGCGTATATGTGTATATTTGCGTCTGTCTATGTGTGTGTCTGTTTCCGAATGCGAGATTGGAGGGAGGATCTTGGAAAGGGTCTTCAATAAGACAAGATAGGGAGCCTGATGAAGAAATGCGTAGATGAACTTCCAAATTGGGGTTAGTGTGCAGAGACAAGCTGAAGGCTTTGAAAGGGGTAAGAGCATTGTCTAACCATTACAACATATGTTTCCTCTACATCCACAGAAATCTCCTAATTTCTCCTTGCATCAACTTGATTTTCCTTCGACCAACAACCATGAGCGTCAGGTTGCTCGGATTACTCGTTGTCTTGTTGTCTGTTGGGAGACTTTCTCAAGGCTGTAGGTGTCCGATACCCGAACTCCAGCAAGCCTTCTGTGCTGCTGACGTGGGTGAGGAAGCATTGAGTGGCGCTGGAGTTTTTCCAGCAATTTTCACCCATATCATTGTAGAGTGAAATTATGAGGACAAATTCACTTACTCCCTTGACCCCGAAAAGTATAGTAAGACAGATACGTACACACACACACACAACCAGATAGCGATACGACATAACAAAATAACTTTAGTCTGTATTCGCTCGCGATTTCTAAGTTGAGGGGTGATTTAATTGAGGTTTTGAAGCCAAGAATGCAGTTCAATGGTAGAGTTACAGAGCAATTATTACCTCTGGTGGGTAATAATTTCTCCAGAACAAGAATCCAGAACAATAGAAATATATATTTATACTAATCCTTGCATCTGATTTGCCGACATATCATGTCTTCGAGACATCTGAACGACGTACGCTGAATAAACCGTGAAGTGAATTTACTGTTTTGTTGGCGAATCAAGGGCATAGTATCTTAAAACTAAAGCTGAGCCATTACGAATGAAATCCGAAAGTGTTGCAGAAATCTGGAACTCTATTCCCAAAACGGCAATGGATGCTGGATCGAATTTTATTGCTGAGGTGGATACATTTTCGGTAGTTTAGTGTATGAAGCTTATTATAATAATGACCCTTCCATTTGACATAGCGATATTCACGTCTTATGGACGTCTCCAATCGCTTCACAGAATATACTGTAAAGTGAATTGACTGTAGGTTTTTTGGGGGCAAAACGCAGCAGCCAATTGCGCACAGCAGCGGCCTAAAAAACAGATGTGGAATTAATTGACCAATTTTTTTTATTGTGTTTATATTGGGACGGATTCTTATTAGGCGCGTGTATTGAGCAAGGAAAGTTTCCCCTACGATTCGCCGTGATCTGCCTACATTTAAACACAGATCTTAAGCTTGTAATGTGAGTGCTCTAACTACTGAGCTACAGGACTGCACAGCAGAGCATAGCCCAGCACATCGGCAGGTCAGAGAAGAATGAAACCTCCAACTGAACTCCTGTTAATCCTGCATCCAAAATTGTGACTGCTTAGAAAGCTGCACAAGCAGTAAAAGGCGTGATACACAGTGTTCTCAATTGCAAACTATGTGGGTTTAGCTGGTTAGATCCCAGCAGTCATCCCAAAACACACTCTGGCTGTCTTTTTACTTGATTTTTGCCAACCTGCACCTAATTTGAATTAGCGCCTTTTTACGTCTTCGAGACAACTCAAATTGATTTGTCGAATGTTCTATCAAGTGAATTGATTTTAGATGTGTGTGTGTGTGAAACACGACAGCCAATTTGGCACAACGCTGTTCAACAAACAGTCGTGCAAAGAGTGACCAAACTATTATTAGTAGTTATTACATTTATGGAACAGAATGGGAACTGTACTGTGTCAGTTATTGTTGTTGTGTTATAGAGGGATGGGACACTGGGAGTGTAAATACTGGATAAAGATTTTCAACATTACCCCACTATCTTTTCTCTTACCTTTTTTCAGTCATAAAGGCTAGAATATCAAGTCTACAATTAAGTTCAATGGACAAGAACAGTTTCCGAAATTTGGCTCAATACAATGTCAAACAAACTGAGGTGTGTTACCTACACTCTGAACATGTACAGGCAATTAAATTGACAGTAAATACTGTGAAGCGTTTCGAGACGTCATTAGGCGCTATATCAAAAGCATGGATTAGTAACACTATTGCACCGTATTCGAACCAGGGCTGGCGATCAATAATAGTAGTAATAATAATTCTTGTATTTAATAGTTAGTGTACACGTGGATTTGGGTGTCCTTCTACACCAATCTCAAAAAGTTAGCTTGCAGATGCATCAAGCAAATTGAAAGTTAAACGGCGTGTTAGTATTCATTGCCAACATTTTAGAGTACAAGAGTAGGGAAGTCTTGCTGCAACTGTGTAGGGCCTTGTTGAGACCGCACCTAGAGTACTGTGTGCCGTTTTGGTCTCCTTATTTAATAAAATAGATACTTGCCTTAGAGGGGGGCCTTAAGGTGGGTTTCAGTAGGTTAGTTCCTGGGATGAGGAGACTGAAGGATGAGAATAGGTTGAATAAACTATGGCTATACTCTCTAGAGCACTGAATAATTATGGGGGGTTCTTAGTGAAACATATACGATTCTTAAAGGGATGGATGGACAGTGAGGAAATGTTTTCACTGGTTCGAGAATCTATAACCAGGCTTAATCTTAAAACTAAGGGTCAGCCTGTTACATCAGAGTTGAGGAAACATTTTTTCACCCACAAGGTAGTGAATTCACAAACCGAGAAGGCTATAGATGCTCAGTTCTTAACCATTTTCTAGGCTGAGACTGATAGATTTTTGTTAAATAGAGGGATTAGTGCATATGGGGATAGGGCAGGTAATTAGAGTTAGGTCAGAGTTAGCCATAATCTTTTCAAATGGCGGGCAGGTTTGAGGGTCCGAGTGGTCTACTCCTGCTCCTAAATCTTATATACTTATGTTGCTCCCCACGTCCAGTACCTCAACAGCACCTTATATTCTCAAGTTCTTATGTTCCCATATTCGTATGTTCCTATGTTCTTATGTTTTGAAGTTCTTATTTTCTTATGTTCCTATGTTCTTACTTTCTTATGTTCTTATGTTGATATTGCGGCTATTCGAAGTCTCCAAGTGCTTCACATAATATACTGTAAAGTGAATGGACTATATTTGTGGGCAAAACTCCGTGGCCAATTGCACACAGCAATGCACCCCACAGACACTCGTGGATTGAAATCACCAGTTTTTATTGTTGTGTTTTTACTTGTTTGGGTTACTATGAGGCATATGAATGGAGTAAGGAAACTTTCGCAAGGTTTCACTCTGATGTGTCCAGAATCGAACAGATTTCTCACTATTGCAAGGCGAGTCCTCTAACCACTGAGCGACAGGAACTACACTTCCCTGATTCGTCCAATGGCACTGGACAGTTAAAGGTCTGCTCCACAATCAGCCTTTTTGCCTCACCCTTTGGAACTGCATCCCACTTCCCTTTGCTCCCTTCCATGCCTAGTTCAAAAACTGCCACATAATTATCCTCAAAATAAAGAGTATTAAGGCATATTGTGCATGCCTGTGGAATTGGCAATGGATTTCAGATCAGCCTTGATCTTATAGAATAGAAGAAAAGGCTTGAATGTGTTGCAGAGTGTGGGGGTGGAGAGGATGAATGCCTGGCCGCCGATGGTGGGGCAATTCGGGTGGGTGACGTGGAGCACGCCAGAGCCCACTGAATGAAATGCATGGGCAGGCTGATAGGGAGACAGCAGAGAGATAGTTGGGGCAATGTTTTGAATGGCTTTGTACATGAGGACAAGGATATTGATTTCGAGTGATGAGTGAGGTGAAGTGGGAGAGAGCTTAGTGTGTGACAGGGAGCCAGTGGAGCCTGGCGATGGCTCTGATGGTGGGGGATGGGGATAGTTGTGGACGTGGGTGCAGAGAGTTTAGTGTGTGAAAGGGAGCCAGTGGAGCCTGGCAAGGAGTTGGATGATGGAGGTACTGAATTTAGTGTGATATGGATTTGGTGGTGTCCGGCAGGAATGAGGTGATGGGGGATAGAGTTCAGTATGTGTGAGTACGTGGGCGGCGGGTATGCTGTTGTTGCAACAAGCGTCAGTGTTTCCTGAGCAGATGTTCAAGGGATCGACCCATATGCCGGAAGTTCTACATATCTACACTGCGGTCGGTACTTCCCTCTGTGGTTTTCAGCCTCGGACTAACTACCTAAATGAAGACTATCTGCTATTCGGTGAGTGTTGTGATTTATTATTGTTTCATTAATCGGCAAACACAACTCTCTTTACCTAGCTCAGTGGTTAGAGCACTCGCCTTGCAATCGCAAGACCTGTGTTGGAAGCCAGGTCAGGGCAACACTTTCGTTACTCCATGCATGAGCCGAACAATAATCCGTCCTAGAAAAACAGAATAAAATTGGCTATTTCAACTCACGATTGATTGTGGGGTACGCTGCTCTTCGCAATTGGCAGTCGCTTTTCACCCGCAATTTTACAGTCAATTTACAGTTTGTTATGTGAGGGGCTTTGAATACTGTCAAATATTTTTAAAACATGAGAGTGCTGACGTGAAAGCATTGTAAAATATCCACAGGTGAATATTACTGTCGTTATTGTAGTGTCTCTCATTTGCTACTCTCCAAACTCCCCAGGTAATGTGTACAACGGCAACAGTATCCATGTGGACTCGTGTCAGCCGAACAAGCCCTGGAAAGACTTGACTGAGAGGGAAAAGTTTTCACTGCGAAACACATACCTGGGTGGTTGCAAATGAAAGGTACTGAAATGTGTTTTGCTCAGTCGGTTGTTTGACATGTTCGCAAACCCAGGGCCATTCTTAAGATTCTCCCAACCCAAATTAAATCCGTGCATTCAACCTACAAATGAAATTCCCAGAGATAGTTTTGGGGATGGATTATGTACATTCTCTCTCTGTGTCTCTCCTTCTTTCGTTCGAGGGACGCACCCTGCTTACCTTCTCCCGGATAGCACTCGGCGCAGTTTAACAAGAGCAACGGCTCGTGGGAGTTTGCGTTGGGGGTATCCATTGGGAGTCTAAACAACCCAAATCGCATAGATTGCATTGCTATTAATATCAAAGTGGAGTTCTGCAGCTCAATGGTTAGAGCAATCGCCTTACAAGCATGAGACTTTTGTTCTATTCCAGGCAGGTCAGGGCGAAACCTTGGGTAAATGTTCTTACTTACTCCACATCGCTAATATTAATCTATCAAACCACTAATAAACTACTCTTTTCTATTCACACTGTTGTGCGCAATTCGCTCCTGTGTTTCGCCCACAGCCAAATATACCTGGCAGTATATTCTGTGTAGCGATTTCCAGACGTCTGGAAAACACGAAATGCATGACGAAAGTTACTAGTATTATTATTACCTAGTGTTACTGTTCCATGAATTTACTACTTGATCATTGGAGTGGTGTTTCCGCAGAAGTGTAAATCTCCCTTGAAGACCAGTAGATTTGGAAAGCGATAAACCCATAGTGGAATGGCAACCTGTGTACACGATTCGTGATTAATCCCAGATGACGAACAATGTATGAGAAGTTGAAGCAAACACCACCCCTCCCGCCCAGCATGCCACCCTTGTGCTTCTCGACCTTACGTTATCCTCCCTGACCGTAAAGCTGTATCTTAATCAAACCGCAATTTAATAAAATATCTGTTCAACTGCATTTTGCATCTCCAATTGTCCAACGACAACAACAACAACAACAACAAAATTTCAAGTTAGGAAGACTTCCCAGTGCACTGGACGCGCCTTGAATACTTTCCATGTATTGATAAGAAACCTCACACTTAATATGTACTGCAGCTCAGTGGTGCGAGAACTCGCCTTACAATCACGATAACTTTGTTCGAATCCACGCAGATCAGGGCGAAACCTTGGGCAAGTTTCCTTATTCCGCACACGCGCCCAATAATATTCCCTCTGAAAAAAACTTCAATAATAAAAAATAGTCATTTCAATCCACGACTGTTTGTGGGACTCGATTGTATGCGATTGACTACTTCCTTTCATTCACGAAATACACAGTCAATTCACTTCACAGTATATTCTGTGAAGCGCTTTGAGACACAGCCTAGAAGATGTAAAGAGCGCTACATCAAATGGAAGGATTATTACGATCATCTCAGCGTCAGATTTCAACCAGCGCCAAGCGCTCCAGAACGCTGTCTTGCGTGGGCGGCGCTATTTAAATGCAAAGTGTGGTGCTAATATATTGCAATCTTCTGACCAGGAAAGCTGATCTGAACCTCGAGTTATCATTGTACACGTACTGTTTTACACAGTACTATAAATTCTGTGCTTTCCTGGTAATCTATCTCTCTATATATGAAATGAGTAAACTTTTCTGTCTCCACATCGTATAATAATTTACTTCTGCTGCAACACTTTTATGTCTGTTATCGTCATGTGTTTCATAACCTGGAGTTAATTTACAGCAGGGGGAAAGTTTGAGTGGATTCCGTTACGCCACACACATGCATTTAGCTAGCAGTATGTCGGAATCCTATTATTTGATTAATCGCAAACCATTTATTCCGGTGGTAATAATTTCTAAATGATACTAAACTATCAATAACTTATAATAAATGGATCACTTCATTCCGTGACTGTTTATGGGGCACTGCTTTGTGCAACTGGCTGCTGTGTTCTGCCCACAAAATATCGAAATGCAAGTTGTTCTTATTGATATACAGGCAGACCGCGATTCACGTTGGTTTTCAGAAGGTGGAGCTTTCAGTGAACTGACGCTAACTGAATGCATTTTCCCCCATGAGAGTGAATGTAAAACTCTGGAGTGAATTTTTCGGCAAAACCTTCGAAACACCACATTATACTCACTCAGTGACTGCCTGCCCCCAACCTCTGCAACTCCTTCCCGCAGCCCCTATGCCTCGCCCCTTCTCTGGCCTCCTTCAAGGCTCGCCTCAAGTTCAGAGTAATATATGAAGGGGATGTGCTTTCAAACACGAAATCGCAATCAGGGTCAGTTTACGAACGACATGAGAAATGATATTTTAAAACGTCTAAGGCTGTAAAGGGGTTTGATGGAACAGACAGTGGGAGACTTTTTCCACTGAAAGGATGAAATAAAAATTGGGATCAATGTCATACGATGAGGGGGGCAGCGTTTATCGCACGGAGTGGAGGAAAAACTTCTTCATTCAGGAATATCTGTGAATTTATGGATTTCTAAAAGGCTGTAGATGCTCGTTCCTTGAACATATTCAAGGCGGAGACTGATAGATTTCTTATGGAGAAGTGACTAAGGGATATGGGGGTGGGGTGTGTAGGTTATATTAGATTAGAATATCTGCTATGATCTTACTGAATGCCGGGGCAGGCTTGAGGAGCCAAATGCTCTACTCCTAAGTCTTATGTTTTGATAACTGGCCATATTCTCCGCTTTTATTAGTACTAGTGAATGAACAACAATAAATAACGATTACACCGTGACTCCCACGTCACATAGCGGCAGTCATTTAGGGAGTTTCATACGAGCTTGGGTTCAGAGAAGGTGGGGGGTAAATAGTGGGTATGGAGGGGTTGGATCTTGAGGAGAAAGGTTTTGAGATGGGTCTTCAAGTTAGCGAGTGAGACGATGATTACTTCCCTTTTCTCCCAATCTCAATATCAAGATTCAACCACCGTCAGGCGCTGTGGTGCAATACCCTGGATTGAGTTGCTTTATAAATGCAAGCGTGTTATTCTAACAAAAATGATGATAATCCTTGTATTTGATAGAGACTTCACAGAAAGTACTTCAAAGTGAGTTGTCTGCATATTTGTGGGCAAACCGCGGCAGCCATTTGCGCACAGTAGCGTACGCACAAACAGTCGTGGATTGAAATGACTCATTTTTTGTTGTGAGTTTTTGGACGGATTGTTATACACCGTGTGTGTGGAGTAAGGAAAATTGTCCACTGTGTCGTCCTCATCTGCCTGGATTCTAACACAGGTCTCGCGCTTGAAAGACGAGTGCTCTAACCACTGAGCTAAAGGACTCCGTTAATTTTATATTGAAAAGCCCTGACATGGAAGGTTGCCTGAACCTCAAATTGAAATTTAACTCATACTCCGTAAAAGGTACAACATGTGCTTCCCTGTTGCTCTATCTCTCTACATATTTGAAATACCGTAAGTCAACATTTCAGAGTAATAAATAATTTACGGTGAAAAACGTTTCTGTCTCTTATTGTCATATGTCTCATAACTGGGTGCGTTTTGCGTTGGATGATAAAACAGCTCCTCAAAACAAATTATACAATTGGTGATTTAAATCCATTACTTGAGGACGCTGTGGGACGCTGCCATGTGCAATTGGCTGCCGCGTTTCACCCACAGCTATACAGTTAATTCACTTGATAGTATATTCTATGAGGCACTTTGAGACAGTGTTTAGAAAAAATGAGAAACGATACATCAAATGCAAGGATTATTATTATTACCCTTATTATTAAGGTAGATAATCTCCCGATCTGCATTGGATGCATCCAATGTTACTCAGGTAAGTACGGGAGCAAATAGCAGGGGCTCTTGCCACAATCTTTCTATCTTCCTTGGACACAGAGTACTGGAAGGTTGCTAATTTTAATCATCTGTGCAAAAAAGGCAGGAGGCAAACCTGGGAAATACAGGCCAGTCATTCTCACATTAGTAGTGGGAAATATTCTAGAGACTATAATCAGGGACAAGATAGATCTTCACTTTGAAAAATACAGGATAATAATTACAGCCTGCACGGATTTGCTGAAGACAAATCTTGCCCGACGAATCTGATAGAATATTTTTAATGAGGTAACGGAATGGGTGGATGAAGGCAGTGCAGTCGATGTAGTTTGTATAGATTTTCAAAAGGCGATCGACAAAGTGCCACATAAAAGACTTATAAAGAGGTAGAGGACTAGGGCGTTCAAGGGACAGTGGCGGCATGAATACAGAAGTGGCTGGGAGACAGAAACAACAACAGAAACACAATTGCACTTATCTAGCGCCTTTCATGTTGGGGGGACGTCCCAAACAGTCAAATGTATTGAGTGAAGCTGTATGAGAAGTCTAGAAGACATGAGAAGCTCTATATCAAATGCAAGGATGTTTGTTAACGACAAATTAAAGTAACGTATCAAAAAATTATTACCAGTAACGTAAAAACTCAGAATGACTCTGGTTTCAATATCTCCTTTATTGAACGTGATTTATTTATAAAGCTTCGTTCCTAGCATGAACAGTTTCAAATTTTTCAAATTAACTTTTGCTCAGTTCTCAGCATTGTAGGCTGGTTTAGCTGATCCCCTTATAGGTGGCCCAGACAGGCCTTGTGTCTGTATAACATGCCTGGTCTCAGTGTAACAGGCATAGTTTTCACGTGAGGGAATAATCTCTGTATAACGTTTCTGGTCACTGTAATACTGGGATTTACTTCCTCTGTGTGAGAGCAGATGTATCTCATCAAATAGGAAACGTTGCAACACGAACAGTCCGAAGTTGAAGTGCTACTTACCTGATGGCGGATCATTTTCTAGAATAAGTGGATTGGAAATACCCTTTTGGCGCCAAACCCTCAAGTGATTGTAATAATGAACTAATCCTTGATTTGATATAGTGGATAATCACATCTTATCGATCTCTCAAAGCGCTACACAAAACCTCCTGCAAAGTGAATTGACTGTATATTTGTGTGCGAAACGTGCAGCCAATTGCGCAAAGCAGTGTCCCCACAAACAGTCGTGGATTGAAAACGACCAATTTTTATTCGTGTTTATTTATTTATTTATTTTAGCGATTATTATTAGGCGTGTGGAGAAAAGAAACTTGATCAAGATTTTACCCTGACCTGCCGGGTTGTCAGGAACACACCGTTCTAGCAGGTACACAGCTTAATGAGTAACTGATAATAACAGTTACTGCACTTCACCTTCATGAGCTTAGTTATTCCACATGCCTGGCTTCTCTCCATCTCACTCTTTAGCTTTACATTTGTCCAGGAATTAGGCATGTTGATGTTAAATTTACCAGGCATTGATGTTTCCCTCTACGGTTGATACAGGCTGGGGTTAGTGATACTGGTGGGTGGGCAGCTATATGGGGACATGGACAACACAAGTTGTAGTGAATTAATATCACGCTTAATTTTCAATATGTGTTTAATATTTCGAGAAGCAATTGTTCTTATCTTGCATTTATAGTATATCCTGGTAATTAACTTTCATCCAGCGTTGCTTGGGAACAGGCTGATATGAGGATTCCGAGTTATCATTTGGTTCGTTTGCTATATCGGATAGTGTGGCTTCATTTCTTTCTGACTGTTTGATGAACCAAAGCGCATTTCAGTCGATGAGAAAGCTGCCACTTGGCGCTTTTCAAAATCCTTTATTTGATCATGAAAGCTAATCAGTCAATAGCCTGCGTTATCTCTTCCAACCACTAGTTGGAGCAATGACTGCGCGTAGACAAGTCAGCATTTTTAAAAATAACCCAACGGAGACAAACATTGACGTTGTAGTACTGCAGAAAAGGAAAATGTCAAATGCTTGACAGAGCATATTGGTCACTTAATACATCAATATTATCTCTCACTGAACGCATAAACAACTAAATCAAATCACTTTGATTTACAATCGTACACTGCACTAAGATTTAAATTGTTTTGAAAGTTATCTAATTTAATTGAACTTTGGACTAACATGCCCTTGATACGTGATACGTTTAAAATGATATTTTTGTGTATCGCAATTCTCACTCTCTATCTTGTAGTTATTTCTAACTCAAAACCATCAACCCATCAACAGTAAAGCTGATCACCGCTGGTGCTAACCATAATGTTAGGATTGAGAATAGAGTTATTTACTTTCCGAATAGCTTATCGATAATTTTCCATAATTTGAATTCTGATGGCTCAGTGATTAGACAAGTGATAGACCAGGTTTCATTTCCAGACAGGAAGAAACGTGGCACATGTTTATTTCTCGACATTCCTGATAATCAACCCTCGTCAAAGACAATAATAAATTTCTGAATTCAATCCACGTCTGTTTGTGGGACATTGTTTGTTCAATTGGTTGCCATATTTTGCCCACAAATATCCAGGTTATTCGCTTTGCACCATACTCTTTGAAGTGCTTTGCATCGTCTAGATGATGCAAAAAGCGCTATAGCAAATCCGTGGACTATTAGCAAGCAATCACTTCATATGATATATCAAGAAATTATCCTTAGAAACAAAACACACAGTCACATGTGACTCTGGTATCCATGTCTCCTTTATTAGATATTGATATGTTTATAAAGATTGCACGCCAGCATGCGCCCGTTCATTCCAATTACTGCTCAGTAAACAACTTTGAAAGGCCTTGTTTAATAGACCTGGACACTGTATAGAAGGCCTCTTCGCCGTATGTAAGGTTTGGTAACTGTAAAACAGGCCTGGTTTCTATAAAACACGCACTTTAGCTGGCATAACAGGACTGATCTCTATACTACCGTCCTGAAACCTATATAACAGCCAGAGTCGCTGTACAACTGGCCTGGTCGCTATTGATTGGATCTGATTCCTGTGTGCAAGAGCAGTTCACCCTCCTCAGATAGGAAGTACAACAATAGTGATACGAGCCATCAGTGATCCGAAGGCCTAGTTATCAGGTGTGACATCGTCCACTAGAATGCGTTGAGGTCATGTCCTTTGGTGGTGCTGTGTACCCAAGTGAATATCAAAAGGAGATTATTCTAGAAGAAACTAAAAACTAAGCAGTAACTGATTAGAACATATACCACACTTGATCTTCATGAGTTTGGTTACATTATATGCCTGACTTCACTCCAACTCAATATATAACGTTTCAATTTACCAGGAATTAGGCTTATTCCTGTCATAGTTACCAGACCCTGCTATTTCTCGATGAGACAGAGAGAGGTTGGAGTTACTGCTGGTTGGACATGGGAAACTGGATACCTGTTTGTTCTCATCAATTTATTAATTCTGGTCTCCTGTCAATAAAGTTTAACCTAGCTGCTTTGGCAACGGCTCTGCGTTATCAGTTGTTTTTTTTACTATAATGTATTGTGTTTTTCATTCCTTTGTGGCTGCATGATGAGCGAAGACACTTGGCGTTGATTAGAAAGCTGGCTGCCTTGGCACTTTTAATATAATTTATTTGTTTGAACAAAGGAAGTCAGTCACCAGCCTGCAATACCTGTTCAATCCACTGATGGAGCAAATAATACTTGCAAACAAGTTAGCCGTTTAGTTATAAACTGACAGGGACTAGCATTGAGGTTCTGCACTGCTGCAAAGGAAAATGTCATATTCCTCTCATAGCTTATTTCTCACTTATTCAACCCACATTATTTGTGGGGCATTGTTGTGCACAATTGGCTTCCGCGTTTCACCCAAAACTAAATAATCAATTCACTTTGCATTATATTGTGTGAGAGATTTGAGACATCTATAAGACCTGAAAGGCACTATTTAAAATGCATAGATAATTAGTGTTGTCAATCCCTCAACACATGAATCAGTCACCTTTCAGATAAGTGTCCTGGGTTTATTTCCCAGCAGGTGGAATCATTACACAAGTTTCCGTAGTTGACATGCCTGAAAATAATCCAAGGACAAAAATCGTAATCAATTGGTGATTGCAATCCACCGCTATCCATAGTTGAAGGACGCTACTGTTTGCAATTGGCTGCCACAACTTTCCCGTACAGATTCAGTTATTTCAGTTTGCAGCGTATTCTACAAGGGCCTAGGACATGTCAAGCTAATTAGAAAAGCGCTATATCAAATGGGAAGGAAGGATTTTTAAAATTCATATCAAGTATCAAACGGAAACGTGCTCGTTGGATAGATAAATCAATAAATTGACTCTGGCTTGTGACTCTTCAGTTTCCTTCACTTAACTTGATGCCTTCATAAATATTGCATCTCAGTATAAGCCACTTCAGTCCTTTTAATGCTCAGTGCACTACATTGATCAGACTGGTTTAACAGGCCTTCACTCTGTAATGGGCTTGGGCTCTGTATGTCACGTCTGATCCGTATCAAAAAGGCCTTGTCTTTACATAACATGGCTTTTCTCTGTATAACATGCCTGGTCTCCGAATCACTATCCTGATCTCCATATAACAGACAAGATCACTGTAAAGGAGGCCTGTTCTCTCTATCCAGACATCTCCTTTTGTGTGAGAGCAGATGGTTCTCCTCAGATAGGAAGTGTGGCATACTGGTATCCCAGCTTTCAACAATATAGCACATTGTTGTATGCAATTAGCTGACATATTTGGTCCATCAAGATACAGATAATTAGCTTTTTGAATATTCTCTGCAGAGCTATAGGCGTATAGATGATGATTAAAGAGCTATATCAAACGAAGAGATTATTACAAGTTGCTCATATGATATATCACATGAATAAATCATCATTAGAAACATAAATAAATACATTTATTCTGGCATGTTACTCTGGTATCAATGTCCTTTATTTAGCTTGATGCCATTATGATAATTTTATCCCAACATTAACCCCTTCATTTCAATTTCTGCTTCTGTACACAACATTGATATGCCTGGCCAGGTGTCTATAAAACACGTCTATACTACAGTCCTAGATTCATTTCAGTCACGTCTCTGTATTCTGAGATCTCGTTCCTCTTTATAAAAGCAATTGAATCTCCTCAGACTTAAAATGCTGCAATATCGACCCCACACAGCCATCAGCGGTTCTGAGACCTGGTTACATGATGGGAAATCATCTTCCAGAATGCGTTGAGTGGAAGACCTTTCATGACGCTATCTGCTCAAGTGAATATCAGAAACAGATTTTTTCTGGAAGGACACAAGCTAAGGATTAACTGATAATAACACTTGAACCTAATAAAAATGTTTTACTGTCCATGCCTTGTGTCTCTCCATTTCATTCTTTGATTTCACAGTTGACCAGGAATTAGGTTTATTCCTGTTACATTTAGTTGTCTCCGTTGTTTCTCTCTATGTCTACAAACCACGGATATACAAGTAATCACTGTTCAGTGGGCAGCTTTTTGTGAAATTGGACACTACTCTGCATGTACCCATAAATTTTTCATCCAAAAACTCTTTCAGACTTGTGCTTGAGAGTTGTGCATTTTGATGACTAGGGGTAGAGATGGTGGTGGGTATTTTTGTGTCGATGTCCTTTACCACAATCGAGATATTGCCTCTAATCGTATAAGTGTACAGTAAAAGATCGTTGTGAATGACCCAGGCGATTTTACCAGCAATCTGATTCATCCCCACGTGCCGCCTTTTCTTCTTTGCACTTCGGTATTAAGCATTTTCAGGCAAATCATGCAAAACTCGACAATATAAGATTAAGTTGCATGAACTCTTATTGAGATGTTAATTGCAGTATGTTGTACAGTTTGTTCCGCATAGGGAAGTCAGTGTCACAGTGAATGTGCAGTGAACGGTTAATTGGCTACTAATGGGGTTGCGTAGTTTGAGATGATATCAAAGAGTGAAATAACTTAAATTAATTATTACTTGAAGCTTGTTGGGTGACATTTTTGACATAGTTACGTGAAGTTGATTGTTAGTGTTTTGACCAACATGTGGTTTGAACTGGTGTGTGATTTAGTAAATGGAAAATATAGAATCGTAGAATATCGCAATATTTATTGAGGCCTATTGGTCAAAGTAGGAACAATGTGAGGTTTCTAGAGAGAAAAATATAAACATCTGAAGAGAATGAACAAACAATGCTTCGGTGAAATGCAGGTTAATTAGTCTAGTTCGGTTTTGTTTTTAAAGACGCAGTGAACGAAAGGCATTCTGCTGTGCTATAAATTCTTTCGGCTCTGCGATATCTCTTTAGGGAGCAACGAGTTACATTTGGAACTGACATCTGATAACATCTGCGCTTCCTGCTCGTTCAAGTTTCAAACTCTGAGTGTATGAGTTTGTGCGTGTGTGTGTGACTGAGAGTGGGAGTTTGTGTGTTTGTGTGTGTGAGAGTGTGTGTGAAAAAGAGAGAGGTGGGGGTGAGGATTGGGGAGGGTGAGTTGCGTGGGGAGCGGTTGACTGACTGTGATCTGAAGAGGCAGATCACAGAAATAGATAAAAGGATCTATTGCTGCTTGTTGACCCTGTGTCATTGAAATAAACACCTGGCTAAATAATTGATTCCCTCGAGCATTTCAATCCACTATTCCTGCTATGAATATAATAAAAAGAATAATCCATGCACTGGATAAAGCGCTTCTTCACATCTTATCGACGTCTCAAGGGGCATCTCAGAATACACTGTGAACTCAATTGACTATAGTTGTGGGCCAAATGCGGCATCCAATTGCATATAGCAGTGTCCCACAAACAGTCGTGGATTGAAATGACTAATTGTATTATTCTTATAGTGCCATTGGCTTTTACACATCCGATATGTTACGACCCATGACACAAGTATATTTAACAGCACCAAATAAAACGAAGAACAACAAACAAATGATGCACAAGAGTTTTGGTGCTGTAATTGGAGGCATGTTAGTCACTGCAAGGTCAAATCACTGTGGCCCATTCACACTCACAACCCAGTGTGCTGAAAGATGATTTGTGATCTAATGCCACATATGTGTCCATCAAAAATACCTGATCCAAATAATGGGATGGAAGCGGGATTAGTAGGTGACGATTCATCCTCGAAGAGGAGTGTCTTGAGGCATACTACAACATAATATGAGAAACTGCAATTTCTCTTCAACTAATTTCTCACGTAATTTTATTTCCATTATCTGCAATGGTGGATTGGAGTATTATGTGAAAAAAGACATTAAAGGGAATACTTGCAGTGGATACTGTTGGTTGTTTTCTGCCTGCCAACAACCTTCACTGAGTTGGTTTGAACATCACCGATTTCATCCGCAAATAATAAAACTCTGCTCATCTGATGGAAAAATGAGATATCAATTTAAATGAACATATAAATGTGGTCGACAAGTCTGTTGTCCTTTTACAGAAATCCTCTTAAATCAACGTGTTTCTACTAGAATTAATAGTTGTAATGGTAGTAGCAGTACTATTAATAGTTATAGCAGTAGTGGTGGTAAGTAGTACTACAAAAACAACAACAACGTCGATTTATATAGTGCCCTGCACGCCGGACGGCATCTCAGCGCTTACTATTACGTCTCAGAGCGTACCAGTAGCAGCAATGTTAGTAAAATTAATGTTATCGTTATTAATAGTATCAAGAGCCAATAGCACAGGCATAGAGGCCTTCAGTTAAATGTTTCTTCAAAAATGACAAGTTCTGTCAAAGTAACTGTGCTGCAACACTGCAGTTGGGTTGCAGTCAGGGCAATATCAGTTTCCAGTCCCAGATATACACCATTGGATGCCAATCAGCCAGTCTGGCAGTAAGAGAATTCCACAATTCTGTTTGGGATTCATCAACATATATTATAATAT
Source organism: Hydrolagus colliei (assembly GCA_035084275.1). Classification (NCBI taxonomy): domain Eukaryota; kingdom Metazoa; phylum Chordata; class Chondrichthyes; order Chimaeriformes; family Chimaeridae; genus Hydrolagus; species Hydrolagus colliei. The sequence continues at coordinate 2,139,993 of JAYJKW010000399.1, forward strand.
ATAATAATAATCCTTGCATTTTGCGCTTTCCACGTCTTATCAACGTCCCAAAGTGCTTCACAGAATACAGTGTAAAGTGAGTTGACTGTATATATTTGTGGGCGAATTGCGGCAGCCAATTGTGCTCAGCAGTGTCCCACACACAGTCGTGGATTCAAATGACCAATTTGATTATTGTGGTTTTTTTGAAGGGATTATTATTAGGCGTGTGGAGTAAGGAAACTTGCGAAGGTTTCGCCCTGACCTGCCTGGATTCGAACACAGGTTTCCCCAGCTTGGTCTCTCCAGCTAGCAAGAAAATTGCTCTAACCACTGAGCCACAGGAGCTCCACTCGGAATATTCGGAATCGGCGGCGAGAGAGAGGCGGGGTGATTGAGAGACCGAGAGAGGGAGAGAGAGCTACCAAATAGTTCATAGTTAAAGTGTCAACATATAAGGACATTCGCTTGTAGTATGAATTGATCTCACTGTCTATATGAGCACATGGAAGCGAAATATATTTTTTCAATACCTGCCAATGCATTTACAATGGTTACATTAACCTTAATACTGATACATTGTTTGGCATTTCTGCTGAACACTTGTTTGGTTCATGTTAAATATTAATTAAACACGGGATAAATTGACTAACAATCAAAGTGGCATTTTAATTGTAACAATTACTAAGACTCATGTGAGAACAATATTCAATGAAATCAAGTAACTATTAGAAACATTTGAATTGGTAATGAGTTAGTGCTGTCTGTCCTGTAGAATCGGCCTAATTTGTGAGCAAATGATTGTTACCTTTGTTGCGTTTACTCAGATGCGGGAGCTCAGGTGGGCAAACACTTTAGGTGTGAACATGACTCAAATGTCAGCACATTGGCCTCCTAGCTTGAGATTACACGTTCAATGGAGCGGAATGTTTAATAGGCCTGTAATTAATGCACAGAATCGATCTGTAATAATGGGTTTGTTGTTATGTATTTTAATGCTCTGCTGTTAATTATGCTGGCATCATATAATTTTTTTGTAGTTATATGGTTGGATGCAGATACTCGATCCGAAGTATTTTTAGGCCATTATTTGCTTCAAGTTCCACATCAGGATTCTTTCTCAAAGAAATCTTGCTGTGCAACCTGTGTAAATTAATGCAAGTTTTGTTTGTCTTGTTGTTCTGTCTCTGTATATTTTTCTGTCAGTCCACAACACTTTACCAAACACACAACCACGCAAACTGACAGGTGCTTTATCTCTGTCACACACACACAAACTCATATATACTATCTCTCGCTCCCTCACACATACACACACACAAACTCACAGCAAATCTCACACACAAACCCACAGCGACTATCTCTCTATCACACGCAGACAAACTCGCAGTGACTCTCTCTATATCGCTCTCTCTCACACAAACACCCATACATACACACGCAAACCTACAGACACTCTCTTTCCATCTCTCTGTCACACACACAAACAGACTGTATCACAAATACACACAAACACAGATACGGTTTAAAGCAGGAAACTAGCATCAGGTCAGATGGTATCAGACAGCAGCCGCCAATGTAACCCTTTACTATCCAAAGTGACGTCACAGAGCCTTAGAATTTTTTTGCACAGTAGTGAAGTCATTGATAAATATGTGTGATCACATGACTGTTGGACTGGGACAGGTCAGGGCAGACAATGTGGGGTGTCGAGCTCCTGTAGCTCAGTGGTTAGAGCGCTCGCCCTACAAGCGCGTCAGACTAGTGCTCGAATCCATGCCGAACAGGGCAAAACCTTGGGCAAGTTTCCTTACTCCACACACATGCACACGCCTAATAATAATTCCTCCAAGAAAAAGGCAACAATAGAGTTCGTCATTTGAATCCACGACTGTTTACGGTGATATTGCTGTGCGAAATTCGCTGCCACATTTCGCTCTCCCTCAAATATACAGTCAATTCCCTTTACAGCGTAATCTGTGAAGAGACGTTGAGGTGGTGTGTAAAGCGCTGTATCAAATGCAGTGATTATTATAGTTATTGTTACAGTTATTATTTGTATTATTAGTATTATTATAGATGTCAGTCAGCACATTGGACTCTGAGGTTCATATACCAGAATGAATAAATCAACAGTATTTGAGAGGCCTGTGAGTAAAGCATAGAAAAACTCAGCAATGATCGGTTTCTTATTCTGTATTAATAATAATAAGCCTTGCATTTGATGTAGCGCTGTTCACATCTTATCGACGTCTCAAAGCGCTTCACAGAATATACTGTAAATTGAATTGACTGTATATTTGTGGGCGAATCGCGGCAGCCAATCGCGCACAGCAGTGTCCCACAAACAGTTGTGGATTGAAATGACCAATTTTATTAATGTGTTTTTTTTTGAGGGATGATTATTAGGCATGTGGAGTAAGGAAACTTGCCCAAGGTTTCGCCATGACCCGCCTGGATTCGAACACAGGTCTCCCCAGCTTGGTCTCCCCAGCGTGCAAGACAAGTACTCTCACCACTAAGCCACAGGAGCTCCAATTGTATTGTATTGATTGCTGTGAATTGTGATTGCTGGCGTTATATTTCATATATATTTTTGAAATAATATTGGAGCCCGATCCTCGATCTAATATAATGATTGGGCCAATATTTGCTTCAATTTTCACATCCTTCAGCAAACCATAAAATCTGTAAATCAGCCTGTGTCAACTGACACAAATTCTATCTCTCCTAATGATTTGTCTCTGCGGCTTTCACTCTCAGTACTGCTATTTCCATTACGCATACACACATGTATAGCGATCCCCCCTTCCAAACATACACACAACCACATAGAGAACCCCCCCTTAAACGCCACAAACACACACACACCTACAGAGCCACACACATTTGCCTCCGAGCTTGATATTCACAGAGATCCCAAATTGACCCCAGGCCCCGTCCCACCCCCACACACAATCACGCACAAAAACAGACAAACCCAACCCCCTCCCCACACACACCAACACAAAGACACCCCAACCCATACACACACACAAGAGTGATCAAATATACAGAGACAAGACACTTAGAGAACCATACACATAAATCCATTACGACACACAAACAAACACACCAACACCACCCTCCGCCACACAAACAGACAGAGACTGTCCCACCACCTTCTCCCATCCTCGTCCCTCCACACACACGCAAGCACACACAAAAGCACAGACACAGGGAGATAGACAGACACACACACACAGAGTAAAAAGCAGTAAACTGGCCGCAGCTCAGGTGTTATCTGATAGCAATCGTCACATACGGTAACCATTTACTCACAAAAGTGACAAAATAGAGTCTTAGAAATTGATACCACAGGAGAAAAATCATTGATAATATGTGTGATCGATTGATTGTTAGACATGTGAAGATGAGGTAGTTCTGGAGGTCAGACGTGAGGGATGGAAACTGAGTTTAAAATAGCACACTTAGGTTATCATAATGTGTTTGATAGGCCTGTAATTATAACACAGAAACCCTCAGGAATGATCATTTAACTATTCCGAATTCCTCCCTCCGCAGACTGCAGGTAATTCAGAAACCTACGGACTGTGCTCTCTACCGTTCCATACTCTGTGACTACGTCTCCCCGTCCCCGCCAGTCTCCATTGGCTCCCCATCATCCAGATTAGTGTAAATTCAAGTAATGCACGGTTTCTTGGAACAGGTTTCTTGCAACATTGTACTTCATTTCATGCTTATTTGTGAATACGCCTACTCTGCAACTGGCTGATGTTATCATTTTGGATGATCCTTTGGTTTCTGTCCTATCTTGTGTTTCTTGTTTCCTTTCTGCCTGTTTGATGAGCGAAGGCACATGTCGCTGGGGAGAAATCGGATGCATTGGCACTTATAACATCATCTATTTGTTTGAACCAAGAAAAACAGTCAGCAGCCTGCAATACCGGTTCAAACCATTGGTGGTGTAAAGAGTCCTTGCAACCAAGTCAGCCGTTTAGTTATAATCTTTAAAGGCCAAATATTGACGGTGCAGTTCTGCTGCAAAGGAAACTGTCATAATCTTGTCATAGCTTATTTCTTACTTATTCAATACACCTTGTTTGTGGGACACTGCGGTGCACAATTGGCTTCCGCCTTTCGCCCACAAACATACAGTCAATTCACTTTACAGTGCATCAGTGAAGCCCTTTGAGACATCTAGAAGAGGTCAAAAGCGTTACATCATATCGAAGGATTATTATTATCGTCTCTCGATAAACGCATATACAACCAAATCAAATCCCTTTGATTACAATCGTTGTTGCAAATTGAATTTTCATAATATAACAGTAATTTTTTTGAACATTCTCACACGTCCCTACATACAATCATATAGCTTTACCATTCGTTTGTCCATAATTATTGAAGTGGCTTGCAGCTCGGTAGTTAGACCAGTCGCTTTGCATCTGAAAGACTTCAATTTTTTTCCAGGCAGGGCGAAACCTTGCAAACGTTTACTTATTTGACATGCCTGACATTAATCCCAAGACCAGAACAATAATAAATTGCTGATTGCAATCCACGGCTATTTGTAGGACACTGCTGTTTGCAATTGGCTGCCATACGTTTCCCATGAGGAAGCAGTTATTTCACTTGGTAGCATATGTTTTAAAGGGCTTGGAGGCGTCCAGATTATGAGAAACGTCCTATATCAAATGCAGGCATTTCATAAGTTTTCCAGCAGTTCATATGATATGTCTCATGAAGAAATCATCATTAGAAACATTAAGAAACATAGTTACTATGGCATGTGACGCTGGTATCAATGTACTTTATGTAACTTGATGCCTTTCTAAAGATACTAGGCAAGCATGATACCTTTCGTTCCACTTTCTACTTAGTACACAACATTGATCAGCCTGGTTTGCAGGCCTAGAATCTGTATATTAGGCCCAGTCTGTCCATATCAGGGCTGGTCTCTGTATTCTGAGATCTCGTTCTGTTTTCCGAGAGCAGTTGAATCTCCTCTGATAGGGAATGCAGCAATATCGGTCCCACAGAGCCAACAGCAGTTCCGAGGTCTGGTTGCATGATGGGAGATCATCTTCCAGAATGCGTGGACGAGAATTCTTTTCATGGTGCTATCTGCTCAAGTCAACATAAGAAGGAGATTGTTCTGGAAAGAGCACAATCGAAGGAGTACTGAAAGGAACAGTTACCACACTTGAAACAAAATAATTTGGTTACTATCATAAAACCAAACAGAAAATACCTCAGTTGCTGTAAATCTGAAGCAACCACAGAAGTTGATTGGAAAACTCAGCAGGTCAGGCAGTATCCATGAAGAAAGGAATTTACATCAAAGTTTGGGTTCATGACACTTCGTCACATATTCTGTTTGTGGTTTGGTTACTATACATGCCGGATATTCTCCATCACGTTGGTTGACATCACCGTTGATCAGGAATTTTGCTGATTCCTGTTATTGATAGCAATCGGCGCTGTTTTTTTCTACTGTTGGCAGGTACTGAAATTAGTCAGTGGTTGATGGGAAGCTATATGGGGCAATAAGCACCGCTCTCCATCTTCCCAGCCATTTATCATCTGTAGTCAGCAGCTTCCAGTAACAGTTTCAGACTTGTGCTTGAGAGTTGTGCATCCTGACGTCCATGCGTAGAGGTGGTGCTGGGTGTTTTTATGTTGATATCCCTTGCCACAGTCGAGATATTACCGCTAATCATATAAGTTTAGACGCCATCCGGCGTAGTGATGCGCTGTATAAATCCAAGTTGTGGTTGCTGTTGTTGAATTATATAGTAAAAGATGAAGCTTTGTTGATGCACTTGAATGACCCAGACGATTTGATCAACAATCCCATCTATCCCATGTTGCTGCCTTTTCTCCCTTTGCTTTGCAGATCAATGCTTGTTTTTTAGCATCTTCGGGTAAATCGTTGGAAAACTAGACAACTGAACATTATGTTGCATCAATTGTTATTCAAATATCAATTGCAGTTTATTGCAAAGGTTTCTTCCGCATTTTAGTAGTGAAGTCAGCGTCACAGTGAGTGAGCAGAAGGGATTTTTTGGGGAATTCGTGTCGATGAATGGTTTGACGTATTGTCAAAGAATGAAAGAACTGGCATAATTTATTTCAGTGAAGCTTGTGGGGTGACATTGTGGATATATTTTTGTGAATGTGTTTTTAGTTTCCTTACCAACAAATGGTTTCAACTGGTCTGTGGATCAGTCACTGGAGGACATATAATTCTAGAATATAGCAACGCAGATTGAGGCCAATTGGCCAGGATCGCTGAGTCTAAACGACACGTCAACATTATATTGGTAGAGGGCAGTTTACACCGGGAACATGACCCAAGGCGCTGAATAGCCAGGAAGGAATCGAGGAAGCAAGTGGATCAAGGTAGGAGGGAGGGGCGGGAGAGTGTTAGGAAGGGAGGGAGAGAGTTGCGAGAGCAGCAGAAGGCACGGTCAAACAGGAAAGTCTTGAGACTTGCCTTGAACGAGGCGAGGGACGGATTGAGGGGAAGGTGTTGTGGGATGGAGTTCCAGAGTGTGGGGGCACAGAGCGTGAAAACCCGTCCGCAGATGTTATGGCGTGTTGCGTGCAGCACTTGGAGCCGGCCGGAGGCCACTGAACGGAGAGGGCGGGGAGGTTGACAGGGAGAGAGCAAAGGAGTTCTCCTAATAGATCCACTCCTCTGTTCCATTTCATACGGATTGGTCAAAGTAGGAACAATACGAGGTTTCTAGAGGGAATGTTATGAAGGTCTGAAGAGAACTAACAATTGATGTGGTAAGAGGAAGATTAATGTTTCGTTTTTACAGATGCTACGTTTGAAAGTCTTTCTGTTGACCTATACATTTATTTGGCTCTGTGATAACTCTTTAGGGATTAAAGAGTTAAATTTGCAACTGATCTCTGATAACATCAGTGCTTCCTCCTCGTTCTAGCTTCAAACCGTGAGTGTTTATGTGTGTGTGTGTGTGTGTGTGAATAGAGAGAGAGAAAAAGAGTTTATCTGTGTGTTTGTTTGTGTGAGTGAGAAAGAGAGATTGAGGGAGAGAGAGAGAGAGTGAGGTGGAGGAGTGGGGGAGCGGGGTGAGTGGAATTGGCTGTGAAAGCTGAAGAGGCAGATCACACAAATAGATAAAAAATATCTCATTTTGGAACCCGTCTCAGTGTAATAATCACCGGCCTAATTAAATGATGACATCGACCTTGTAACTCCATTATTACAGAACTGAAAATTATGACCCATGATACCAGTACATTTACCAGCAAGAAGTAAAATTTATAGCAACAAATAGATGATGCACAAGAGTTTATTTCCTCTTACTACAGTCCTGCTAATAACTGTAGGATCAAAATTACTGTGGTCCATTTAAATCGAAGAGTCCAATGTGCTGTCATGTGAGTCTTGGTCTCAATCCATATGTCTGTCCACCAGAACTTCCTCATTCAAATAAGCATAATAAACAATTAATCACAAATATTAAGCTTTCTCTGCCGACCAGTGGCTGATGAAACCATTCTTATCCCATGATTAAACGTTTACCTGATTTAATTTGACCATTATGCGCTATATATTTGTATGTTCCATTCTTCCTTGCTCAGAAGGTGGCACTCTCGCCTCTGATTCAGAATATTGTGGTTTGACTTCCAAACTTAGGATGTTCTGCAGGTTTGCTCGTCATCAATTCTCCAGTACTGGGGCTGCCATCCTTGGAAAAGGAACTTTAAACCCAGGCCTTGTCTCCCTGTTCATTTAGAAACTCAACTACTTCAGACCTGTTTGGAAGCCAAATGGACTTGACATTTTGTTTACACATTTGATTGATGAGAAAATCCAGAAAATGCAAAATTGTCAGTGAGCCAGTTTTCAAATATACAGGTTGCAAATATACAGCATCGTATGCCAATCAACCAGTCTGGCAGTAAGTCAATTCTATAATTATTTTTGGTATTCAACCGAGCATATTCAGAACCAGAGGCGAGAGAGAGGGAGAGAGAGAGAGAGTTACCAACTACTCCAGAATGAAAGTGTCAACATACAAAGACATTCGGTTGAAGGACAAAATGATCTCATTGCCTTTGTTGACACATAAAAGCGATTTTTAATAATTCCTGCCAATGCGCTTTATAATGGTCACTTTAACGTTAAAATTAATATGGTCATTTGAATTACTGCTGTATATTTATTTGTAGTTTGCTTTAAACTATCATTCTTTGCAGGATAAATTTTAGAAATTACCTAAATTTTCAGATTCATTTTAATTGTAACAAGTACCAAGAGTCTTGCGAGAACAGTGTTCAAGTAAATTTGTGTAAATATTATAAACATTTGAACTAATAATTTGGTTAATTCTCCACTGGTCTGTAGAATAACACTAGTCTGTGTGACCCAATTAATAATGAATGGGTTACTGAGCCACTGATCAGCATACCAGGCCTAATTGTTGACATCTTATATCCATTTTGCTTAATCAGGTGAGATGGTTCAGTTGGGCAGAAATATAAAATGGCTCAGGTGACATGACAAAGACTTGAAGTTAAGTTGTCATAGTAATAATAGTGAATCCAGATACTCGATCTAGTGAATTAATCAGGCTATTGTTTGCTTCAAGTTCCACATATGGATTATTTGACAAAGCACCAGAAACACTAGAGCAGCCTATGTCAACTACTGCAAGTTTTATCTCTCTCTTGATCTATCTGTTTTGGTTTTGCTGTCAATCTTGTACACTTTCTAACACACATAAGCTGACACACAAACTCGCAGAGACTTTCTCTCTCTCTCTCTCTAACTCTCCCTCTCACACATACACACATAAACTCACAGGGACACTCTCTTAGCACAAACTCAAACAGACATACATTGTATCTCTCTCTCTCTCTCACACCCACCCAGATGAGTAATTCCAGAAAGATTCTCTCTCTACCTTCTCACACATACACACACATACTCATAGATACCGTCACTTTGGAACATAAAGAACCACAGAGACTGCATTTCTCCCTCTCTCTCACACATAAACACAAACTCACAGAGACTATATTGCTATGTCTCTCTCTCACACACATATTTTGATTTATAGATGAACTAAGGTGCTAATGATAGGGAGCAATTTAAGGAAATTTAGTTCAGCAAAGAATTGCTACTTGGGAAGTTGATGGCATTTAAACGAGGCAAGCCCCTGGACATGATGGTTTGCATCCTAACTTTTCGAAAGAGGTGGCTCGTGAGATAGTGGAGGCTTTGTGTCTGATATTCAAAAAAAAATGGATTCTGGAACGGTCCCCATTGATTGGAAGATTGCAATTGTCACACCACTATTTAAGAAGTGTGAAAGAAAAGATGGTTAACTATAGACCAATTAGAATGACATCGGTGGTAGGGAAAAGTCTAGAATCCTTGATTAAGGGTGTCGTAGTGGGTTATTTAGAGGACCACAATGTTACAAAAAAGAAGTCATGGTTAACAAAACTTTTAGATATTTTTGAGGACATATCAAGCAGATTGGATAAGGAGAAATCTGAAGTTGTAGTGTATTTAGATTTCCAAAAGGCATTCGTTAAGATGCCGCATAAAAGCTTAATCACCAGATAAGGGCCCATGGAATTAAGGGAAATATATCAGCATGGATTGAAGAATGGCTAATGGAAAGAACACAGAGAGTAGGGATAAAAGTATCCTTCTAAGATAGTCAGGATGCCACAATGAACAGTGATTGGGCCTCAGCAATTTACAAACTATATCATCGACCTAGATGTGGACATCGAACTTAAAATATCCAAATTCGCTAAACTAGGAGGGAAACTAACCACAGAGGAAGAAATTTTAAAAATGCGAAACAATATAGATATTAGATAGGCTAGGTGAGTGGTCAATTTAGTGACAGGTGACGTATGATGTAGGGAAGTGTTAAGTCATCTACCTAGGTGGTAAAAACAGTAGAGTAGACTTTTTTTATAATGGGAAAGACGAGATAGTGATAGCGATCAGAGGGAATTGGTTGTCATTATACACCGATCATAAAAAGTTAATTTGCAGGTACAGCAAGCAAATAGGAATGTTAATGTTATGTTGGCATTTGTTACAAATGGGTTAAAATATAAGAGTAGGGAAGTCTTGATGCAACTGCATAGAGCCCTGGTGAGAACACATTTTTGGTCTCCATATTTAAGAAAGGATAGACTCGTCTTGCATATACAACGTTGACACACTACCTGGGATAAAGGGGGTGAGTTATATGGACATATTGAAGAATCCAGGCCTATACTCTCCAGAACATAGATGAATCAGAGGTGATTTCAAGAAAGCTATCAGATTATTATGGGGCATGGCAGTGTAGATAGAGGGAGAATGTTTCCCCTGGTTGGAGAAATTATAACAAGTGGTCACAGTTTTCAAATTAGGGGTCAGCCCCAAGTTCTTCACTCTGAGGATGGTAAATTTATGGAATTCTCTAATGCTATGGAGCGTAGATACTCCGTCCATGAGCATATTCAAGACTGAGATTCATCGATTTCTTGCACATGAAGGGATTATGGAATATGGGGATAAGGCGAATAGGTGGAGTTAGATTGGAAGATCAGCCATTAACTTATTGGACGGCAGAGCAGGATCGAGGGACCGAACAGCCTACTCCGCTCCTAATGCTTATGTTGTACTGTTCACACACAAAACCCCAGAGACTGTTTCTCTCTGTCACATGCACACAAACACACAAACATAGAAAATGACAGCTACTCTATCTGTTTCACATACAAACATACACACAAACTCAGTCTCTCTCTCTATCTCCCCCTCACACACACACAAACTCACAGAGACACTCTCTCTAACACACAAACATTCACACACACAAACACATACAGAGAGATCCACACATACGGTTAGATGGCAGGAAACTCGCAGCAGCTCAGATGGTATCTGACAGCAGCTGCCAATGTAACCGTTTACTATCTAAGGTGACGTCATAGAGCCTTCGCATTGTATATCACAGCAGAGAAGTCATTGATAAATATATGTGATCACATGACTGTTAGACAGGGACAGGTCAGGGCAGACAATGTGGGGTGTGGAGTTCCTGTAACTCAGTGATTAGAGGCCTCGCCTTACAAGACCGTGAGACCTGCGTTTCGAATTAAGGCAGAACAGGGCAAAACGTTGGGCAACTTTCCTTACTCTACATGTACGCATAATAATAATCCTTCAAAAAAATCTACACTAATTAAAGTTAGTCATTTTCAATCTACGACTGTTTGTAGAGATGCTGCTGTGCGTAACATTTAAGTGCTTTCTGATGTCGGTAAGATGTGAAAAGAGCTGTATCAACTGCAAGTTCTTATTATATCACACTGTGAATTACTCAAAGTGTTTGAGAGGCCTGTGTTTGTAGCACATAAACACTCAGTAATGATCTGATGGTTCTGATGTGTTTTATCGATTGCTGTAGGTTGTGCTAGGGTTATTTTTCTTACTTATTCTACTACTACTAGTGAATCCAGATGCTCGATCGAAATCAGTAATTATCCCGGTATTTTCTTCAAATCGACATCCAGATCCTGCCGCATATCATAAACTCTGTCAACTAACAAAAGTACTAACACAGGTTATATCTATCTTAATGAACTGACTGTAACTTTCGGTGTCAGGTCCGCTTTTCAAGCAAGCACGCACAGAGAACCCCAACCCCCAACTCCACACCCCCACCTCAACCCTTCCTACCACACATACATACATAAGCAAACGCATAGAGAGCCGCACAGTTTGGCCTCTGAGTTTCAATTCCACAGTGACTGCCCAGCTACCTCCGCGCACACAAACACACAGACCAACCCAGCCACCCCAACCACACTCATGTACACACAAACACAACGAGAACCCAACATACACAGAGACACACGCAAGCTGTGCCCCCCACCCCCCACTCCCCCCATCCCATTGAGACCTCCTCCCACTGTGACCCCCTCCCCCGTCTGCTCAGATACAAGCACTTTGTCCTCTGAGGTTAAATCCCAGAGTGAATTGATAAAAAGTATTTGAGAGGTCTATCATTATAGCATAGAAACGCTTGTCAATTACATATTTGTTCTTGTGTATTTTATTTATTGCTGTGGATTATGCTAGGGTTATTTTCGTTATTTTTGTAGTAATAATAATGGATCCAGATGCTCGATTCAAGGTATTAATTTGGGTGCTATTTGCTTCAACTTCCATCCGGACCCAAACCATAGACACAAACACGCATACACAAACACATAGAGAGACACACACATTGGCCTCCGAATTTGAGTTCCACAAAGACACTACAGTAATGGCCCAGCCCCCGCCCCACACACAAAAACACTCACGCAAACTCACAGGCCAAACCCCACATCCCCACTACATTCGTGTACACAAAAAACCATGCACATAGAGATCCCCACATACACAGCGACACACGCATGCTAAGCCCTACCCCCCTTCTGAGGTTTGTATCAATGCAAACCGCAGAGCTTGGCCTCTGAGGTTTAGATTGACCAAAATTATTTGAAAGGCCTGTGATTATAGCACAACAATGCTTGGGAATGACCTATTTGTTCTTATGCATTTTATTTGTTGCTGTGGATTGTGCTGGGGGTAATTTTCATTTATTTGCAGTAATAGTATTGTATCCAGCTACTTCATTCAAGGTATCAATTAGACTGCTATTTATTTAAATTACCATCCGGATCCTGCAGCAAACAATCAGCTCAGCGGCACAGCCTGTGTCAACAAGTATAACTTCTATCTGTCTCTGTCTTTCGCTGTTTGGCCCACTCTTTCCATCAGAAACACACACACAGAACTCCCCCACACATACAACTATTTGGGCGCTGGTGAGACAACACCTATAATGTTGTGTGCAGTTTGCTCTCCTTATTTAAGAAAGGATGTACTCGCCTTGGAGAGTGTAAAGCGTAGATTCACTATGTTGGTACCTTGGATGAGCAGGATGAACTGTGAGGTTAGGTTGAGCAATCTAGGTCTATATTCTCTAGAATATGGAAGAATGAGAGTTGATCTTATAGAAACCTACAAGATTATTTAATGGCAGGAATGAATAGATAGGAAGAGACTTTTTCCCTGGTTGGAGAAACTTACAGTACTCTATACCACTAAAGGTCTGTTGATACACAGTGCTTGAACATGTTAAAGAGTGAGAATGATATATTTCTTGTGGATGAAGGGATTAGGGTTAAGAGGATAAGGCGGGTAGGAAGAGATAGAATAGACCAACCATGACTTATTGAGGCTCGAGGTCCAGAATGGCCTACTTCTAAAGGAGGTTGCTCAGATGGTATATGACGTTAACCATGAATTTTATTAGAGGTGAGAGAAAGAGAAAAAGCTACCAAAAGGTCCAGAATGAAAGTACCAACTATAATTACCTTTATTTGGATCATGAATTGATCTCATTGATATGTGGAAACACTAAGGCAAAGTACATCTTTCAATTCGTGCCAAAGCATTTAAAAGTGCCACCTTACTGTTAAAACGAATGTGGTGATTAGCATGCTGCTGAATTGTTATTGATTGGTTCGTGTTAACTATTAAATTGAAGAACATAAGAAATAGAAGCAGGCGTAGGACATTCGGCCCCTTGAGCGTGGTCAGCCATTCAATGAAATCATTAATCCATCCCAGGATAATGAGTGTAAACGATCAAACATCAAAGGTACAGTTTAATTTGGACAATTATCAAGACTCCTGTTGAGAATAATGTTCCACCAAATTAAGTGAATATTATAAAGATTTGAATTAATAAATTGTTAATGCGACACTGATCTGTAGAATAGGCCTAACTTGTGTGAACAAATCCATTGTTACACTTATTTAGATTAAATATTTCAGGTGGGCAGAGAGGTCACGTGTGATCACGCCTCATATCTTAAAACACGAGTTGAATGTGATATGCAGTGTTTGAGAGGCCTGTGAGTATGGCATAGAAACACTTGGCAATGAACTATATTTGATCATACACAGGCAGACCTCGCTTAATGTCGCTTCGGCGGATGTTGTTTCTCCATTATTTCATCAATATTCTTTGATGTTCAATGTGTTGGTGTCGTTTCTCATCATTTCTCTCAGTAACAACAGTGTGTCCAGATATTCAATGCAAAGTACCAATTAGGACTGTATCACCACCAGCTGTGACATCACCACTGTCAGTGACATCATCGCTCTCAGTGACATCACCACTCTCAGTGACATCACCACTCTCAGTGACATCACCAGACAATCAATGGAAAGTATCGATTAGGCCTGAATTTACTGCAGAACCTGCAGCAAAGCAGCAGACACGCTGTGGTGCCGCCTGCCTCAACTGACACGTTTTGTCTGTTTTCTTGATCTGCTCCATTACGATTCACTGCCAGTCCCGCTCAAACCATTGCATACACACACACAGACACGCAGACAGATCCTCCTGGCACACACAGACACACCTCCCCACATACAAGTAAACAGACCACCCACAAATCCCCTCACAGACATACGTAGAGACTACCCACCCCCCAAACCAACAAACACACACACACACAAACAAACAGAGACACACATACCCACATGCAACTACAGAGACCCCCTCCCCCACACAAACATACACAGAAACCCACTGCCCTCCCCCCCCTCTCTCTCTCTCACACACACATACAGACTCCCTCATTCATTCACATACAGGCGCAGTTTAAAGCAGGAAACAAGCAGCAGCTCAGATCTTATCTGACAGGTGGTGGTGAATTTAACTCTTTACTCTCCACAGTGACGTTACAGAGGCTTAGAAATCTGTAGCACAGAACAAAGTGATTGGTGATACGTGTGGTCAATTGATTGTGACGCATCTTCAGATGAGCCAATCCTGGAGGGGCAGATCTGCGGGTGTGAGCACGACACAGGTGTCAGCTCACACACACCTCTGAGGTTTGCATCCCACAGGGAGATGGTTAACTCCCACAGGCAATTGATACTAACATGTTTAATTGGCCTGTAATTGTAACACAGAAACCCTCGGGATTAATCTGTTTATCTGACACCTCGTGTTAGTTTCTATTCAGTGTACTGCAATCATGGTTAATAATATTTTACTAATTGCAGTGGATTTTGATAATCAATCTCATGTATTCATTTGGCCGTTACTTCAGTAACATATTTTGTTCCGCAAAGCATCAGAATATCTGTGGTGCAGCCAATGTCGACTAAAATACATTTATCTCTCTGTCTGATCAGGCTCTGTAGTTTCTGCTGCTAGTGCTTCCCACCCTCCACTCCCACACCCA
Organism: Hydrolagus colliei; assembly: GCA_035084275.1. Lineage (NCBI taxonomy): Eukaryota > Metazoa > Chordata > Chondrichthyes > Chimaeriformes > Chimaeridae > Hydrolagus > Hydrolagus colliei. The sequence continues at coordinate 2,155,281 of JAYJKW010000399.1, forward strand.
CCCCAACCTTCCCACCGCTCCTCCGTCGCAGCTGACATCCCACTCCAACCGTGCACTATTCCTCACGCTCCCTCTTCCTCTCTCTCTCTAACACACATACACACGATTTAAAGCAGGAATCCAGCATGCTGCTCCGACGTCAGTTGAAATGTAACCCATCATTTCTCAAAGAGGCAACTTAGACTCTTGGAAATTTCAGGACATCTAAGAATACGAACATAATAAAATCATAATGTTACAGGGTGAAGCTAAAGTCAGTGGGAAGTAGAGGATATGGGATGCTCAAGAGGCAAGAGCAAGTTTTTTTAATAGATAGGGGGAGCGGTGGAAGTGTTTTCCCATTGATATCAGTAAATTTCTCAATTGTTCTTAAGACAGCAAATAGGTGAGATACCCGATGATTTAGGGCACAATATGTTTTTTACAAATGCAACAACAACAAAATTACATTATTATCGCGCCTTTCACGTCAGGAGGACGTCCCAAGGTGTTGGACAGTTACTGCTTCAGACCCGCGCTGAGGACAGGGAGGTGAAGTGGAGAATTAGGAATTGTTAATGGATCCATCGAATAGAAGAGTCTGGAGGCGAGACTAAGGAGGCTAAGGAGGGCGCGAGGAGAAGAGACTTAAGAGCTTCAGAGGTCGGGTGCAGAGTGGCTGAAGGCTCGTCCGCCACAATATGGGCGGGTGGGTCGGGGGACATGTAGCAGGCCAGACCCTGCTGAACGGTGGTGTGACCGGAAGTCAAGGATGTATGGTGGGTCGAGTTTTTGGAGTGCTTTAAATGCAAATATTAAGATTACTTTGACAGTACATACAATGACAATTGATGTATAAGATTTTCAAACAATCTGGAGGAATTTAAGTGTTCAATTCCCTGGATGCGAACACAGGACTCCCCAACTTGTTCTCCCCAGCTTGCAAGACAAGTGCTCTAACCACTAAGTCACAGGAGCCCCACAGATTGGCTGCTTATTGAGAGCCAATAGACTCTCACGTTCCCCTCAAGTCATGTAATCCTGCATCAGACAGAGGCAAGGCTCAGGCTCTGGCTGATTTCATGGGCCACGTTTCCGTCACTATGTCAGGAAGCACGATGAAAGAGAAAACACGAGCAAATATATCCATGTAGGGTAACATCGCTGCTGATTGGTTAATCTTATCAAGATGCAAAAAATATATTTTCTACATATCAATAATCTATTAATGATATGGCCGGAGACGTTGGTTGGTCTGGACCTGTTGTGTCGGGCTGGGCAATAGGGAGTTTAGTGGCTGATAGCACTGGCTTGATGTCCATCACATCACTCTCCCACTGTCCAGGGGCGATGGTGCAGTCATTCGTGATTTACCTTCTCCTGCACACGCTCACATGTAAGTTAATGTTTACTGAACTATCTTCATCATAACCACAATCATAATATTGTTCTTTGTACTTATTAATAGTAACCGTCGGTGATTCATGGCACATAATTCCGAATATTGTATACAATAACAATATAATAGATGGAATTCCTCTCCACCAAATCACTCAGATTTATATCACTTTCCACAGTGTTGGCGTTTTATTTAGTGTCCCAACTAAATAAAATAAATTATTTTCAATATGATTTGTGAATCAATAGAGTTTATGGCTTTCCAGGTTTACAAGTTGATGAATTCTTGATTAGGAGTAAACATAGATTAATCGTTCCTTTGAATCATGAAAAGGTTGGTCACCATTTTCAATAAATTAAGAGACATGATTACTTTCCCCAATCAGTCACGAAGAGGAAAGTCTAATTTGTCTGAAACTGAGATGGATGTACAGATGTATAAAGACTTTATATGAAATAGTGACAAATGTTGTTGAAAGTATTCAATTGAAGGCATTGAAAAAGGTAAAGGAGCTTGTGACATCAGAGGCAATGTGTATATCTGCTTTGTGTCTGGCGTGCTCCGCATCCCCCTCCCGAACCATCCTACCATTGCTGGCCGGGCTCTCAGCCTCTCTGCCTCCCCCAAACTCTGCAACTCCATCCCGCAATCCCTTTGCTTCGTCGCCTCTCTTACTTTTCTCTTTCACGTCTGGCCTCAAGAACTTCCTCTGTGACGACGCTCTTCTGCTGCCATACTCCCCTCCCCGCTTTCCTACTCTCCTTCCCGCTACCGCTACCGCGACCCTTCTTCCCCTGCTCGAGTCCCCGCCTAACTCTTCATCCCCTCCCGACATGGACGGCGCTCTATCATTCTAGTTTTGTTGTTTTGTTGTTGTACTTCGGAGCAGATTGTGGGTCATGTGAACATTGCAATGTTTGTTTCAGCATTTTATATTAACTATTAAATAATATTCTGCTTTGTTTGTTGGTGCACATAATGTGCAAATTGAAACACGAAGAGTTTATCATTGTAACTAGTGTGGTTTGAGGTGAATTATCTGCTGCTGTGAGAGGCTGCATCTCCAGCTGTTAAAGCTGAATATTTTATATCATTTAGTTTATGTTGAGTTACTGTTCAATTAAATATCACTGGTGTTTAAAGCGAGGGTACAATGCAAACAGTACTTATATATGCTGGGTACTGTTGCTCTTCATTCTCCTGTTTCTACATATCAACACAAGTTATATTGATATAGCGACTTGCCTGACGGCCGGGAGAGCTAACGCTTATAAAAGTGGTGGCTACACAACTGAGCTGTATGTGTGGAACCCCAGGGAATGTTGGCTTAACTCAGCTGGCCACACACATGCGCCAGGACAGGGAGCTCAGGGAGTGGAGTTGGTGACAGAAATGCTCGATAATGAGACAGTCTTCAGACGGACATGGGAGAAGGTAGCGAGTTGGGGGGAAGGAAGCAGCAAGTAGCGGGGACTGCGCGATAGAGTTCCCGAGCGCGGAGACAGAACGGCTAAAGTCACCGCTCGGTGGTTGTGTGCGTGGGGTGGGTGGGTGGGATCATGAAGGACGCGATTTGTTGAGCCAAGTGTCGCCAGGTCAGGGTCGCGACAGGAGAGTCAATATTATTGGATTCATATTTAAATTCAAGTTTGATTTTAAAATATATATATATTCCCATCTGGATATCAATATTCTACTTTGAATTTCATTGAGCAAAAGTCAATCCATGGACTGTTATTGGCCAAGAGGCTACAATTGACAGTGAAGCACAGCCACAGATAGGACACGGTGCTGTTACTGTGGAACTGCTTCTGAGCCGGTGTCTTCAGTTCTGCACCTGCTCTGCTCTGAGCGGCATGAACAGACTTGATATGAACAGAGTTATTTCCTGTGAGACGGGGAATTAAACCATGCCGCGATTTGATACATCATTCAATTTAAAATCCACGAATAAACATTGATCGTGTAGTAATGATAAAAACGCTAATTGCTTCATTTGATATAGCGATTTTCGTGTTTTCTAAATGTATCAAAGCCCTTCACAGAATACACTGAAAACTGAGCTGAATGTGGGCATGATGTGGCAGATAAACGCGCACAGAAGAGTCCCAACAAACAGTCGTGGAATGGGTGACCAATTTAGTATTGTGTTTTGAAAGATTGTTATTAAGCGTGTGGATTAAGGAATCTGGCCCAAGGTGTCGCCCTGCTTGGAATTGAACCCAGTAATGACAGCGGTGAAGAAATACAATATTCAGGCTATTAAATCTTCGGCAAATTAAAACTATATGTATATTAGACGCAATGAAGCGACGAAACGTTGAATTTGACACGGAGTAAATGTTGCAGCTGCATTAGACTGACTGATTGATTTCCTCAGCGCTCTCTCCACAGTGACTGATAAACAGATAAAAGATAATGTCTTTGAAATCGTCGGCAACGTAACTAACTTTAAAAATAAATTGGTTTTTACGAAGAAGCAAGTAACTGTTAAGTTAAACATAGCCGAAAATGCGCACTGTACTTATTTTTTTTATCATTACTCTTTATTAAAGGAGCCTTACGCACTCTTAATCATTTACCCAAACCATTGCTTTATATTCTGATACTTTTTAAACTAAACACCTGCTCTCTCCCTATCAGCCTGCCCGTTCACTCCGTTCAGCAGCCTGCTCGGCTTCCCCCGCCGAAACCGCCCTACCATCGGTGGCCGGGCTTTCAGCCTCTCTGTCCTCCACACTGTGGGTCGCCATCCGGCAATCTCTTCGCCTCGCTTTCTCCCTTTCCTCCTTCAAGGCCGGTCTCAAGTCCTTCGATTTCGTCCGTGCCTTTCGCTCCCCTCCTAACTCTCCCTCCTCTCCTACTCTCCTCCCCCCTACCCTGACCCTTCCCCCCTGCTTGTGTCCCGACCTAACTGTTCAGCGCCTTGTGACGTCCTCCCGAGTTAACGGGAGCCGAGGGCAGGTCACTGAGAAGAACAGAGATTAAACTTCTGCCATGGGGCCCATCCCCCACAGACCCACTGCCCAGCCCTGCCCAGCCCTGTGTGTGTGTGTTTGTCTCTGTGTCTCTCTCCTGCCTGTGACATCAGCCGAGAGATACAGTAACTCAGGTTGATAGGAGACAGTGCAGATGAATGTCTCTGCTATTGACTGCAGCATTTTACTCAATCTGACTTGTATTTGATGAACAGCCTTACCACAACCATACAATGTCACAAAGCACTTCAAATAATTTACTGTATTGTGTAGAGACGGTGTGTTTTGTGCGCAAACACAGTATCCAGTTTGCACACGGCAATTTGCTCACTAACAACCAGGAACAACAACAACAACAAATTACATTTATACAGCGCCTTTCACGTCGGCAGGACGTCCCAAGGCGCTGCACAGGAGGAGTGTGACCCGAGCTGGGAGGGGAGTGTTTGGGAAGGGGTGAGACACGAAGTGGAGGTCGAAAAATTCGGGGTGGAACAAAAAGCACGGTCGAAGAGGAAAGTCGAAGAGAAATTGAAGTGATCAATTTTATCTAAAGGATTATTGGGCAGAACACTACGAAAACAATTCATATCTTTATAATCAGGCTGTGTGACCTTGGACATCTACCTTAATGACATCTCAAGGATGTCAATATTTACAAAGCAGCAATAGACCTCCCCCACACACACACACCCACACTCACCAGTGAATTCTTATATCAACGTCCCTACCATTCATATCACTAAGAGTTGGTAGAGCTGTCAGACTGAGGCTGGGTTGATGTCACAGACTCGTCCCTCATCACAGTGTATTAACTAATACAATCCCATCAATTTTGCAGCAAAAAAATGAAGGTCTCAGAGAGTGGTTTTAAAATCATTTCATTGGATAGACATTCCTGTTTGTACATCTTCAAGTGTTTCCAAGCTCTTCAGCATTCAATGTAAATATACACAGACACACAGGTAGTTTCAATGGTATGTTTCTAAACAACCATTATAATCTGTTTTCAAAAAAGTCATTACATTTTGTGTGATTAATCCATTATCCTATCATCTAACTATTCGGTTTTCCTTCTTGTAATTTGAAACCGCTAATATCAGAATTAATCTGATCCATAATAATACAGAATTGATCCAGTCCAGAAAGTAACCCACACATACTAAGTAAATTAATTTACCTTGCAGCATATACTGCGAAGCGCTTTGAGACGTCTAGAAAATTTAATCAGGCGCAACATCAAACGCAGGGATCATTATTACTAAACATTGAGTCAATTTACTATGTATTTTACGGTATTTCCTGTGAAGTGCTTTGAGTCTTCTCAATGACATGATGAGGCTTTGTGTCAAAATGATTATTATCATTATTAAGCACACTGTCCGGACTGGATCACGGCTCTGTTCGTCAGTTGCTTTGATGTTTATATTGATCACAAACAAGAAGAGAAAATAAAGCAAATAATATAGTACTAACGTAAACCACCCACAGTACATTACAACGCTGCCTTGTCCCGTTGTTTCCAATACCCTGAAGAATATTGTATCACATCCAGTAATAATAATGCTTACGTTTCATGTAGCGCTCTTCGAATCTTCTAGGCGTCTCCAAGTGAATTGACGGTATAATTGTGGACGAAATATTGCTACGTTGTTAATCTAATAATAATAATAATAATAATACTGCTGTATTCTCGGGTGCAGGAAAGAATAAGAATCCTTTCATTGGACACAATGCTGTATCACGTCCTTAAGACTTCTCATCGTATTTTGCATGGTACAGCGTGATGTTAGCTGACTTTAAAGCGAAACGCGGCTCCTGATTGTACATTGCAGTGCCCGACAAACTGTCGTGGATTGTCTGACCACTTTCTTATCCTTTTATTGCTATGAGCAATGCCTCGTCCGCTGGAATGCCCAGCTCTTCCCAACACTGTAGCCATATCCTGCAGCTCGTGTGGTCTCCAGCACCAGCCATGACAGCCTGTCAGTCCTGCCTCACATTGCTGTTTAGTAACGAAAGGCCTCCCACCCGCAGACACACATATAGAACGGGGAACACGCTCCAGTTCAACAATGGAGGGGATAGATAGAGTGGGAGAGAGAGAGCGGGAGAAGAGACACACACATTGTCGCCAACATCAAACCACATTAGAAAATTAATAATTTGATCAGTGAATCACGTAATTGACGACTATTTGCGTGAATGCTGCTGAGTCCAACTGGATGCCATGACTCATCCACAGAAGACACCGTCACCACACTGTTATTTTCTGAGAAGCGCTTTCAGAGGATCCAATGACATAATAAGGCATGACATCCCATGAAAGGTTTCTGGTTAGTATAGGAATTATTATATCAATATTATTTGATTATAAAATAGCCTGTGTACGCATGTATCTATCTTTATAGATATATAAAAAACGACGCAAGGGATTAGGGTCATAGGATTGTGTGACGGATTATAGAAACATTAATTGGTTCAAATCGTACATGTGCAATACAGTAACAAAGCGTAATCAGTAATTATCTCGCATGATGAAGATCCTGGATTCGATTCCCAGGCAAAATTGTAGGTGTGTTTCCTTATTCCACCATGCCTGTGTTTACACATCTATCGAAATACTATTGTAAATGCATACTACTGAATAGGCCGAATGGCCACCTTCAATCCAACGAATGTCTAGATTAACTAACTGCTGATATTGTTCACCTTTAGGTCCGCAAGTCAACGGTCAGGCTAAGAATGTAGGTGAGTATAATATTAGTTTTAAATTAGTTATTCGCTCCACCGTGATTGTCCTTGAGCTATTTCGTTCCTTCACAATATTAGATTGAAGAAATATTTCATCTGCAGAGATCATTATTATTAACTGTTGTTCGAATTTTAACCGCAGTATTTGTGGGGACACTCGAGTGATTCTAGTTGAGCAAAACAATTTTAAAAAATCGATTGCCCTGTGATAGGGAAAGGAAAGTAATATAAATATATCTACTCCCCGATAACCCTAACATCACTACTATTGTATCCCTTATTTATACCAATATCAGTGACATGACTTTAATATCCTCGTTCTGTTCCTCAACTAATTTTCACGTGTAACAGGCTTATGTCCCGTCGCAAAATCCACACATCGATTCCAATCCAGGTTTCGCCTTGTTTCAGTTATGCAATCGTAATATTATTGTGCCGAATCCTGGTTAACTTATAACTTACACGAGATATGTTAGGAAACCTGTCTGCGGTGCCTTTTAAAATATTGAGTGTGAAAACTAGAGAAGTCCATCCTTGATTTTCTCTGTGATGCTGATTTATTAAAATGAGCAGCGAAGCAGTCCACGAAGCTCTTACAAGGCTTCAGATAATTTACTATCAAGAGCAGTAACTCTTTATAGTTAAGTAACTCTTTATAGTCACTTTTCTCAAGTAATGTGGAGAAATGCAGAAGCCAAGACACACATAAGGATTATTACCATCATTCTTATTATCTTTTGTGACTAGAATTATTTTAAAATGAGCAGCTGACGTTTGTTTGTGATATTGTTTCAGATGATATGAGGTTGGCTAATGGAGGCAGCCCGTGCGCTGGGAGAGTGGAGGTTTATCACGATGGTCAATGGGGCACAGTGGATGGCTATGGCTGGGATATGCTGGACGCGGCTGTGGTGTGTAAGGAGCTGGGCTGTGGGGCCGCCCTGTCAGCGCCAACAAGTGCTCACTTTGGGGAAGGCTCAGGTCCCATTGTGACGGGGTATGTTCAGTGCAGAGGCAGGGAGGCCGCTCTGAGGGAATGTCGGTCAGGGACCTGGGGTGACTATTCCGAGTATGTCTCACACTCCTCTGATGCCGGCGTCATCTGCTCAGGTAAATAATCAATTCTCTGATCATTTTTCAGTTCTCATGTTTTCGATGAGCCACAGTTTGTGAAAATCTGCAACAACTTGTATCCCAAAATACGCCTGTTTTAGTATTATTAAAATCCCTATTTTGCGAGTAAGGCTTCCCCACCTACTAATGCCCCTACCGCTCCTGCTCACACTAACCTCCACCGCGTACTGTATGTTGATTCATTTCTTCTCCATTTTTCCCAGCTCATCGGTTCAGAAACAGGATTCTTTTAATCAGTTAACTTTTAGACCGAAACTAAAAAGTACCGCAGCATGCAGTATGTCACTAGGGTAGCGATCAGTGTTTCTTCCAAGATAAAAACATCAGTCGCTCAGCCTGACCAACTCCAACCCAATTGGTAGTCACGTGTCTTTGCTTTCTTGCAAACACTCACACCCGGCTCATGCTCTGCCAAATTTAGCACATTGTTGTCTCTCCTCTCCCTCCCCAGACGCTAATTACACAGCAGTCACTGTCTTTCCTCAAGTTTTCAAATTCCGATTACGCTTTAGATATTTTCCCTTCTCATTCTCTCAGACACCCAATACACAGCAGTCAATGTATTTTCATCAATTTCTCAGCCACCATTTTGATGCATATTCTCTCTCTCCATATCCACTCAGACCCCCATTACGGAGAAGCTGTTGTCTATACGCACCCACTCAAGCCCCCTTTACACAACAGTTGCTCTCCCTCCCCAACTTCAGAAGCCTCCATCACACAACAGTTACATTCTCTCCTCAGTTTCTCAAACCAAATTGTCCTATAGTAAAAAACAGTAGAAAACTCAACAGGTCAGGCAGCATCCATGGAGAAAGGAAAGTGAGTCAACCCTTGGGGTCCACGACCCTTCGTCAGAACTGGGTCATGTTGGGAGGGAGAGCTTTTTAAGTACAAGTTAGAGAGAGGGTAGAGAGGACAAGGAATCTAATGGAGACAAAGAAGGCAGAAAAAGAAACAAAGGACAAAACGTACAGTTAATGGTTTAAAGAGGTAATAGCAATGTGAAATAATAAGTTGTGTGTTTGAATAAATATGGGGAGAAGAGGTGTTAATAGTGAAGAACAGGCAATAGACCAGAGAGAGAAGGATTGTAATGTTTGTTTCTACTCGCACTACCAGGACCCCATTACACAGCAAGTATTCTCCCTCCTTACTCTCTCGTACACCCATTGCGCAGCAGGGAATGTTTCTCCTCATTTTTTCACATCCTGTTTCTCGGTAGATACAGTCAATCCTCGCCCGCTCAGACCCCATCAAACATCCGGTGCTGTATCACCTCTTGATCTCATCCCCAAATTTCAGAGCAGCTTTCCAAGACATCGTTTCACAACCGATAATTGTTCCACCCTCTCGGGCCACACTAAATACCAGACCCGTTCAGACCCACCCCACGCAATCAGACACAAGCTACACAACAGATACTGCCCCTGTTCACCTTCTCAATTCTGTGCAATACACAGAAGGAATTGCTTATACTGAGGCTTCGGTTTTCAATCCTTGTTTGCATCCCGTAAATAAAACAGATTGAAACAAGCAGTACATTATATCCTATGCATGTTAGTTACAGTTTCGTCTAAGTTAACGCTTCAATCGCTCCTATTGACATACTCCTAACCAGGTTTCTCAGGTAGTTATCGAAGTTCCCCTTCTACAACCCCACCCCCAACCCCACCACACGGAACACCACCACAGATTTGGGGTCCGCCACTGTTTGCAGGTGCTAGCGGTGATACATTATCACAGGTTGCTGTTTCGTAAATGCACTCTCGCCTTTTCCGAGTGAACTGGTGCACATAAGAATTTACGAACCCAATTACACAGCAGGTATTCTATCTTAATCTCTCTTGGTATATTGAGTAATCACAACTCTACATACCAATAATCCCCATCATGAGGGCGTGAAATAGGATGTCACTTGTTCGAGCTCTCACTTTATTCCGGAGGAGCGGGAGGCAGCGCATGGTTATTCAACAAGCACAATATATGTCAATTATCAGTTTCAACTATTTTTCATTGATTTATGTGGTGCCACCTTAGCCTTCTTCATCCCCCCTCTTTGTGTGTATATTGTAACAAACATACAGTTGTTCTGGCTCTGCCTAAGGGTCCTTTCCACTTTGGGGTGAAAAGGTGTTTTGCTTTCCATATACCAGAACCATTACTGTTTCTCGAATTTGGGACTCGTGCGTTTTTACCCTTTTCTCAAAATACTTTATCATCTGTTCTCTGGCTCGTCCGCTCTTCTGGGCCACAAATTGGTGAGTGATGTGTACCCGGTGTACAAGTTATTGTCTCTCCTCACGCTCTGAGCTCCTCCTCCCCCGGCCATTATACAGCAAGTAATGTCACTCGTCGCCTTCACTGACTGCACTACACAGAAGGTGCTGTCTCTACCCACGATCTCAGACCTCAATACTCATATTCTGTCTGCGAGTAGCCTCACAGCACCCCCCCCCCCCTCCCAATACACAGTTAATTCACTTTACTTTCGATGCTGTGAAGAGTTTCTGGACGTCATCCTACCTGAAGTGATTCAATATAAAAAAATTGTATTGGTATTATCTGATGAAAGTGCTGAGCAATTTAGCTTTCTTACCGGAAAATATATGCAGCACAGAATAGTGTTCACTGTCATATCATACAGAGCTTCCTCTCCTGACCCTCACGTTCACTGGCTGTGCGTTTCACGGCTCCGCCCTCTCCATTTCCCCACTCACTTCATGGTGACATACACATTTCCTTAAACAATACATTTCAAAATCACTGAATTCATCAATCAATCCAGAGAAGCGCCTTTAGACCCCAACCCAACATGTAGGGTCATGTAACAAGAGCATTCTCTGAATTTGAAGTCACTATCATACCATGGACTTTGCTGCCACAACCTATTGCCCAGAAAATCAATCTGGATGAGCATTAATTCCCACACTTCGTTGTGACAAAACTGAAGACACAATGATTAATTCCTAGGAGCATCTGTTAAGCTCTGCTTCCAAATTCACACCCAACCACGCTCGGCTCCATTAGCTCCCCATCCCCTCTAGAGGATCGATTTAAAGTTACTCTCCTCACTTTCAAGGCCATTAGCGGTCTTGCCCCCACCCCTCCCCCACCTACCCCCACCCCTCCCCCACCTACCCCCACCCCTCCCCCACCTACCCCCACCCCTCCCCCACCTACCCCCACCCACTCAGCTTTCTCACCTGATGTGCTACTATGCACCTCCTCCCCGCACCCTCCGTTCAATGTGCTCTGGCCTGTGTCATCTCCGTCACCCAACCCGACCAGCCCAATCATCGGCGGACGAGCATTCAGTCTCTCTGCCCCCACTCTCTGGAACTCCATCCCACAGTCCCTTCGCCTCGATCCATCCCTCAACTCCTTGAAACACGGTCTCAAGATCATCCTCCTCAAACGTGCTGCTCTGTCAACTTTCTCATTCCCATTCTATATCTCTCCCGCACCTCCATTTTACCTTGCTGCTCTCCCTTGCTCGGGTCACGATCTGAATCTTCAGTGCCTTGGGAAGTTCTCCCAACATGAACGGCGCTCTTTATTTGTGATTTTTGTTGTAGTTGTTGTTGTTGGTGGTTTTTAATGTACATAATGTTGAAGTTATTCTTGATAGCGGTTAATTGTCTGTTATTGTCAGGAGGTAAAAGACCCAGACTGGTGAATGGAGGCAGCCGCTGTGCGGGAAGAGTAGAGCTGTACACAAAAGACACCTGGGGCACAATTTGTGGAGATATCCTGAACACGGAGATTGCAACAGATTTTTGTAAATATTTCGGATGTGGGTTTGCTCTACTGGTATCAGGTGATGCACGATTTGGAGAAGGATCGGGGCCAGTTGTTGGTCGGCCAGATTGTGGACACAAGCGCGACGGTGGTATAATCTGTTCAGGTACAGCCTTCACTAAAGTGTCAATTTATAAAGTATCAACAAATGGAAAATGTTGAAAAAAAAATTGTTCTTTGTCTATTTTGTTTTTCGATTACTTTTTGTACCACGAGTTGGTGAATTTCGGAATGAGTGATGGGACCAACCTACAAACAAAACAACTCATGATTCAATATCACTGGTCATATTTGCCCCTCAGTAACACACCACACTTACAAATATAAATAGATCCTTCTGCCCATCTCTTGAGCCTCACATGGAGGGATTTGGGGTTGGGGGGTGAGGCGGGGTGGGGGGGGGGGGTGTCGGGTGGGGGGGATGATGTGGCGGGGAGACCAATTATAATAGCGTTGATCACGGAGATGTTCCTTCTGAGCGTCCTGGGTCAAATTTTAAAATATAAGCAAACTTTTGACAGATTATCAACCATGCATATTGTCTGCGCTTTATACTAAAATGTTCTCCCTCAATCTCTCATACCCCCGACCACCTCCACAACAACCCGACCTCCGACCCCTCTCTACCCACGCATTGCACACCTTGTAGTTTAAAGCGCTTCGGGATGCCCTTCTAAGATTGGAGATGCAGTGTATTCGTTAATTGTATTGTTATTATGTTGGGTAAAATACATTCAGATACATTCACATTGCGCTATGTTGCCTGAGTCACCTGGATGAATGTTTAAATATCTGACGCTTCATTTCTCACTATTGTTTCAGCTTTCACCTGTTTACTGTCAGTAAATAATAATTTTGTTGTCCAACATTAATTGTTAGGCTATTTATTTGAATTATTATTATTGGTATTATAATCATAATCCAAATTACTTTCATTGATCCACTGCAGAATATAATTCCCTGAAATTAATCGGTGGAAACAACAACTGTTCTGGCAGAGTTGAGTTGCAGCGTGATTATAAATCAGGAACCGTCTGTGATTATCACTGGGATTTACAGAATGCTGATGTGGTCTGCAGGCATCTGGATTGTGGGTTTGCTTTGTCAATTTGTCCTGATAGACAGTTTGGGAAAGCAACAGGTCGTATTTGGAATACCAACTTTCATTGTGTTGGCACCGAGTCGCAGTTGTTTTACTGTCCTGTGTCATTCTTGGAAGAAATCAGCTGCACACACGACCATGATGTTATTGTTCTGTGCTCTGGTGAGTGAAATAATAATTATCATTGCTTTTGATCCAACGCATTGTCATTTTCTTTCAACGTCTCAAATCGCTTCAAATACTATCCTGTAAAGTGTATTCCCAGAGGGTTTCGTGGGTGGGGTAAGCAGCAATAACTGCAAAACAGTTCAGAGATTGTCTTTCTAATACAGACTACTTGTTTTTTTTTAGATGAGCCCGCTCCTTTCTTAGAGAATTTCATCTTATCTAAGAGTAACAGTTATGCTAAAATATTACAGCGGGATCAAAGATGACAAAAATTTCAATGACTATAAAACCGAGCAGGAAAGAAATCCTTGGCTTCCTTGGATTTTCGAAATGAACCACATTATCCTGTGTCTGCAAACAATTATTTACAGTGCACAAAAACACCCGAGATACAATAAGAACGCCTCACTCCCACTTTGTAGACCGTGCTTGATGAGGAGCATCTTCTGGTTTTAGGCTGTGATTAAAATACTCCAGTACTGTTGCAGCAATGATTAATTCCAATGTTGTACGGTTGCCCACGTTTCTTTTTATCATACATGCGGTTTTCCATTAGATGAGTTATATTGGGGTTATGGGACTTAACAGCTTAAGTCTGTTACTGCTTGCTGTTTTGGGATAGGTTTGTGGACTGGTAATACCACAAACTGTGAAGGATGATTTTACTTTCCACGTTGTAAAATAAATGTGTACATCATTATATTGGCGAGATTGCCACTTTTTGAAAGGGAACTTTGGTAATGAGGTAAACCTGTAATTAGGTAAATTCTTCATCTCCGACGAGGTTTCATTGAGCAAATGTCTATTTAAATCATTGCAGGTAAACAGTGGCATTTACGGTTAGAGGACGGAGGGAGCCGCTGTGATGGGAGAGTGGAGATTTATCATGACGGCACCTGGGGCAGGTTGCTCGATGATTCCTGGACCATGATAGATGCCGAAGTCATCTGTCGACAGCTGAACTGTGGCTCTGTTGTTTCACTCTACAACTCTTCCCATTACGGGAAAGGCTCTGGACCTGTGTGGATCAATACTGTTCAGTGTGTGGGAAATGAAACGCACATCTGGAACTGTCCAGTGGCTACAAACTCCCAAAACAGCCACGATGTGGGTGTTCTTTGTTCAGGTGAGACAATTTTATTGGTAAATAGAATCAATGACTCTCAATTTAGTACAACGTTGTAAAATACCTTATAAAATGCCGTCTTACCAATGAGTGTCCACTTTCGCATGGATGTAGCAAATACAACAACAACAAAATAATATGAACTGCATTGAGTAACAATTAGTATTGAGATGGTGAATATAATTGCAGTGCAAATCTTGCTTATCTGCACACATCTGCACACTGACCTTTTTTTTTTATCTTGGAAAAGAAACCAAACAACTTTGTCAAAACCAATCAACTGGAAATACAAGTGATGTTATTGAGATCCAGTCTTCAAGTGAGTGGAAATTTACTGATAATTTAAATTCCAAAGTTAGATTTAATTAGTAGCTGTTTGTTAGTGAAATAGTGAATCACATTTTTGTAGGCAATACTCCCTTCAAAAAGTTAGTAAAATAATAATTTTGGTACTCTATCCGGAATTAGTCGCACAACCATCAGCCATAATTCGTCCAGAAAATCTACATTAAATATCAAGAGCATATGAGCATTTTGTATTGTGAGAATGATGATGAGCAATGCTCAATGCTAGTGCCAGATGAAACAATTCAGAATTATTTGACTAAATCAGATTGGGCAGCCACCTGATCATCAGCTGTATCATTACATGCTCAGCTCATCTTTCCTGCCTTGAGTTAATCACTACATTAAACTAATGCATGTTATATTTGAAACTATGCTTTGTTGATGTTCAAACAAAGATACTCAGATCAGGTTGATGGACGGTGGGAGCCCTTGTGCAGGGAGAGTGGAGATTTACTACAATGGATCCTGGGGGACGGTGTGTGATGACTCCTGGGGATCACTAGAGGCGGATGTTGTGTGTAAACAGCTGGGGTGTGGAACCGCAGTTACTGTATCAGCTGCTGCCCCTTGCGGGAACGCCTCAGAGCCAATTTGGTTGGATGAGGTGAAATGTTCAGGAAATGAGTCAACTCTCTGGGAATGTGCTTCGTCTCCATGGGGGCAGCATGACTGTTACCACAAAGAAGATGTCACCATCGTGTGTACAGGTAAGAGATTGAATATCGTTTGTTGCACCATCACGATGTACTGACACGGTGTCTGTTTGGCGGAATCGATTCACAAGATTATAGGTTGATCTTCCCACATGGGATACTCATTGTAAATGTCGACGAGCAGGGGATGCTGCCGCGGTGGTCACTACCTGCTCAGATTAGAAGAAAGATGATGGTACCGCTGGAGAATCCAAATGAGTATCTACTGCCTCCTGTCTTATTGAACTCTCTCACTGTTGCTTCTTAGGGCACAGGCAGGTGCGGCTGATGAATGGTCAACATTCCTGTGAGGGGAGAGTGGAAGTGTTTTACAATGGGAGCTGGGGCACAGTCTGCTCAGACTCTGTATTGCGCGAAGCTGCTGAGGTGATCTGCAGACAGTTAGATTGTGGCCAAGCTCGGGCTGTTGATTCTGATGGTATATTTGGCATTGGAACTGGACCTATTTGGCTGGATGACATAGATTGTAATTCAAAAGAATCCTTCCTATGGCAGTGTTCCTCATCACCTTGGGGTGAACATAATTGTCATCATTCAGACGATGTGGGTGTAACTTGCTCAGGTAACAACACCTTCCTCCAGAAACATTTCAGAGTCAATATTTATTCCGTTTCATTTTGATTTACAAATGCATGTTTTATCGCAGTGAATGCAACGAAAAAAACGAATCCTGTCAAACAGTGCGATGGGAGGTCACAAGATCCGCCCAATTTTTTGCCAGGTACTGAGTGAAAAATCAATCAATCAACAAAGCTTGCATTTCATGTAAAGTCATTCGTATCAGCATGATTGCACAACACGTGTCACAGTATCTATTACAACGTGGATAGACTGTATAATTTATTGGATAAATGTATTTGACAGTAATATGGCACATTAGTATTTTACGTGTGTGCCTAATTGAGATGTTTAGACACGCTTATAAGACGTGACAATCGCTATATCTAATGCAAGGTTTAATATTATTCTGAATATTTATTAACATGTGTGATTTGAATGTTTCCTATTCAGGACAGAAGTTGCGGTTGGTTGGAGGAAGCACAGTTTGCTCTGGAAGAGTTGAGATATTGAGTAACAAGACGTGGGGGACGGTTTGTGACGACTCCTGGGATATACGAGAGGCCAGTGTGGTGTGCAGACAGCTGGGCTGCGGCCCCGCGGTGCGGGCTGTGGGACAGGCGGGGTTTGGACAAGGCGCTGGCCAGATATGGCTGGACCAGCTTCACTGTAGAGGAAGCGAATCCTTCCTGTGGGATTGTGTCTCTTCAGCCGTGGGTCAAACTGACTGCAGTCACAGAGAAGACGCCGGTGTGGAGTGTTCAGGTAGGGAATTGCACTCCCAATAGATTATTATTTTTCTTGACAAGTTCCGCTCATTTCTAGGATAATTTAAAGACAAACATAGATTTACTATTGGATTAAAGTTGTGTGCATTGTTTTGCAGGTTCTTTACCTCGCGAAGCACCAAGCCCTCCCACACCTTTTGGTAATTAACACAATTGATTGACTTTATCATAATATGTGCTAACCTTCCAAGAGAATACCAATGTAATTTCTATTTTGAAACAATATACTGAAAGCCATTTTATTCGTAAGACACATTGTCAGAATTTATCTTTCAATTAGAACGAACAGGCTGTTTAACTCAAAAAAGTAGCTGCATAAGCACCTTTGTAAAACTGTTGTTGGCATTCCTCTGATTACAATGTCTAATGTGTGGTGAACTGTAGAACACGTGACCTGAGAGAAAATAGTGATAAGTGTTTGATTCAACTCATTTAGATTATGATTTCGAAATTGTGAAAACTGAAACTTATCCAACAAAAATAGACTAATGTTGTGTCTTTGATTTGCAAAGCCCATCTGATCAACATCCCGGTGATCACCTGTATCGTGCTTGTATTCCTGTTAGCAGTGGTGCTGTTTGCACTGGTGGTAGAGATGGACAGCAATTCTCCGGGAAGAGGTGAGCGTGGAGTCTGGATACATAGCGCTGTGGTTAACCTTTTATTTAACAATTCAGACAATTTCAGATAAACCTGATTGGTAACCCACTCTTCCAGTTGAATCGTTCATTAAGATAATACATTGATGTGTTGTTAATATCTTGATTTCATTCTGTTAGGTGCACGTGCATCTATAAAGATACACTGAGTGAAGATATAGATATTGTCGTAAAGATATAGTCAGCGAAAAGTGAACTACAGAAGCGTAAGCGCATAAAGACACATACATACACAAATGTAACCTAATCACACTGCCATATTTTATACTCGGGAATACACAGACATAGATAGCTACATACAGGCAAGTTAGTAATCCTTCCATTAGATATAGTGCTTTTCACATGTTCTAGACGTATGAAAACGCCTCAAGGGATATGCTGTAAAGTGAATTTACTGTATATGAAGGTGAAATAATATATACCCATCCTTGCAGTCGAAAGGTCATACATACAGATTTAATCAAATACACACGAAAATATGGTCACTGATACAAAGATACACAAAGAGGCCATAGTGATCATGAAATACATTTTTGTTCCAACTACTACAACCCGCTTTAAATTATTCAGATTTATTAATACCTAAATTTCAAGATGGATTTTGCAACGTCAGCATATTATTATAATGTGTGCCTGTAAACATCCAATAGAGGAAAAATATCCCTCCGTTCGTTTGTATCAAGCAATTTATGAAGAAATTGAGGATTTGCCAATCAGAAGAAGATCAATTGGGGCTGGCTCCTTCGGTATGTACATTATATTCACGTTTGTTCTATCTCTCTCTCCCTCCCCTCCTACCTCTACCTCCCCTCCTAACTCTCTCCCTCCGCTACTATAGCTCTCTCTATTCCTACCTCTCTCACCAACCTCCTAACACTCTGCCTCCCATCGTAACTCACTCACTCCACTCCTAATTCTCCCGTTCCCTTTTCACTCTCCCTCACCTCCTACCTCCACACGTACAACTGCCTCCTATCACAACTCCCTCTTTCCACCCTACATGTCTCCCTAGACACCTTACTTTCTCCCTTCCCTCCTAACACTCTCTCCCCTTCTACCTGTCTCTCCCCTCCTAAATCCATGCCTTCCCTGTTAACTCTCTCTCTCCCCTCCTAACTCTCGCAAGTCCCTGCTTCCCGTCCTGCCCCTCTACCTTCCTCGGGCCCGTCCTGAATGTTCCGCGCCTTGGGTAGTCCTCTCGATTTCAAAAGCGCTCCATAAATCTAATTTTGTTGTTGTTCCAATGGAATCATTCTGCAAAAAAGCGTCAAAATTACTAATCCATTTATTGAAAAATTTGGCCTGTCACTACATTTTAGCGTAAGATCAATATTGCTTCTGCATATACCAAACAAAATAGTTGTTGATTTCTTGGTACCTTTCCGTGTTCTGACATTGTAGTTGAAGTATAATCTATCAACGTGTGTAACTTCATAGCAATGGTTTAATTTTGCTCAGTTTCAGGATCCAGTGATTCTATCAATAAACTGGAGTACTACACTGGTGACAGTGTGAATGGGTCTGATGCAGAACTTGGAAATGACAAAGTGTTTCTACCCATTGATGACTGTGAGTGCATGAAGCAATTGCTGTACTTGATTCAGCCTCTAATCGCTTCGACGTTTCAAAGCGCATCGTAGATTTACGGATTTTTGCAGTGAACTGGAATTAGTGTGATTGTTGGCGAACCGGACAGGCAAATTACCGGCAGAATGTGCACAGTCCTGAAGTAAAATCAAGCAGTTTATCCGGAATGCAGGGAATTGAAGGAGAGGACACTGAGATAAACGCAATATCTAAAGTCGACTTGAGCAGGCAAACACTGCAATGGGTGCCAGTCAGATTGTGAGGTTACTGTCCCTGTTGCACAATATACCGTCATTACACAAGACATGTTATCAGGTGATAATAACATCAACAACAATATCAACTCCGATTGATATCGTGGCCTCCACGCCAGACGGCGTCTCAGGTGACCTCATTATCAGGTGACGTCATAATCCTTACAGTCGCTGTTAGGGTTACACTCATACCCTTCTGAGTTGTGGGCCAGAAAACTCTGCATTAAACCAGGGTGTGAACGTAAAACAAGCTTTAATCTTCAGTTACTTATCCCAAGTAACAGTCAATAACCTTTCAGTATTTCTGCTGGAATAATATACACTGAGCACCATGGTGTCCGAATATCCTTGCACATATACACAGACATTTGGGAAAGATAGATTCGCAGGGATGTGTGGGAGAGTGCTTGCGTTTGGGTTGAATTTGGGCAGCTCATTTAAAGAGCCAGCAGAAACGCAATGGACGCAATGTCCTCATCCTCTGCTGTACAGTTCGAAGATTACAAAATATCTGCTTTATTCTTCTTTATTTTATCTTAATACTGTGTTGTAACATGTGATACTGGCTCCATGTTAACAGATCAATTTCAAGAGGAGTATGATGAAGCTGAGAGTGGAGCCCTCCAGCAGCCGAGTCAAGGCCTGCTCCCCCTGGTCACTGGCACACCTGATGATGTCCCCACATTGACCACCCAGAATGACCGGGAACCCTCACTCCATCAAGGTAACAAACTAAATGTCATGTTTCATCATAATGCGGGAGATATTTAATCAGCCGCAAATATGGAGGAATAATATTACTAACAATCATAAACAGTTTAAGCTTCATAAAGTCCTCTTGTGGATTAGGACATCATCAAGTACACTGTCACTTGTAATGGCTGTATATTGTGAAGGCCAGTGTATATATGCCAGCACCGCGTGCTTGGCAGCAACAACAAACAACAACAATTTACATTTATAGAGCACCTTTCAGTATAGCTGCTGATGTATGGCTTTGCTGCATGCCACATTCAAGCAGGCGAGAGACAGCAAGATCACATGTGATTGGAGGCTGATCAACATGTTGACATAACTGAATAAAATATACTTTTAGTTAAACAAGTCCATGAGCAATCTGACGCTGTATTTGTCTGTTGTTGCAACAATGAAGTTAAATGAAAGAAATAACCATTTACACCTATTTACTGAATATTTGGTAAATGATTTGGTAAAATCTAAATATTTACAAAATATACCGAACAAGAGAGTTAGTTGCCATCTTAAATATGTGTTTCGAATTCTGTTTGGAGTGATGGGGTAAAATAAAACCACAAATACGCAACGGTTAGCTCTGCTATCTGCATTTTTCACACACGCACATACATGTTCAGCCACATGCACAGACTCACAGATATTCACACACAGATACACACCCACAGATGGACTCTGAGATCAGTACAATTACTAATGAATGATGGTTGTCTCTGCAGGTGTCGGATCTCACACAGACAGTGACCCTCTGGATCCTGATGACGTCACTCAGTGTAATTATGATGATGTTGAGTGTGACCCTGACACCGAGCGGCTTCCCAATGGGAATCAGAGGGATTCTACTCAGATCTGCTCTGGCTTAGGTTAACATCCAGATCAAACAGGTAGTTTAAGGCTTGATGAATCACTGATTATTTCACAGCACAGAAACACCCCCCGACCAACACACACCACCTCTCCAAATTCCAGACATGAGTCAATCACCATAGTGACGTATGTATGTTGATCAGTTAGAGTTGAGTACAGTAAGGGCTGATTATAGTGATTATACATCCTGACTAGCGCAGTCAATGATTATAATCAAACACAATCCTGACTTCAGGCAGATCTGCAGTACTGAACGCCGTATGCCGTTCATACTCAACCGCGTTGAGCATGTATAGCTGCCTCACTGAGTCTCACAACACTCGATGTCAGAAATAAAATTAGATATTCCTTCTCAAAAACTCCACAATGGATTCACGGTTGAATTTGACAAAAGTATTGAGTTAACTTGATGCCATTCGTGTCTGTTTACACCATTTGTAATTGACTCAGTGATCATTGTCCCCAAACTTCTCTAGCAGCATATTTTATTTTATTTTCCTGAAAACAAACACTGAGCAAATATTCAGTTATTCGCTACAAAGTGAGCGTGAAAAGTGCGTTTTCCATTCTGAACGTTAACGGCGCTGCCAGAAACATTACAGCGAACATTTGGAATACAGTTTATATCAGTAGGTGGTGATTGAACTGAACTCACGGTCCCAGATATTGTCGGATGCAACATGCTGTACATTTTCTTTTCAAAAGAGGGAGCAATGTAATGCTGTTTGAAAATAATCTGCTTTACTTCAAATGACTTTGATTTTTTTTGCCTGATTTAGAGAGCTGTTCAAATGCAATTTGGTCCCTTCTGATTCCTGATCCTCCACGAATGGAAAATCGGTGCAGAAGTGTGGTATAGATGTTCCACAAAATTATAGCACAATTAATCTGCAACAATGTAAAAACCTTCAATGTGAGTTTTCCTGTATGCTGTCTGTAAAACATGCATCTATGATTCAGATATTTCAGGATGTACTTTACATAATTTAATGTGATCATGTTTTAGTGAAATTGCTTGTGATATTATCCGTCACATTTAGTCTTTATTTTACTTAGAATACTTGTTTACAATGCAGCGTAGGAATCGTTATGATTTTTTCAATCGTCATTTTAAAAACATTTTTTGTGCTAAAAATAACAGTGTTATAAATTTGCTTGTTTATATTCTTTGCACAATCGCGAGCATCGAATTCCTTTCTCTACTAAAGAGCGCGATTCGTACTTATTTTTTAATATACACAGTTTAAGAATAATTATGTAACTAGAATTTTTTGTTACTGTTTAACTTCCATATACTGTTAATTCTTGATTAATGATAATGTTACCACAATTTTGAGCAAACAAATGTAAAGTGTATTAATGTTGATGACAACACATGCCTTGGCAGGGAGATTTCTACTTTGGACATTTTATCGAATTTACATCGACATTGTAAATCATGACTGGTATGCAAATCGATTTCAATAAATATAAAATGGTTACTAAGCCTCTCAGTTGTGTTGTATTGTTTTCGTTTGCACAAACTCAACAAAAGAATTGTGTCCGGATAATTTTCATGCGTCCGTCCCTGAATGCATTGTTCTGAAAAAAAGCAGATTCATGATTTCACATTCCCTGAGTTTCTCAGCATCCTGTTAATTTGCAATCAGGTTTCCCTTTGTCTACCTTTCCACCGTGACATTTCTGCTACCTTCAACAACAACAATAACATAATTACATTCATTGCATTTTTCTGTACTCAGTGCGAAAGGGCTGACCCCTGACTTGAAGACTGTGAACCCTAGATTTAGATTCTCCTACTAGGGGAAACAATCTCCCACTACCTGCTTTATCTTGCCCTTGAATAATCTTATATGCTACAATAGGATCCCCTCTAATTCTTCTAGATTTCAGAGAATATATGCTCAAATGAGTCACCCTACCAAATGCTACTAAGATAATACTCAGAATTGTAAACAAGTATTCAAAATTAGTCATCACATTAAGTACAAGTCTTAACTAGTTCCAAGAAGCTGTTCAATACAATTAATAAATTGCTGGAAACAACCATTGCCCATTTCACCATATAGCTGCCAATCCAGCAGTGACCTAATCTCATGCCATGTCACCCTTAGAGAAACAGACTGGTAACTGTGAAGGAACAAACCTAATTACTGGTCAACTGAGAAGTCAAGTAATGAGTTGGAGAGTACTCAGGCATGTAATACTACCAAAATCATTAAGATCAAGTGTTGTATATGTACTGATCAGTTACTCGATAATTTGTGCTTCTTCCAGAACAATTTCCTTCTGATATTCACTTGAGCAGACGTTACTCGTCGCATTCTGAAAGATGATTTCACAGCAGGTAGCTTGGCCTTCGGATCGCTGATCACTGGGTTCACTATTGCAGCACATCCTATCTGAGGAAATTCATCTGCTCTCATGCACAGGAAGGAGATCCAGAATTATACGATTATAATCTATCTGCTGCCTACTTTCCTAACTAAATATTGAAACATGAAATATTGGCTCACTGTCAACAGACCAGCTGCAGGAAGACAATGACGACATTCGGAGCGGAGACTTCCATAATCTGAGGCAAGGCCATGTCTATACAGAGCACAAATCTATTAAATGGAGAACAGGATATTAACACCAGGCCTATTAAAGTCACCAGGCCTAATATACAGAGAACGAGCATTTTGTAAAGAGGCAAGGCCTGTTTTATAGAGACCAAATGTGATACAGAGTGACTAGGCCTAAAATACATATTGCAGACCTGTTAAACCAGCCTTATCAATGTTTTGTACTGAAGAGAAATTGGAATGAAGGGGCTAATTCTGGGATACAATATTTATAAAGGCATCATGTTAAATCAAGGAAATTGATACCAGAGTCAAATGCCAGTGTCACTGTGTTTCTTCATATTTCTAACGATCACTTCTTCATTCGATGCATCATACGAACCTACTGCATTTAATAATCCTTGAATTTGATGTGGCACTTTTCTCATCATGTAGATGTTCCCAAGCTGGGAATACTGGATCATATTTCTGCATCATATTGAGTCGATAGAGAATTGATAATACTTTAGAGCTTAGCGTTACCCCAATATTGTGACAAAGGTGGAGTTTATGTTACAGCTTGTTTATTTTAATGCAATATCTTTGATTTTACACATACTTGTCTCTGAGCACTGTGAGACCTTCACCTGTGTGAAGGTCGCCATATGAACATAAGTTGTTTTTTACTGGATCCTATTGAATCTATTATTGATATGACGTGTAAAAAGTCACAACACAGAGAGAGGTTTTGGGTTCTGTTACGATTCACATTGAAAGCATTTCATTTCCTGTCATCGTTACAATAGTTGCTTGTTTAGTGTTGCTGTTGGTGGTGGTTTGAGGATCATTTTGTCTTTGGTGATCAATATGGGAGCTTTTAAAATTGTGACCATTTGTATTTGTATCACCTCATCTATAACCGTTTCAGTTTCCAATAAAGTTTTACGAAGGCCAAGGATGGATGGAAAGTTGGTCACTGTATTGTTAAATCTTTGCTATCAGGCAATTTGCCCTCTACTGTGTCAATGGTAGGAGCATGTTATAGGATTGGGATTGTAGGATATAGGTGTGTGTGGGGGTGGGCTGGGTGTGTGTGGGGGTGGGCTGGGTGTGTGGGGGGGGGGGTGCTGGGTGTGTGGGGGGGGACTGGGTGTGTGGGGGGGGCTGGGTGTGTGGGGGGCTGGGTGTGCGGGGGGCTGGGTGCGTTGGGGGGGTCAGGGTGCGTGGGGGGGGCTGGGTGTGTGGGGGGGCTGGGTGTGTGGGGAGGGCTGGGGGTGTGGTGGGGGGGCTGGTTTGTGTGTGGGGGGGGCTGAGTTGTATGGGGGGGGGGGCTGGGTTGTGTGGGGGGGGGCTGGGTGTGTGGGGGGGGGGCTGTGTGTGTGTGTGGGGGGGCTGGGTGTGTGTGGAGGGGGGCTGTGTGTGTGGGGGGGGCTGGGTTTCTGTGGGGGGGGCTGGGTGTGTGTGGGGTGGCTGGATGTGTGGGGGGGGCTGGGTGTGTGGGGGGTGCTGTGTGTGTGTGTGGGGGGGGGCTGTGTGTGTGTGGGGCGGGGCTGGGTGTGTGTGTGGGGGGGCTGGATTTGTGGGGGGCTGGGTGTGTGGGGGGCTGGGTGTGGGGGCGGCTGGGTGTGTGGGGGGGGGGATGGTTGTATGTGGGGGCTGGGTGTGTGGGGGGCTGGGTGTGAGGGGGGCTGGATGTGTGTGGGAGTGGCTGGGTGTGTGGGGAGGGGCTCGGTGTGTGGGGTGGGCTGGGTGAATGTGTGGGGGGGGCTGGGTGAATGTGTGTGGGGGGCTGGGTGAATGTGTGTGGGGGGCTGGGTGAGTGTGTGTGGGGGTGGCTGGGTGTGTGTGGGGGGGGTGGGCTGGGTGTGTGTGGGGGGGGGGGGCTGGGTGTGTGTGGGGGGGGGGCTGGGTGTGTGTGGGGGGGGGCTGGGTGTGTGTGGGGGGGGAGGGCTGGGTGTGTGTGGTGTGGGGGCTGGGTGTGGAGGCTGGGTGTGTGGGGGCTGGGTGTGTGGTGGGCCTCGGTGCGTGGGGTGGGTCTGGGTGCGTGGGGGGGGGCTGGGTGTGTGTGTGGGGGGGCTGGATGTGTGTGGGGCTGGGTGTGTGGGGGGCTGGGTGTGGGGGCGGCTGGGTGTGTAGGGGGGGGATGGGTGTGTGTGGGGGGCTGGGTGTGTGGGGGGCTGGGTGAATGTGTGTGGGGGGCTGGGTGAGTGTGTGTGGGGGTGGCTGGGTGTGTGGGGGGGGGGGCTGTGTGTGTGTGGGGGGGGGCTGGGGGTGTGTGGGGGGGGAGGGCTGGGTGTGTGTGGTGTGGGGGCTGGGTGTGGGGGCTGGTTGTGTGGGGGCTGGGTGTGTGGGGAGGCTGCGTGTGTGGGGGGGCTGGGTTTGTGTGTGGTGCTGGGTGTGTGTGTGGGGGGCTGGGTGAATGTGTGTGGGGGGCTGGGTGTGTGTGGGGGGGCTGGGTGTGTGGGGGGGGGCTGGGTGTGTGTGTGGGGGGGCTGGGTCTGTGTGATGGGGGGGCTGGGTCTGTGTGATGGGGGGGCTGGGTGTGTTTGGGGGGGCTGTGTGTGTGTGGTGGGGGCTGGGTTTGTGTGGGGGGGGTTCATGTGTGTGGGGGGGGCTGGGTGTGAGTGGGGGGGGCTGGGTGTGTGTGGGCTGTGTGTGTGGCGGGCTGGGTGTGTGGGGGGGGGCTGGGTGTGTGGGGGGGTGCTGGGTGTGTGGGGCGGGCTGGGTGTGTGGGGGGGGCTGGGTGTGTGGGGGGGCCTGGGTGTGTATGGGGGGGGCTGGGTGTGTATGGGGGGGGCTGGGTGTGTGTGTGGGGGCTTGGTGTGTGGGGGGGGCTGGGTGTGTGGGGGGGGCTGGGTGTGTGGGGGGGGCTGGGTGTGTGGTGGGGGGCTGGGTGCGTGGGGGGGCTGGGTGTGTGTGGGGGGGAGCTGGGTGTGTGTGGGGGGGGGCTGCGTGTGTGTGGGCTGGGGCTGGGTGTGTGGGGCTGCTGGTTGTAGGTGGGGGCTGGGTTTGTATGGGGGGAGGGAGGCTGGGTGTGTTGGGTGCTGGGTGTATGTGGGGCTGGGTGTGTGTGGGTGGGGGCTGGGTGTGTGTTTGGTGGGCTGTGTGGGTGTGGGATTTTTGTGTGTGCAGGGTACTACATTTGTGTGGGAGCGCTGTGTGTGGGGGGGCTTTGTGTGTAGTGGGGGGGCTGTGTACTTATGTTAGGGGTGGGGTCTGAGCGTGGGGCCTGTGTGGCTGCATTTTTGTGCTGTTTGTGTGTATGGGGTTGGAGTGCTGTTTGTGTGTGGGGGTGGGGTGCTGTTTGTGTGTGGGGGTGGGGTGCTGTTTGTGTGTGTGGTTGGGGTGCTGTTTGTGTGTGGGTGGGTAGATTACATGTGGGTTGGGCGGCTGTGTGCGTTTGTGGGTAGAAGGACTGTTTGTGTGCGTGCAAGGCTGTGTGTGTGTGGGGACGATTGTGTGAGGATGGGTTGTATGTGGGTGTTTGTTGGGTGGGGTGGAAACGATAGTGTTTTTCTGTGTATTTGTGTGTGAGTGCGAGGGTTTGTGTGACCGAGGCCTGTGTGTGTGAGACGGAGAGAAATATAGAGCACAGTCAGTGTGCGTGCGTGTCTCCCCCTCTGTGAATGTGTATGATTGGGACAGTGTGTGTGATAGACGCCTGTGAGTGTATGAGTGTCTCCCTCTCTGTGTATTTGTCTCAGAGACACAGAGGCCTGTGTGTATGTATATCTGTGTGAGTGTATCACAGGCGGTAGAGATTTCTCTCTCTCACCTCTCTCTCTCTCTCTCTCTATCTCTCTCTCTGTGTCTCCATCTTGTACAATTCTCTCTCTTGCTCCGTCTCTTTGTGTCTCTTTTTATTCCTGAGGGTCACAAACATACAGAGTCTTTGCAGCATGAGACGCACTCACAGACACAGTGTGAGACATACACACACATATACACTCACAGGCCTCTGTGTTGGTCACCAGAAATGGCCTTGACCCACCTATCGCTCTGACCTACTGTCTCCCTATCAGCCTGTCCGCACCCTCAGCTCAACAGACTCAGGTCTGCTCCACGTCCACCACCCTAACCACCCAACCCTTGGTGGCCGGTCTTTCAGCCTCTCTGCTCCCACACTGTGGAACTCCATCCTTCAGCCCCTTCCCCTCGCTTCCTCTATTTCCTCCTTCAAGGCCGGTCTCAAGACTTTCCTCTTCGACCGCACCTTCGGCTGCCCCACTAACTGTTCCCCCTCTCCCACTCTCCTTCCCTTCCCCCTACACCGACCGTCTTCCCTACCACTGCTCAGGTCCCGACCTGACTGTTCAGAGCTTTGGGACGTCCTCTCGACATGAAAGGTGCTATATAAGTGTAATGTTGTTGTTGTTGTATGTCTCAGAGACACAGAGAGGCCAGTGTATATGTGTAAGTGTATATCTGGATGTGTGTTTCATTTCAGATGACCAAAGGTACAGATAGTGTGTGGCCAGAGAGAGAGAGAGAGAGAGACTGTGGGTGTATCTCAGTATCTCTATATGTGTTTCTCTCACTCTGTCTCAGTGTGTATGTGTTTGTTTTTCTCTGTCTCTCTTTCTCTCAGTGAGTGTGTGAGAGACACAGATAGACTATGTGTGTGTCTGTGATTTCTGATCAACAGAGACAGAGGCCTGTGAGTGGATATGCGTCGTCACTTCTCCATCTGTATATATATGTGTCCCCCCCACCCACCACTCTCTCTCTGTGTGAGGCCTGTGAGTGTCTGTCGGTGTCTCTCTCTTTGAGAGTTGATCACAGGCTGTGGACATGTCTCTCACTCTCTCTCTCTTACCTTCTCTCTCTGCGCATATCTCAGGCTGCAGAGGTATCTCAGATTGTAGGTCTCTCTCGTACGCATTCTCTCACTCTGTGTGAGTGTATCACAGGCTGTAGAAACAACAAAAACTTTAATTTATATAGCGCCCTCCACGCCAGACAGTGTCTCAGACACTTCACAACAAACAGATTCTGGGCCTGAGCCAGGGGGAGGGGGAGAAAAGTGACCAATTGCTCGGTTGAACAGAAATATCTTTAGCCGAGACCTGAATCTATGAAGAGAGGGAATGAGGCGAAGGGAGTGAGGAAGGGAGTTCCAGAGTTTCGTGGCGTAGTGTCTGAAGGCACGGCCGTCAATGGCGGAGCTGTGTGTGATTGTGGGAGGGGTGGGGTTGTGTGTGAGTGGGGCTGTGTGTGGGGTGCGGAGACGGTGTGGGTGGGGGGGTGAGGCGGCTTTGTGTGAGGGGTCTGTGTGAGTGGGGCTGTGTGTGAAGGGGGAGCTGTATGAGTGTGGGATGGGGGCTGGGTGTGGGTCGGGTGTGTGTGGGGGGGGTTAGCTGTGTGTGTGTGGGGGGGGGCTGTCTGTGTGGGGAGGGGCTGTGTGGCTGTTTGTGTGCTGATTGTGTGTGTGGGTGAGAGACTGATTGCTTGGGTGTGTGGGTGGGATGCTGTTTGTGTGTGGGTGGGTAGATTATACGTGAGTTGGGTGGCTGTGTGTGTTTGTGGATAGGGGGGCTGTTTGTGTGTGTGCAACGGTGTGTGTGGTGGGGACGATTCTGTGTGAGGATGGGCTGTATGTGTATGTGTGGTGGTTGGGGTGGAATTACAATGTTTTTGTGTGTATTTGTGTGTGAGCGCGAGGGTGTGTGTGACCGAGGCCTGTGTGCGTGAGACAGAGAGAGAGAGAAATAGAGCACGGTCAGTGTGTGTGTCTCCCCCTCTGTGAATATGTGTGATTGGGAGAGTGTGTGTGCTAGAGGCCTGTAAGTGTATGAGTGTCTCTCTCTGTGTGTTTGTCTCAGAGACACAGAGGCCTGTGTGTATGTATCTCTGTGTGGGTGTACCACAGCCTGTAGAGTTTTCTCTCTCTCACCTCTCTCTCTGTATCTATATCTCGTACAATTCTCTCTCTTTCTCCATTTCTTTGTGTCTCTTTAGATTCCTGAGGGTCACAAACATAGTCTTTACAGCATGAGACGCAGTCACAGACACAGTGTGAGACATACACACACACACACACATATATACACTCACAGGCCTCTGTGTTGGTCACCAGAAATGGCCTTGCCCCACCTTTCTCTCTGACCTACTGTCTCCCTATCAGCCTGTCCGCCCCCTCAGCTCAACAGACTCAGGCCTGCTCCACAACCACCGCCCTAACCCCCCAACCATCGGTGGCCGGGCTTTCAGCCTCTCTGCTCCCACACTGTGGAACTCCATCCCACAGCCCCTCCCACTCGCTTCCTCCCTTTCCTCCTTCAAAGCCGGTCTCAAGACCTTCCTCTTCGACCGTGCATTTGGCTGCCCCACTAACACTTCCCCCTCTCCCACTCGCCTTTCCCTTCTCCCTACACCGACCCTCCCCTCCATCACTGCTCGGGTCCAGACCTAAATGTTCAGCGCTTTGGGACATCCTCCAGACGTCAAAGGTGCTATATAAGTGTAATTTTGTTGTTGTATGTCTCAGAGACACAGAGAGGCCAGTGTATATGTGTGAGTGTCAATTATGTGAGTGTGTATATCTGGATGTGTGTGTCATCTCAGATGACCAGAGACACAGATAGTGTGTAGTCAGAGAGAGAGAGACTATGTGTGTATCTCAGTATCTCTACATGTGTTTCTCTCACTCTGTCTCAGTGTGTATGTGTTTGTTTTTTCTCCGTCTCTCTTTCTCTCAGTGACTGTGTGACAGACATACTAAGTGTGTGTCTGTGATTTCTGATCAATAGACAGAGGCCTGTGAGTGGATATGTGTGCCTCCTTACTTCTCCATCTGTATTTATGTGTGTCGTCCCACCCCCCTCTCCCACCTCTCTGTCTGTGTGTGAGGCTTGTGAGTGTCCGTCGGTGTCTCTCTCTTTGCGAGTTTATCACAGGCTGTAGACATGTCTCTCACTCTTTCTCTCTTACCTTCTCTCTCTGTACATATCTCAGGCTGCAGAGGTCTCTCTCTCTCTGTGAGTGTATCTCAGATTGTAGATCTCTCTTGTAAACATTATCTCACTCTGTGTGTGTATCACAGGCTGTAGAAAAAATAAAAACTTTGATTTATATAGCGATCCCCAAGCCAGACAGTGTCTCAGAGAGTTTCACAACAACAGATCCTGGGTCCGAGCCTGGGGGAGGGGGAGAAAGGTGACCGAAGGTTCGGTTAACTGGAAAGGTCTTCAACCTCGACATGAAACTAGGATGAGAAGGAACAAGGTGAAGGGAGTGAGGAATGGAGTTGCAGAGCTTGGGGGCGTAGTGGCTGAAGGCACGGCCACAGATGCTGGAGCTGTGTGTGTGAGTGGGGCTGTGTGTGGGGGTTCTGCATATATGGGGCTGTGTATGGGATGCGGAGGCTGTGTGTGTGGGGTGGGTGTTGTATATGAGGTGTGGGCTGTGTGTGTGTGAGGCGGGGAAAATGTGCGGGAGGGGGGGCTGGGTGTGGGGGTTGGCTGTGTGTGTAAGGGGTGGCTGTGTGTGTGTGGAGGGGGGTGGCTGTGTGTGTGGGGGTGGCTGTGTGTGGGAGGGCTGTGTGTGGGGTGGGGCTTTGTGTGTGGGGGGGCTGTGTGTGTGCGGCTTTCTATGTGTATGTGTGGGGGTGGGAGGATGTGTTTGGGAGGGTTGTATTGCTGTGGGTGTGTAGTTGGTGTGTGTGGGTGCGCTGTATCTGAGGGGGTTGGCTGTGTGTGTGTGATGGCTGTGTGGGTGAGGGGGTGCGATTTGTGTCTGTGGGTGGGGAAGCTATTTGTGTGTGGGTAGGAGTGCTATTTATGTGTGTGGGTGGGGAGTTGTGTGTGGGTTGGGGTGTGGTGTGCATTTGTGGGTAGGGATTGCTGTATGGATGTGAGTGTGCAAGAATGTGTCTGTGAGTGGGGGGGGGAACTGTGTGTGAAGGGGAGCGTGTGTGTGTGTACATGGGCTGTGTGGGTGTTTATCCTGGGTGGGGCGGAAACAACAGTGTTTTTGTGTGTATTTGTGTGTGCAGGCGGATGTGTGTGACAGAGGCCTGTGTATGAGAGACAGAGAGCGAGACCTAAAGTGCTGTCAGTATGTGCTTGTCTCCCCTTCTGTGAATGTATGTGATTGGGACACTGTGTGTGATAAAGGCTTGTAAGTTTATGACTGTCTCTCTCTCTGTGTTTGTCTCAGAGACACAGAGGCCTGTGTGTATGTATCTGTGTGAGTGTATCACAGGCTGTGGGCAGTTCTCTATCTCACCTCTCTCTCACCTCTCCCTCTCTGTGTCTCCATCTCGTACAATTCTCTCTCTTTCTCCGTCTCTTCATGTCAATTTTATTCCTGAGGGTCACAAACATAGAGTCTTTACAAAGTGAGATACACTCACAGACACAGTGTGAGACACACCCACACACATATACACTCACAAGCCTCTGTGTCTGGTCACCAGAACTCAGAGACATAGCCCACAAGCATGTGCCTACCTCCTGCAGTCGTGTAGCTCAGGTTGAAGCCTTGCTCACGTTTCCTTACTCCCCACACTCGCCTGATAATAATCCCTCAAAAATAAATTAAAAAATTTGTCACTTCAATCCACAACCGTGTGTGGGACACGACTGTGCTCAATTGGCTGCCACGTTTCATCCAGAAATATACAGTCACTTCACATTACAGTATTTACTGTAAATTGCTGTGAGGCATCTAGAAGGCCATGATTAAGCGCGATATACAATGCAAGGATTATTATTAGTTTTTGTATTACTGCTGGTGAACAGAGGTGTGTGAAGTGAAGAGAACTGCCCAACATTCACTTTGACGCACCTGGGAATCTAACCCAGGTCCTCTCACTGGCTAATTGCACACCCACACACAGTCATTCACATACAGTCACTCACTCACTCACACACACACACACACACACACACTAACATACACACATTTACACCCAACACAGACAAGACACATTTGCTGCCATATTTTCCTCACAAAGCAGACAGTCACTTTACTTGATGGTGTATCCTGTAAAGCGCTTTGAGATGTCTCAAAGACGTGACAAGGCATGATATCAAATTAAAGGTTTATTGTTATTATCAGACACAGTGAAACACAGAGAGAGGGGGTTACAGTGTCTCTGTGTGTGTGTGTTTGAGAATCAGTGCATGTCCAGTGTAATCTGTGATTTCTGATGCCGAGAGACAGAAGCCTGTATGTGAGAGACGAACACAGAGAACAGTGTGTGTGTCTCTCTGTGTGTTTGTGTGTCCCAGACACAGAAACAGACATAGAGGCCTGTGTGAGTTTCTCTGTGTGAGTGTCTCTCAGTGTAAAGAGGGGATGTCAGTGTTTGTCTGTGTATGTTTGTTCGTCTCAGAAATAGTGTATATGTGTGAGTGTCAAATATGTGTGTGTGTATGTCTGCATGTGTGTGTCATTTCAGATGACCAGAGACACACAGTGTGTGGTCAGAGAGAGATTGTGTATGTATCTCAGTGTCTCTATATGTGTTTATCTCACACTGTCTCAGTGTGTATGTGTTTGTCTGCCTCTGTCTCTCTTTCTCTCAGTGAGTTTGTGTGAGACACAGACAGACTACGTGTGAGTCTGTGATTTCTGATGAACAGAGACTGAGGCCTGTGTGTGTGAGAAAGATAGAGTCAGACACAGAGGCCTGTGAGTGCATTTGTGTATCTCTCTCTGTATGTGTGTATGTGTGTCTCTCTCTGTGCACAGCCCTGTGTGTGTGTATGTGACTCTCTTTGTACTTGAGGCCTGCGAGTGTATATGTGTGCCTCCCTACTTCTCTCTCTCTCTGTGTGTATGTATCTCCCCCTCACCACTCTGTGTGTAAGGCCCGTGAATGTGTATAGGGTGTCCTTCTCTGTGTGGGTGTATCTCAGGCTGTAGACAGGTCTCTCTCACCTCTCTCTCTGTGTGAGTATATCACCGGTTTTTCTCTCTCATCTCTCTCTCTGTGTGAGTGTATCACAGGCTGTAGACAGTTTTCTCTCTCTCTTACATTCGCTCTCTCTCTCTTACCTTCGCTGTCTCTCTCTCTCTTACCTTCTTTTTTTCACTCAGCGAGTTGTTCGAATCTGGAAT
The DNA here is from genome assembly GCA_035084275.1 of Hydrolagus colliei. Taxonomy (NCBI): domain Eukaryota; kingdom Metazoa; phylum Chordata; class Chondrichthyes; order Chimaeriformes; family Chimaeridae; genus Hydrolagus; species Hydrolagus colliei. The sequence goes on from JAYJKW010000399.1 coordinate 2,188,860, forward strand.
GCATTGCCTGAAAAGGTGGTGGAGGCTGATTCGATATCAACTTTTAAAAGGGAATTAGATCTTTATTTAGGGAGAACGGGTCTATTAGGCTACGGGGAGCGGGCAGGGCAGTGGGATTGAATCGCTCTTTTCAAAGAGCCGGCACAGACTAGATGGGCCGAAAGGCCTCCTTTTGTGCCGTAAAATTCTATGATTCTATGATTCTCTCTCTCTCTGCATATCTCATGATGCAGAGGTCTCTCTCTCTCTGTGACTGTATCTCAGATGGTAGGTCTCCCTCATACACGTTATCTCACTCTGTGTGTGTGTATCACAGGCTATAGAAACAACAAAAACTTTGATTTATATAGCGCCCTCCACACCAGTGCCGCAGAGACTTTCACAACCACAGATCCTGGGCCTGAGCCAGGGGGAGGGGGAGAAAGCTGACCGAAGGCTCTGTTGAACAGGAAGGTCTTTAGCCGAGACCTGAAACTAGGAAGAGAGGGAACGAGGCGAAGGGAGTGAGTTCCAGAGCTTCGGGGCGTAGTGGCTGAATGCACAGCCGCCGATGGTGGAGCGGAGGATTCGGGGACAATGAGACCAGAACCAGAGTAAAGGCCACGGTTGCTGTTTTGGGGATACATGAGGTCAGAGAGGCAGGGGGGTGCAGAGGAGTGGAGACTCGCTCAGTCACTCTCTCCCTCTCTCACACACTCACCCAAATCTCTCTCTTTCTCAGTCTCTCAGCCACTCGCTTAGTCTCTCTCACACTCGCTCAGTCTCTCTCTGTCCCTCTCTCTCTCTCTCTCTCTCTCACTCAGTCTCTCACTAGTAGCGGGTTTGGTGACCAGTCGAGCTCTGAACATTTCCTGTAGCCCCTGGCTCCTTCCCCTTCACAGCTTCTCACACTCTCTCAGTCCCTCACACTCTCTCTCCCTTTCTCCCACTCTCTCAGTCTCTGTCAGTCTCTCTCACACTCACTCAATCTCTCACACTTGCTCAGTGTCACTCACACTCACTTGCTCAGTCTCTCTCACACACCCTCTCTCTCAGTCTCTCTCACACACCCTCTCTCTCTGTCTCTCTCACACACCCTCTCTCTCTCAGTCTCTCTCACACACCCTTCCTCTCTCAGGCTCTCTCACACCGGCTCAGTTTAACACTTGCTCAGACTCTCTCCCTGGCTCACAGCCACTCTGTTACACACTCAGTGTTTCTCTCCCTCTCCCTCTCTCTCAGTGTTCTCTCACACACTTTCTCTGTGTGTCTCTCACCAGCAGCGTTTAGTGACGAGTCGAGCTGGGAACAGTTCCTGTAGCCCCTTCGCTGACCACTACAATGACCACTACAATGAACGTATACAGCTTTTGGTGACTGCTGTTTTATTCGTCGCTGAACACCAACATTATCGCTTGACATGTTTGCAGCTCCGACATAGCCTTGTCCACGGATGTTAGTAGCATCACGTCCCGTCATCTTTAGAAAGTCCAAGATGGTACTGGCGATGACTTCACCGGTGATCCTTGGCAATTTAAGAAAAGACAGAAATTCCTCCCTGATATCTTTATTTATGTCAACGAAACGGAAACAAAGGGCGAGCTCCTCTTGGTTGCTGCTAGTTACCTAATCAGCAAGTACACTAAACCAACGAGCAGCTTTGATTTCATCAATCAAATCACTGCGGATTATATCATGGCCGATGATTGTGATCATGTTGTTCTGTATTCTAGGTGAGGTATGTTTACAATTCCTATTTGCGAGCCCAATACTAGCAGGGTGATGTCGAAGAACCTCGTCATGCTTCGCAATCATCTGTAGGGCTGCCAGAAAGTTTCCCGGATTACCTTTGTAATGTGTGCCGTCACTCGTAACGGTGCTACTTTCCACGACTGTCTCGTTATCTCCTCTAAGTGCAATGCACTGACGTCCACAAAATAATACAGCTTCGGCAACTGTTCTTAGGATATGTCAATTTCTTTCAATGTTTTTCTTCTTTTCATCGACCAAACGAATGTCTATCTTATGTTGTGGGTTCGCAACAGAGTCGATGCCGATATAATCATAGAATTTACGTGGTAACCATTTCGTTCATGTTCCTTCGCCTTCTCCTTTAGTTTGTAAAACATGGTAAAGGGTGTATTAACAAATGCCCCCATCCGTTTCCTCTCACTTGGTTGGACCATCAGTGCACAGTGAATGCAAAAGGCAGCATCTAATGAAGGACTGTAGACCATCCATTTATAATCTCGTAAGTATCTCATCTTGAACTGGCGCTGAGAATGGTGAAGGAACCGTGACGGGAAAATGTAATCTTCAGATGGGATGAAGTGGCTTGTCAAGAGATGGTATTTATATGCAACATCAAGTTTTTCAATTGCATTGGTCAACTCCTCAGGGCTCAGAGTAGCATTTATGATGTTTCCGATATCTTTATCGAAATGAGTAGACCTATATTGTATAATTATAAGGGGCTCGGCAACTTCCTGGACACTGGAACAGCTTGGTTCACTAACTTCCATCTCATCCTGTATTTCTTGCGATTCCTTAGCTGGCTCTTGATCATCAGTCGAACTAAGCCTTTTTTTGACCATCCACTGATCTAGGGGCTTGAACAGTTTTGCAGCTGCTTTGCGTTTCCGTTCATTTTGCTCTTTGCGACCCATAACGTAGTCTAGGTACTATTTATTTATGATGACTTCTAACAAAAAAAATTAAGGAAAAACATATGTTCTTCATCAAGTCCACAAACGTTTGCCTATGTATGTAGCTAATTTAAATGAAAAGGGAACTACATGGCTTATGACATTTATTTTCATTCCATTAAACTATTTAAAATGACCCGAGATCTAAAGCTAGGTAGACCGGCCCTAACCTACATCGATACTCTGGAGCGCGATTCGGGTATTGGCAGGCGGGAGTTTTCAGGCTGCATGGAAAGAAGGGATCAGTGGAGAAGTGTGGTTGTCAATGCCCGAGTTCGCTAGATCAGATGATGGTGAAACTATTTTCATGCCAAATTCGTGCGACATTGATGTTTTTTCACTCTGGGTACAAAACTGAATGTGAAATAAAGTAGCACTGTTTATCTTTGCGGTAATATATTTTTGCATGCCAGTGGACGTCTCTAAAAGCAATTTTTAATTACAGGAATACATTTTTAATAATATAAATCAAATGTGATAATCAAGCCAAAACAAGAAACGTGATATTTCAGAAACACGCCTATCAAAACTTAAGTCATTTTTACTTACATTTATCAGATTAAAATACGATTTCAGCTTCCACAAAGTGGTGCTACCTTTTTATGTAGTGACTGTATACGGGATGATTTCCGATTGACACGCCACGTGGAATAGGCGCTAAAGCATAGGCCTACGTCCATGAGTATTTTATTTAAAGATAGGCATTCCCGTCCAGCATATAACTTTTTTGTTGGGTTCTCAAAAGCTTTAATTTCTCAGAAGCTTGTACATATGTTGTCATTGTTTTCTAGCATTACAGTCACACCTTTCAAAACTTGAGTAATTTTTACTTACGGTGATCAGATGAAAAGATGATTTTAACTCCAGAATTGGTGCTGTCCCTTGTGGCTGTTTACGGGATGATTTCCAAACGAGGATGGATTTGAGTCTTGGCGCGCGCCTATGTTTATCCAATCACGAGTCACAGACTCGCCGCGTCATGGACTGGTCTATTGACGCGGTATGTTTTGGGTAGACGCCGATTCTGGTGTGCGACTCGATAATTTTATATTAATACTAAATTATTCAAAGATGTGTATTTATAATTTATACATAGTTTTGAAGAACTGATTGTTGCACAAATGTTCAATAAATTTACTTGGTATTTAAATTTGATAAAAAAATGCAATTCTCTACCCCGGAAAATGTGGACCTTTTATAATTTGGGGGGGTGCGTACGCACCCGTCGCACCCCCCCTGCGTACGGCCTTGTACACTCACGTTGTGTTCGAATCCAAGCAGGTGAGAGTCAAACCTTGGGCAAGTTTCCTTACTCACACACACAAACCTAATAATAATCCATCCAAAAAAAACCACAACAATAAAAATTTATGATTTTCAATCCACGACTGTTCGTGGGACACGCACAGTCGTGGATTGATGAATGAAATTGGCTTGATAGTATATTCTGTGAAGCACTTTGAGGCATTGATAAGATGTGAAAAGTGCTACCTATATCAAATGCAAGGATTATTATTATTATTAATTTTTCTTCAGCCTTAGTAACCTGGAGGACCGAGCCGTAGAACAGCGGAGGAGAAAAGAGGACCTGAAGTGAGTGAGTGTGTGGGCGGGTCTCAGGGGAGGGGAGAAGTGACGAGCGGTGATTGGCAGATCAGTTACAGGACGTCCTGGGCCTGACACACATTCTGGGACAAACACAAGGCGGCAAATTCAAATTGTGCTTATTCAGCTACTGACAGTGGCCGGGGAGTGTGGAGATGTCCCCCTGATCTGAGAGGTTCCTCTCACACACAACACGGGAGTGAGCTCCCGTCAATAAGTCAATATTCACACCCACAACATCCAGGTCCAGTTCATGAGACCTCACACTCTCACTGCCCCTGTACACAGCCCGTCAGTCTGGAAATGTCCAAGGCCTGTGATCAGTTGAATGATCCTCGTTGCAGCCTGGGTCATAATCAGGGAAAAGTCAATACAAAAATATATTGTCCAGAGTATTGTCACTGCTGGGTGAGGAGGGCCATGTGCCTGACCGCCTGGCCATATTGTTCCAATCTAAATGACAATCCATTTCTTTCTCAGGGCAAACTAGGGGTGATGTAGACAATGGGGAAGTATGAGTTCTCTCACATATCCAATCAGGTAATAATAATGGTAATAATTTGATACATCACCTATCACATTGGCAAGACATGTCAAGGATATACTGTGAAGAAATTGTGTATTTTCGGGCAAAATGTGGCAGCAAACACATGTTTCCCACAAACACCATACAGAAGAAATGTCTGACTGTGACAACGCATTGATGGCTTCACTTCCCAACTCTCCCTCCAGATTATTCATAACTCTCCAGCTCATATCCCATCCGGGGCCATGCTCCACAAACCGAGCACTCACATCCTTTTCCGTCTTCGCTGTCACTTGTTCACAAACCGTCTCCATGATCTTGCTGCTCGCTACCTCTATCATCTCTAAGCCCCAAATCAGTCTGTCCGCTCCTTCTGCTCGGTGGACACCAGTGTGATTCAGGTCCCAACCAATTGCTGCCCTAGTTTTAGCCCTCTAGCATTCAGCATCTCTACCCCCACATTGTGGATCTCTATCCCCCAAGCCCTCCACTTCAGAACTCTGCCACCTGAATTCTAACCCACACAAAACTTCGCTCACCTATTACATCAGTCCTTGCCAGACCTTACTGGCTCCCTGTCCCGGATAGGATCGTTTTCAAGATTCTCACTCTTGTTTTCAATTCCGTCCACTCCTCTGCAACCCGTACTTCTCCTCTCTCCACACAACAGTACACATTTCCTTCGCTGTACTGTGTCTGGCCTCCGCCTTGTCCCTCGAATCCACGATTCCATCATCGGCAGCTGTGCCTTCAGCCACTGTGCCCCTAGGATGGGGAAATCTGTCTCACTCCCTTCGCCTCTCCCCCCCTCTTCCAATTTTCAGATCTCGGCTGAAGAAGTTTCTTTTTGACTGTATTTTTGATCTCCTTCTTCCCCCTCACACTGGCTCAGGCACGGGATCCATTATTGAGAACTGCTCTGCGAAACCATCCGGCATGGAAGACGCTATATAAATCTTCGTTGTTGATGAGGTGTGTTTCTGTCTGTCAATGAAAATGTCTGTGTCTGTATATCTGTGTGTCTGTATATCTGTATATATATGTATATATCTGTATAACAGACACGCTGCCGAAACACTCGTGCGCACATACATCACCTCACGGATGGACTACGTAAACTCTCTCCTCGTCGGCCTCCCCAGCTCCTACATTCACAGGCTGCAGGTCATCCAAAACTGTCCCGCACCCGCCTCCGCGACCACATAAACCCAACTCTCGCCTGTCTCTGTTGGCTCCCCATCCCCCAATGGGGAGTTCAAGATACTAGTCCGCACCTTTAAGGCCTCAGTTGGCTTTGCACTGCCCTATCTTTCCTGCCTACTCTCCAGCTACAAACCCACATGGAACCTCCGTTCAGCAGGACATGGCCTGCTGCAAGTCCCCCGCCCGAACCGCCCCACTATCGAAGGCCGGGCCTTCAGTTTCTCCGCTACCAACGTTTGGAACTCCATCCCCCAATCCCTCCGCCTTGTTTCCTCCCTTTCCTCTTTCAAGGCCGGTTTGAAGACTTTCCTCTTCGACCGTGCCTTTTGTTCCCCCCCGAATTCTTCGACCTCCCATAGGTGTTTCACCCCTTCCCGAACACTCCCCTCCCAGCTCGGGTCACACGCCTCCTGTGCAGTGCCTTGGGACGTCCTCCCGACGTAAAAGGCGCTTTATAAGTGTAATTTGTTGTTGTTGTTGTTGTTGTAACCTCTATACGTTTATTTAGCTATTCTCCAAAATGCGTTCTTAGAAATGCCTGTTTGACCGAATAGATAAGCCGATTTCGAGAAAACAGGTTTTCTGATGAGAAAGCAATCACACAGCGGTCAGAGATCTATTTATGTTCAGGTTCCACCATTGAAAAACTAATTTCCAAGTGTTGTCATTTGTTATCAATAGAGGCCTTATCTGTGAGAGCAATTAAATCAATTCAATGCCGTATCTTTCTAACAGAAAGGTGTAGACAGAAGTCTTTGTGGCGCAATTGGTTAACGCGTTCGGCTGTTAAACGAAAGATTGGTGGTTCAAGTGCACGCAGGGACGATACACATCCAAAATAAATCTATTATTCTTCATGTGTGTCCTTACGCTTGAAATGGTGCCATGATCTACTTGGTAATCGTCTCTTGTTGTTTGATTCAGTGCTAATTTTCTGGGATTATTCACAGATATTTTGCTGAAATATTTAAACTGGTTTCCAATACACACTTCACAGGATACGTTGAATTGATTCTGATCAGCATAAAGACATTGACCAGGGCTTTCTCACTACATTTAATTCCAGGCAATGACTCAAGATTCCTCCAGGAATATCTCATGGATAAGCAGCTTCATGAAACCTTGCGATGGGAAACATCAGTTACAGTCGGGATATTCTCAACTCAATCAATTGATAACCTCAGCCTTCAAGATACTGAAAGCCCGGAGATTCCCCTACCATTTAAGTTAGATGTTCAGCTGGAATCGAATAACGCCGAATTCGCGAAGCAGCTCCACTCTCAATAATGCATTCTGTAAATGCTGTTTGTACAGTTCTTGCTTTTTATAGTAACTATGGGTTGATAATTGAGTATTCTGTTAGTATTTTCTGCAACAAAAGCCAGTCATCCCAATTGTTCACCTTGCTAATGTATGATCGATGTTGGGCTAAAGTGCAAGAGAAAATACATCCATAAGAGCATCAGTTAAAATGTTAATTTCTTCACTCGAATTCCACATTGTTTCTTCTGCTGATCACTAGCTGTTCTGTAGGTGGAGGCAAGTGTACAGCCGTCAGCGTGCAGTTTTTATTACTCTGTATTGTGTTCGCAGCAACCTCGGTTAGAATCAACATCCCTTTTCATTTTGATATATTCTTGAATTGACTCAATGCAATTTCAATGCACAATGATTGTGAATTTTGTACAGAAGTTTGTACTTAATCAAAGATATCTATCAACTATGTAGATCTATCAACTATGTACTGAATTGGTGAGTGACAGCTCGGACTTTCTGATTAAAATTCGTGCTTTGCTACTTGAACTTGCTGGTTTGCGACTCACAGCTGTGTGTGTTACCAGTGACACTGGTGATTTTAATTACTGCATAGCGCACGTGGTCTTAATTTTCCTGAGATTGCCTCTTCTACACCCAATAATTCATCATTTACATTATCGACCTTAACTGTCTCCTGTTAATAACACTAAAGTAATCCGCACACAGTGCATTACATGCTTCAGTTTCTTGCTTTATTATCTCATTACATGCGAGGCCCACCTCGAATCAGAGATTTTGGGTACATAACGCAGACTGACACAACATTTTTGGAGAACTTTCCTTGTTCTACATTTTTCTCTTCATGCTTTTGTGGAGAAATGGGTGGATGAAAAGCGGTTTCAGATTTCAGTGTGGAGTGTTGAGCACTTTAATCCATTTTCATAGCTGTCTAATTTATCGCTTGAGAAACTGTGCAGTTGTCAAAAAACAACATTATACTCCGCTCATCATAAAAAGTTAATTTTAAAACGTGGATTTGGAACTAGAGATAAATTTGGAAGCGTAAACATAAAGAAATAGGAAGCTATATTCAGTATCCATACTATATATAGTTAGCATCTTACTGTACATGAATTCAGCTGTCGTAAATTCAAAGGCCACACTGATTCAAAGGATGACGCCTGAGGAAGGCTGTTTCCCTGCACTGTTACCCGCATTATATGATTTTCCGAAGACACCACGAGATCTGGTAAGTTGAGATGTCCATCTTTCCATTCCGCACAGAATGTAGCTTGGAATCAGGTTAAATTGCAACAAACTCGATTGCATTATATGATGTTCTTCAGCTGTTGTATGAATTTAGCGTTGGTCACACCGTAAAGACACGTGTTGGTGCAGGAGCTGAGACTCACCAGCATAATAGAAACTCCCTGGAGTACGTCTGCGGAGTGGTTGCCCTCCTGCCTATTGTAGTAAAAGATGGTTAGCTGCGAACTTACTGAATGGACAACGTAGGTCGCCCAGAGCGCCACGAAGTTGCCGGACACAATCAGGAGTAGAACGATGGACTTTCTTCTCCTCTCCATCTCTGGATCGACTCGATTGTCGCCGACATCGTTGCTTCGGAGCCTATTCCGCGCTCTGCTGGCAACGATAATCCCACCCATGGTCAGCAAGTTAAGAAGACAGACTGTCAACGGAGAACTGTCAACGGAGTTGCTACGCGGACAATGAACTCGAAAGCCCTCCATGCGGGAGCCGTGTAATAAACCTTCCTCTCCACGCAATACTAGGGTATCCCGTCTATCACAAAGCGGGCCTCACAGGAGAAGCACCAGGGAACGGCCAGCGCAAAGCTGAACGCCCAGAGGCACACTATGATACCGAGAGCTGTCTGCTCAGTGCAGTAGGAAACTTTCAACCTCAGGATGCAAATGGCTACAAAGCGATCGAAAGTGAAAGCGACTGTAAGGAAGAGTGAGGCCACCAGAGATGTGACATAAAACACTAGTCTGACAGCGCACACGGGAGTGTAAAACAGGACGCTAGTAAAGATTGGATACGCGGTTCACGATCACATCCGTGATCACCACCAGCAGGTCAGCCGAAGCCATGGCCACCAGGTAGCGAGAGACACATCTGGAGAGACCGCAGTTTCCCTGCCAGAGGACTACCATCGCAATCAAGTTAACTGTAAGATACAGAGAACACAATCAGCAAGGTTACTGTGCATTATCTCACTGTTACTAACTTGCTGCATGTTGAATATACATTACATCAGATTGATATCGTATTGATATGTGAGTTTCCAAGTTTATTGAATAGCTTTAGCGTACAACAGCAATTTGAATTTATATAACAGTGTCGCGTTGTAGAGCTTTTGAATTTGGCGGAGGTTTGGTGTGCGATTTTCCAAGGGCACGGATTATCTCTTCACTGAATAGCTCAGCCATACATCAACAAATTCAATTGATGTAGCGCGCCTCCCACAGTGTAGCGTCGTAGATCATTTATTTTTGGCCGGGCATGAATCTGATGCATGGGGACGGGGAGCTGAGCGTATTCACAGACGGACACGAAGGACATTGTTACTATGGGTATCAGTGTATATAAGCCATAATAATGTAAATACTAAACTTGAATCATCATTGCACAACAGAAATGTTGGCTTCAATTGCTTTACTTGAGTTAGTGTGTCATGGAGGGATCTATGTATTTGCAGGAAAATGTGGAACTTAAGTTGTACACAGGGATCTCCCACTAACATGAAGTGAATGACGAATTTAATTTTGTGTAATTGATAGTCAGGAATATGAGTGAAACATTATCGACGAGAACAGTCTCGTAAACCGCAGTCTTACAAACCCTGCTCATATTCGCAGTTACCCTGACATAACCAAATACCGCCTGTTAAGTTAAAATATCGTGCGTGGAACCTTCCAAATGGATCAATCAAATAAATTATTCGTCGTTTCCAAAGATCCATCATTCAAGTATCCAGTACTCAGCTACCCGCAGACTGAGCTGAACAAAAATGTGTACCCACAGCGATCTAGTGTGGCCGGACGGTAATGGCCTCCCAATCATCGAATGGATCGATTTCTAGTTCCACAAATTCGTGCACGAATCCACGTCTCTCCCTCCCCGACCTCGTCACTTAAAAATGCATTACCCGCTCTGAGACGCCGTCCGGTGAGGACGGCACTATATAAATCGAAGTTGTTGTTGTTGTTGTTAGCCACCTATCGTTCCTTGCCAACTCCTAACCCCCCATATGTTTGTTCAGGCGTTCAGCCAGTAACCTCGCAAGCTATGGTTCACACTTACTCAATCCTTTCGCACCCCCTAACCCCTATATCCACTTGTTCAACTCCAAACTGAAAACATTCCTCTTCGACCTTAACTTTTGCCTCACGAACACCGCATCCCCGCACATACTTCTCTGAGTCTGGTTCCTCCCATGCTAAGTGCTCTCACACGATACTCTGCATCGAGTGCGCAATAGATGTGAATGTTGACGTTGTTGTAGACAGTGCTGCTTATATTCAAGTACTGCAGTGGTTTGCACACCATGTCCTACACCGGCCGTGAAATTAGTACAAACTGTCGATACAATCAATACTTATCATAATTATAATAGTTACGATTGTAAGGTGCCGGGTGATAGTCACCATCCAACAGCACAGATTAAAATTTAAAATAAAATAACAAATTTATTGCGTTGGCAATAATGACATTAACAAGAAAAGGAAATGGACAGAATTACAACACAAACAGACTTATATATATTCTTAAGATTACTTAAATGTATCCACTCCGAGCACGTGTACCGCTCCCAACCTGCAATGAATGGATGTGTGAGTATACAACCGAGTTCTGAGTGTCTGTCACGAAGCACTAGCTCAAGGTCCAGTTTCCCTCTGCTGATACATTTCCTCACTATTTCCTCTCCCTGCTTGCCTTTTGTTTGATTTATGTGCGTCTTTGTCTTTCCCTCTCTCTCGAGTCAGGCTGCGCCTTGGGTTCGTTGATGGGTTGATGGTCTGCTTGATGGTCTATCTAGGCTTCTCTCTTTCTTCCCCCCCCCCCCCCCCCCCCCCCCATCTCTCTCTCTCTCTGCCTCTCTCGCTCTCTCTAAATATAGAACCGCTGGATCTCTTTCCCGTTTCCTAGATTGACTTCCTTGTCGATCGTTGAAATTGTGCTTTCTGTGACGGTTTCTGGGTTTCTGTGTTGGTTTCTGTGTCGCTTCCCTGCGTCTCTTCTGCTTCGCTTCCTGAGATGCTTTCTGTGTTGCATTCGCTGTGTCTTGCGGTGTATTTCGTGTTGCTTCTCTGTGCCTTGTGCCCTCAAACTTTCTATTTTGATGCATTGTTTTGCAGCATCAGGACAGTAAACAGATTCTCGTTTTAGAATTGGCCGTGGACCCTCTAGGAATCCATCAATTGACATTAGGCCAACTAACTGCCAAACTCTTTGGTCAAGTTGAAAGCAATGCGTCTTTCTTAAAGCTCTTTCAACCCTTTGTACCTCTCCCCAATCTTTGTTCTACACATCTATGGTTCTGCACTTCCTCCATATCAATGGCTCCTCACTCTCATTACTGTGCCCACCCTGTTGTCTTTCATGGCGTCCTGTCACTTATTCCACTGCCTTCTGCCTTGCCTACTTATCTCGTGTCCAAGAAGTGTCGCACATTTCTCAGGCCTCGAGGAGACGTGTTCATTACAGAAACGGCACAATTTACACAAACAATTGCCACAAATGCAAGTTGGAACAGTTATCTTACAACTAAGGTATATCGTCAGGTACAAGAGTCGTGGACAATAAACATAACATAACTTAGAATGAAAATAACTTACGTGGAACTCCAATAACCGCAATAATTGGGTAGTAGACGGATTGAATCTCAATAATAAGTGAATGATGCATCTTGCTTGGTCATCACCAATTTGTTTCGATTTTGAACTCCTCAACTCAAAGACTGACACAGCATTCAAAGGGATTTCGTCACTTACATGCAACAGGCTCTAGCGTTGCGTGACTAATCGTACAATTTATAGTCAATTGAACAAACAGTTTCCTGATGCATGAATATTATTCGCTTGTTTTAAGTGTTAGGTGATTGTTAGATACACTTGGAAACCCGAAATATTGCTTTCGCTTCTCCAAACCAAATAAAGCAATGTGCTGTTTTTCTAGCAAGGAGTGAGCAGAATTTCTCTGAAGGGATAGTCACCGCTGATCGTAACAGAAACTATTCTATATGGCCATGCAGTCAAGCCACAAATTGCGAGAAGAGCAACATATCAAACGCAAGGATTATAAATAAAGTTTGATGGATTATATTAACTATCCTTGAATTTATGGCACATTTGGCACATTATCAGAACATAAGGACGTAAGGATAAGGAGCAGGAGTAGGCCATTCGGCCTTTCGAGCCTGCCCCGACATTCGATACCATCGTGGTTGATCTTCTAATATAACTTCACCTGCTCACTTGATTCCAATATCACTGAATCCTTTTGTCGATAAGAAATCTATAAATTGCAGTCTAGTACATTTTCAAGGACACAGCATCTGCAGCCTTTTGGGTTGGAGATTTCCATAATTTCACTATCCTCAAAATCAAGACACTTTTACTCAACTCAACGAAAAAACGGCTAACCGCTAACCTTCAGTAAAACTAAGATTTCCTAAGCACAGAATTCTTCCCAATTCCTCCCTCCCTCCCTCCCTCCCTCCCTCGCTCCCTCGCTCCCTCCGTCCCTCCGTCCCTCACTCACTCACTCCCCCGAAAACACGTCATAAATTGCTTGGCAAAGTTCTCTAACCACCGTGCTACAGTCCTCCATATATGCAGAGGATATTTGCAACAATATTTCCACTTATACGGAAGATTGAGGAAGCTGCTTCTGTGTTGACTCGAGTAGAGTGACGATCTGGTGGAGATACGTAAGCATGAGAGAATGTCTTTGGGTCAATAGGAAAAGGTATTTTCCTTGAGGGGGAGAGTAAAGAACCGATCATAAACTAACAACCCCCATGGAAATCACTTAGCACCCTTAAAATACTCCACATCTTTAACCAGACTACCCATCCGCAACCCTCTATACTCTGGCTCCAATCAACTGACTTTGACTCTACTTGTCCATCATGCCCACTGTTCCATCATTGGTTGTCACTCTTTCTCACACTACCCCCTGAAACTTTGGAGCAATCTTCCTCTACCCCTCCACCTTACGCATTTTCAAATTTTGCCTAAGTAGTGTCCTGTAGCTCAGTAATTAAAGCACCTGCCTTAAAAGCGAGAAACCAGGATTCAATTCCACGCAGAGTGAAAGCTTGTGTAATCTTCCTCTCTCATAATAACACTCCTTCACAAAAAGAAAAATAAATTGGTTATCTCAACCAATAACTGTTTGTGGGACACTGCTTTGCACAATTCGCTACTACGTTTCCCTCATAGATTTCCAGTCAATTCAGTTTACTCTATATTATGTGAAGCACTTTCAGACGTCTAGTGGATGAGAATGGCGCTATGCTGAAAGCAACGACTTTTATTACTATTCTACCATGCCAACATTCACCTCCCCATCTGCCTGCTGCTGAGTAGTGCTGCACTACCATCATGTGATTTGGATCACTACCTTGCTTGAAGGACACTATAGAAATGCAAGTTATTCTTATTGATGCCAAGAGAAGACAGAAATGATAACTTAGGAGGCTTGTGTTTCTACTCTGGGAATAGTGACAACCCTGCTGATTCATATGGAGGAGAAAATTATAACTTCCAATGGTGAAGTTAGCAGGCATATAAAAATGAGGGGCTTCAATAGGGTATAGGATTATTGTGAGTATTGGAACTGAGGTGACCTCTTTGTTCTGTGATATCTCCTTTGGCAAGGTAGATGTCCCTGTTTCTGATTGTGATGTGATAATAACAATGATATCTGATTTTGATACAGTATATTCTCACGTCTTCTTGAAATCTCAATTCGCTTCACCAAGTCAACTATCAAGTGCATTGACTGTATTTTCGTGGGCAAAACTCGACAGCTAATTGAAGGATTATTACAAGTTGTATTGAGTTTAGAAACTTGCCGAAGGTTTTCGCCCGGTCTGGAATTTAAACCAGGTCTCACGCTTGGTAAAGCGAGCGCTCTATCAACAGAGCTACAGCATTCCACTCAACAGGAGCGGCGGCTATAATTCCTCAACCGAAAGGGATAACAACAAATTACACTTAAAAAGATATGATTTACATTGCATTAATATATATCGATGGACAGTGATGGATTTTGGACCCAAGCTGTGAGTTAGGGAACAGAGTGGCTGGAGGTACACTAAAACACGAAAGTCTTCAGATGGGATTTGAAGTAGGCACAAGATGAGTGAGACAGAAGGACTGCACGGTCCTGTTCCAGAATATGGGGCAGATTTGCTCAATCTACCACCACAAATAATAGGGTGGGAAGCGCTGGCGACTTGAACATATAGGTTTTGGCCACTGTTCAATATGTAATTTATCTTCATTAGTTTAGTTCCCTCAGTCAATCTCCTCTAAATTTCGTCTGATTTAATCAATAAACAGGCCAACCAGCTTCTCGTCTTCATTAAACCTCCGAGTATTAACTCACCAATTCATTTTGTAACATGAAAACGTAGGTTATAAGTAATGTCAGTGTTTCAGGAGATCAAATGATCCACCTGGGGATGTCTTCTCTCTATATATGTTGTGGGGTTTGAATATTATTGTTCACAATGAAGAGGCTTCACATGTACTCGTCGAAAGTCTTTCAGGGTGAAATCATATTTCTGATTATGTATATCTTGTATCCTGTCCTTTCTGCCATTGGAGGATATGGTGAGATCTCCGAGTTACCTTCAATTTGTGATAGCGGTGTTGAGATTTCTGAATGTACAAATCATCAACTCTTGATAGGAAAAAGTGTTTTCTTGTGCACAGGCGATTTTATGGTGCATTTTCTTCAATTATATGTTTTCACAAAATTTGTAAAATGATATTAACACTTCTGACTTGTACAATAGAAGTGTAAGCGTTGTGGCAAATCATCTCAAGTTGCTAAACAAGAAAATTATGACCAGATCATTCTCTCTGATTTTAGGCAAGGTGGCAGCCAACTCATTCACACAGACAATATGAGCAATATTGTATTCCTTGCATTTCATGTACTGCCTTATCTCGTGTTCAAGGTGTTGCGAAGAGCTACATCTGTCTGTTGCTTTCTCCTCTTGTTCACTCTGCCTGTCGCATGCCCACTCTGTTTCTCAATATGTACAATCACTAAAATTTATTTCAAACAACGGCCGTTTATGAATCACTGCCGAGCGCAATTGTCTGCTGTGTTTTGACCACAACATAATAATGATAACAATAATCATAAGAATACATTTGATGCAACCCGTTCACCTGTGCTAGACAATTCAAAGCGCGTCGCTGTACAGCGTATAATGTAAAAGGAATTGAACATATATTTTGTGTGTGAAATGCAGCAACGAGTTGTGCACAGCAACTTTATTAATATGTAATCAATTCGATTTACTGTTTGTTCTGCAACGTGCTATGAGATGTTTCGAAGACAAGACAAGGAACTGTATCAAACATTAGGATGATTACCTTTATTATTGTTGTATATTACCAGGTAACTTTCCAGTAATTATCACTCTACCTGGTGGGCAGTGCGGTCTCTCCAAGTTTGTTTCTCATTACCGGGTTTAGATGGCAATCGCTGACCTGGCTGTGGTGATCATGGATGTGATTCTGACAAGAATGAATTTCTTGTTTGTCCCCGTCTGGTTCTTGGAACGCACGGCAAGTAATGATCAGCAAAGCATCCGACAGCTCTGCATAGTTGACTCTGGCCTTCACCATTGATCGCTCCATTGCCATTTCAAGGACTAGCCTGAGGGGCAGGTATTGTACAGAGAGAACTGCAAGTTTGGTGATCGCTCTGGTTTGGATACTCAGTGTAATAAACAATGTCCCCTGGTATCTGACCTATGAACCTTGGTTCACAGTCAGCAACTCTGCCTGCTTCTGCAAGACAATTGCAATGTTCTGCACCTCCGCTGAGTGGACAGCGTTTCACTGGCTGGACATCATCCTGACTCCCTTCCTCGCATTCCTCTTCATCCTCCTGTGCAATGTGGTAACCGTCAAGCACGTGATGGCTGCCAACAAAATCCGCAAAGGGCTGCTCAGGAACAACGCAGATCACAATGATCCCGAGATTGAAAGCCGCAAGAAAGGCATTGTTCTGCTCTTCACAATATCCGGTAGCCTTATATTACTGTGGATGGTAGATGTTGTGTACGTGATATATGGGTTCACCTTTGACTACAGTTTCACTGGCTTTGATGACTCAGTATACATCCTCTACCAATCCGCTATCATGTTCCAGCTCAGCAGCAGTGCCACGAATACCTGCATCTATGTTGGTACCCAGAAAAGATTCAGGCAAGAGCTAATCAGAGTTCTGACCTGTCCTTATCGCTTGCTTAGAAAACTGGTTGAATAGCCAAAGTGACACACATAATACGATGAAAAATTATATCTACACAGCGCGTTTCATGTTGCGAGGACATTTGGACTGAACCTGGGGTTTGGTGTCACGATGTTTGGAGAACGGGGATAAGTATAGGAGGGTGGCTGAAAACGCGGTCTAAGGTTTGAATTCTCCTCTCCTCTCAGTTTGGTGGAACTATTCAATTAGTAAGTGAATAACTATTTCTGAAGATTCTGTAGTTTTAAAAATATTCGAAAATTTTAAAATGCGTCGTAATAATATAGGTATTTAGTACTATCACAATGTTGTTCGGACTCTTGAAAGCTTTCGAAAATGGTTCACAGGTTTCAATCCACTTGAAATGATTTAGAGTAAAGCATAGCACCTTTGTTTTCGGAAGCAAAAAATCAAATGGCTGGTGTTATTTTACCTAAAGAAAGGGGATGGAAGCGGTAGTGAATCTAATGTATTTAAGAAAATAATAAACTTTGTATTTGATAAAGCGCTTTTTCACATGTTTTGCAAGTGCTTCACAAAATATGCTGTCAAGTGCAGTGACAAAAACAACTGCCAAATTGCACTTATAGATCGGCTTGCACGTCGGTAGGACGTCCCATGGCGATGAACAATCAAGTCAGGAACCAAGCAGTGGGTTGGGGGAGTCGGAGTAGGGGGCATACGAAGGCACGGTCGAAGAAGAAAGTCTTAACACCGGCTTTGGAGAAAGAGTGGGAAGGTTCATTGGGAGACAGCAGTTTGGAGAGAAAGAGGGACAAGGTCATGAATGGCCTTCAAAGTGAGGACTAGGATCTTGAATTCGATCCTCAGGGGAAGTCGGGAACCAAAGGAGCTGGATGAAATTGTGGGATTGATATGTTCGGTGGGATTGCTGCAGGAGAAATGTAGGAAACAAGATACCAAATTTATTTGCTTGACACGCTGCTTCATCCAACTTTCGAATAGAAAAATAGAATTTTGCAGCACATTAGGAGATCAAACGTCCATCATTCATCTTTGAAAATCATACTGCATTGACGGACGTTCTCAAGACTTTCCTCTTCGACCGTGCTATCCGCTGCCCTCTCAACTCTCTCCTAACCTCCTATCTCTCTCCCGACCCTCTCGCAGGCTCGGTTGAAGACTTGACTGTTCAGCGCCTTGGTATGCCCTCCAGATGTGAAAGGCGCTTTATATATATAATTTTTCGTTGAAATTGTTGTTGAACAACAACCTCAGTTTAAACTCTCATCTAAAAGACCGCACCCCCTGAAAGCAACACGTCCCCAGAAAAACACTCAAATCATAATTCTACTTATTAAGAGGCTCGAGTGCACCTAATGAGCCAGCCTGAATACTGTGCAAATGGTACCTCAGTTCATAACCAGACGCGTGAAATGCCTGAACGTCATATTGGGATTGTGTGGAGTGGTAAACATGTTACCATTAGACGTTTAAATTACAGCAGTAGTCACATTGAAACTACTGGAGTCTGAAGCACTTGATTCTTCCCATTTCAGCCAATACTCTCAATGTGTTATTTGAAATAATAATATTCAGTATTGATACAAATTCTGATAATTCATGTCGTTCCTTATCATCACTTCAAAACGCCCACACCAACGCTCACGGTATATATCCTACAGCGATTTATTTATTATGAATTTGTGGTTGATGCATTAGGCTATAACCAAATTCTAGATCAATAAATAGAAACTTAGTTCGCCTTCCACCTTCCTACTTGTTGCAATCATGTATGACCGTGAACAAAATATGTAAGTTACAAAAGTTCCGAAAATAAACCTAACCTCTTTCTTTCCATCAACAATTATTGCTTAAACCGCCTTCTTAGGGAATATGTACCACAACTTTACTGTTTGATCTTGGAATAGTGCTTCTGTACATTCGAAATAGAAGAGGCAATTTGCGCACAGTAAAACGGAAGATTCATCCATAAGGTGAGTGATCAATTGTATCTGTGGAACTGTTGGCCAGCAAACTTACAGAATCTCCCTGCACTATTTCAAATGGGAGCTGGGATATTGTGGCATTCGCATGTACAGCCAGAACATCAGCTTACCATAGTAAATGCAACGCGTAGCACAGACACTCACACAAACTCACAGTGGGAGAGGGAGCGACAGTCAGGGTTAAAGAAGTTAGAGAAAGACAGGGTTAGAGAGGGAGGGAGACACACACACACTCACAATGGTAGAGAGAGGGACACACACAGACGCACACACACACAGGGACAGATACAGAGGGACAGATGCATACACCTGTGTCTACATAAACAGACACAATAAATAATAGAGAGGGAGAGGGAAAGAGAGACAGAAAGTGCTTGGTACAGAGTCACAAATGTTAGAGAGAGGGGGAGAGATACACACACACAGGGATAAAGTAACATACACACATGTATACCGAGCACTACATTTAATCAACGATTACTTTACTACTTTGTGGCTGATAAGGATTTCACAGCCAGGTGTATACAATGTAAGGCAGTATATTGGAATTGTATGGCAGCATTATCCTTTGTGGAAAGCGTTATCACCTTTAACGGGTTAATCAAAAGCAGTGACCTCAGTGCCCTGTACACACTGTGGTCACAAAGGCCTTCGTCCCTCCCAAGCTGTGACCAATGCTGTAGGTAATGGGTTCAATGCTGGTGAGTGGCCCCTGTGTAGACAATGTACACACACACTCCAGGCTGGGGAATACTGTGTGTAGGTGGGGGGGACACACTCACATGTGCATCTCTCTGATGGTTTAGATACTTTAACAACAACACATGATACTGACACACGGTGGCGTGTGTGGTGTTATGGGCCTGGGTTTAATCATGGTGTGGACACCCAGCTGCCTCCAAATTACATCATTGGGGTGAATTGCGTAACTCAGGGCAGATAATGTTTTTGTTTGCACACGGCACAAACTCTCCCAGGATTGTGCGGTAAAATTGCTGAAAGGAGCGTTCCCCACTTTCATTTAAATAAGACCCCGTTTTATGCTCATGAGAACCACTGTTTTTAGCGTGAGCTGCATTTTGAGGAACATGATTATTTTGTCTCCGTGAAGATGGGCTTTTGGGTAATTTGGAAAATTGAAGAACTTTACTACCCGATTCTCGCTGCTTTTGGAATTCCTGGCAAGTGATTTATCCAATTTAGGATTTAGGTTAGTTTGTAGCCTGGCTCAGTTTAGCAATCACACATTTCAATCAACAATCGGGGCTTTGTGTATGCCTTGAAATTCTCTATTGCCATATTTCGGGATACTGACCAACGACTTTAAAATACATTGTGAGGACGTGAGTTCTTAACTGAGTGCGGTAGCGAGAATAAAATCTTAGAATGAAATCTCCAGTTTGACTGCTTATGTATTATAGACTGCAGGGCGCCATTCGAAAAAAAAAACACATCATGTGAACCCAATGGAATTTTGATACTTTTTTTTTTTATGATGCAATATAATAATTATCTATCAGTCTCATTGTATCTATGTGCCTCTCTCAGTGTGTCTGCGTATAACTTTGTGTAGTTGCACCTCTGTATCTTCGATTCCCTCTATATCTGTGCCTGTCTCTCTCTGATCTTTTTATAGATCTTTTTGCCGTTTAAAAAAAGTATATTGGTGCCTTTCTGAGTGAATCTGTTTTTCGCCACATTGTCCTGTGTGTCCCTTCTTTGTTTGTTGCTCCTTTGCTCTCTGCATGTGAATAGATCTCCCTCTTTCTGTGGATCACTGACTGTCTCTGTATGTTTGTTTGACTGTGTTACTTGGTGATGGGCAGTGAGCCAGACATTTGTCCATCTCCCATTGATTCCGCAAAATAGTGACATCATGTGAGAGAAGCGAATGTTATCCAACAGAATGTCCAGCACAAAATTTATAGTTTATCAGCACAAAGCCAACTGTAGAAATGGACTATTATAACTGGCCATTTCTCTCTCTCTCTATAGCTAACCTCGCTGCCATTCTCATCCTGTCTCGGGGGAGGTGCGGTCTCTCCAAATGTGTCTCTCACTATCTGGTGGCCATGTCAGTGGCTGATCTGATGGTGGTAATTTTCTCGGTCATTTTCTCTCGCATTGTTGATCACTACTTCCCATATTCATTCAGTTCCATCACCCCTGTTTGCGCGCTGCTAACTGCACTGAGTGCTGCAGCATCCGCAATGTCTGTCTGGCTAACTGTGGCTTTCACCTTTGATCGATATGTCGCCATCTGTTGCCAACAACTGAAAAGTAAATATTGCACCGAAAAAACAGTTGCTGCTGTGATAGCGGGGCTGAGTGTGTTCTTCATTGGGGAGAGCATTCCCTGGTATTTTGTCTATGAACCAGAGTACATATACAACAGTACACCGTGGGGATGTGCTACTATAGCAGGCTATTTCGCTTTTCTCACATGGACAGTGTTTGACCTCCTCGATCTTATTTTAACACCGATTCTCCCATTCGTTGTGATTTTGCTGCTCAACGCCCTGACTGTCAGCCACATCCTGGTGGCCAGTCGAGCCCGCAGGAGATTGCGGGGACACAGTGATGGGGACAGGAATAGAGGTGAGAGAGACAGTGATCCAGAAATGAAGAGCCGAAGGAAGGCCATTATTTTACTCTTCGCGATATCAGGCAATTTTATTGTGTTATGGATGACATATGTGTTCATTTTCTTATACTGGAGATTTTCAGATCCAAATTACACCCCAGGCTACAGTGTACTATTGTATATTATTGATCCAACTGCCTACATGCTGCAGCTTTTAAGCTCCTGTACGAACACGTGCATTTACGCTCTTAGCCAGACTCAATTCAGAGAGGAGATTAAAAGAGCGGTGACATTTCCTTTTATACTAATTGTTAAATTATTTTATTAGCAATACCCCAAAGTCGATTTAAAATACAGATAACACTCCAATTAGAACTTCCAACTTCTCATATTCCCAGCTCAGGAATAGATACAGACAAAAGCTCCCTCAACAATAAAAATAAATGTTTTGTGTTTATCACCTATTACTCAGGAAGGACGGCCAAATGGCTCATTAAAGATACACACGGTACAGCTCCCGCTACACTGTCAATCAGAAAATTTTCGTGTAGTTATCTCTCATAAAGTGGAAAATCAGATCATGTTTTCTTCAAACTAGTGTACAGGTCTTTATTCAAACGCTCGGCTATTCCGGAAGCAAACCAAGTCTGTTTCGTATTAGTTTCATTCAAACCATACCTATCATACAATGAACAATGCAAACAGCAGCAATCTGCCTGAATATATATCTAGAAACATTGGGAACCTAGCGTTGGTGTACATGTTTGCATGATTTCAAAACATTGCATCTGAGTGAATGCTGAAATCACAGATACCGTCAATATAAATTTAATGTCAGCCACTATAATCGTAAATCTGGACCAAAGGGCCAGATAACTCACAAACATCTGAAAAAATAACTGGTGAAATTGTCAACAGCAAGAATGGTGAACGTTACTCAAAATCATTGTCAAAGTAAAATCGTTCTGATTGTTAAAGCTGATGGTTATCTATGGATAAGTAACCCATAATTGTCTAACTGTATTACACACTATCCTCTCAAATGTGTTGTCAGTGAACTTTTTGCCGAGTTGTTCAAATAAAGTTTTGGATTTTGACCACATTCCGCAAACATCTCCTTTTAAAAGCAAAAGCAGAGCAAATTAATTCTGCTCTGTGTTTCGAGGTTTGCTCGACTGATGAACATATCAATAAAACATCTTTACTGATAACATGAAGGTAGTCATTTACGTGTTTAAATTTTCAACTTCGTGAACCTGAATGCTTTGTCTCCATTGATTTTCTTCAATACGTGAGATTGGCCTGCTTCAATGTCCCTACCCAATCCGGACTACCATCGTTGGCCGGGGTTTCAGTCTCTCTGCCCCCACACTGTTATAAAATATTATTATAGAATTGATTGATTAGAAGTAGAAACATAGTCAACAGAAAGCTTTGGAACATAAACAAAGCCCACCGAAGTTAAACAGAGAAGCAGATCAGAACTCCTGAGATATCGGGATTCTGGGAATAGAACAAATGGCCTCTGAGGAACAATAGCTGATTCTCTGGAGCATGATAAAGAGGGAAAACACAATCCTAAGATAATACTTAGGGTGAGTTCAAGGGTCAGGGGAAAAAGGATATAACTGGGCTTAGTTCCAAGAGAAGGCCAGAGAAGGATAGAGTTCATGTCACCAATGGTCTATGTGAGTATACGAGCTGGCAACCGACCATCGTGCTGAAAGACATGGATAAGTCAACCATCTGCAGAACTAAACGGTCACTAGTATCAAATGCAATACCGTAAATTTTAGTCTTACAATTTGTTGATTTTTACTATCTATATATATAACCCTTGCTATTACTAGCATATATATGTTATATGTATATCTATATATGTATATATATATCTGTATATATACATATATATAGATATAGGTATGTATTAACTGTAATCCAGTATTATTCATTGTACCTTCCTTAATGAAATTAATACTCTTGTGTTGTAATAAAAAAACATGATATCATTACTAGGCTTGTTCTATCCTTACTCTCTGGATCTCAAATCCCAACAATACTCTGAAACTGCATCCCGCAATTCTTTCGCCTCGCTTCATGCTTTTCTTCCTTCAAGGCCGGTCTCAGGACATTCCTCCTCGACCTTGCCTCTTCTCCCTTCCTAACTTTCCCACGTTCTCCTACTCTGCTTTTCCCTAACCCTAAACCGATCCCCAACACCCCTCACCGCCCACACACACACTCTGCTCAGGTCACGACCAAATTATTCAGCGCCTTGTGACGTCCTCCCGACGTGAAGTCGCTCGAGAATTGGATTGGTGGTTATCAGTGCTTATCATTGGTCAGAGGTCTAGCCTGCCAAGAATGCGACTTGTGTTTGAATCCAGGCAGGTCAGAGCGAAACCTTGGCAGCTTTCCTTACTTCATACACACACGCCTGATAATAATCCAAGCAAAAAATGAATACATTAATTTGTTTTAAAGGGTAATTTCAAGCCACGTCTGTTTGTGGGACACTGCTGTGCACAATTGACTGCCACGTTTCGTTCTCCCACAACTATACAGTAAATTCACTTCACAGTATATTCTTTGAAGCGCTTTGAGACGTCGATCAATTGTAAACAGCACTATGTCAGATGCAAGTATTATTATTAATATTATTAGTGCAGGTAAACAGAGGTACGTGTGCGGAGTAAGAGAACTTAAACAACGTGTCAGCCTGCCGGTAGTCAAACCCTGCTCGCTTGAATGCCCAGAACCCTGGAGATTGCACTAACCAGAGGAAACCATTCTCAATTCTGCATTAATCTAAATTATGTAGATGTTCTATGGCTTCATTTTCGAGTGGGGGTATTTTTGCGATTCTACGTGGGGTGGTGGTGGTGGGTGGGGGGGGGGGGGGAGTGGAGGCGATGGTGGTAGGTAAGTATGCGGGGAAGGGATAGATTTGTGTGTGTGCGGGGGGGGTGGTTTGTGGTAGGTTTATATGCGGAGAAGGGGTAGGTTTGCGTGTGGGAGTGGATAGATTTGTGTATTTGTCGGGTGCAGGTTTTTGTGTGAGTATGGCTGGCAAGTATTTTTGTGTGGGGGGTGTGTAGGTTTGTATGTGTGTGCAGGGGGACAGGTTTGTGTGTGTTTGGGGTCTAGTTTTGTGAGTGCGTGTTTGGGGGTATATTTGTATATGTGGGAGGGGGTAGGTTTGTGTGTTTGTGAGGATTCTGTTTGCGTGTATGTGGGTGGGTAGTTCTTTGAGTGTTGGTGTGTAGGTTTGCATATGGGTGTGCAGGAAGATTTTTGTGTGTTTGAGTGTAGTTTTGTATATGTGTGTGGTGTAGATTTCTATATGTGGGGGTTGAAGATTTGTGTACGGGACTGTTTAGGTTTATATGTGGCGGGGTTAGGCTTGTGTGTGGGGAAGGTTGTTGGGGATATGTTTGTGTGTGTGTGGTGGTAGGTTTTGTGGTTAGGGTTGTGTGTGTGGAGGGGGGTGGAGAGAATGTGAGTGAGGGGTAGGATTGTGTTAATGTGGTTGGGATTTTTTATTATGTGGATGTTGTAGTTTTGTATGTACATGGTTGTGTAGGTTTGTGTGCGGGGGGTTAATATATAGATGTCTGGGAGAGTTACGGTTTGTATGTGGGTTGTAGGTTTGTAGGGCGTGATTAGGTTTGGATGTGTGGTGGGTGTAGGTTCGTGTGTGATGTGGAAGCTTTTTGTGTGAGTGGTTGCGGGTATGTTATACACGGCCTTGACCCGCCGTATCTATCTTATCTACTCTCCCTCTATAAGCCCACCCGGACCCTCCGTTCAGCAGGACTTGATTCGCTCCAAGCCCCACGCCCGAACCACCACACCATCGGAGGCCGGGCCTTCAGTTTCTCCGCTCCCATTCTATGGAATTCCATCCCCAATCCCTCCGCCTTGTCCACGCATTCGTCACATCACGGCTCAACTATACAAACTCCCTCTTCGTCGGCATTCCCGTCTCTTCCCTTAACAAGCTACAGATCATCTTGAACTCTGCAGCTCGTGTCCGGACCCGCTGCAAGCTCCACGACCACATCACTATCACTCGCTCGACTCCATTAGCTCACCATCCACCCGAGGATCAAATTCAATTTCCACATCCTCACATTGAAGGGCATTCAAGGCCTTGCATTCCCCACATCTCAGAACTACTGTCCCCCAATGAAACTCATTGCAGCCTGAATTCACTGGGCTCCAGCCTACTCCATATCCCCACCTGTGCCTCTCTGCCATCGGTGAGCAAGCTTTCAGGCTCTACAGCTTCTAGTACTCCATTCCACGTAACATCGCTTAGCTCTATCCCTTGCCTCCATCGCAACTGGGCTCAAGACGCTCCTCTTCGTCCTTGCCTTATGGTGCACTTCCAAATCTCTTACTCCCGCTTTACTCTCTCCCACATCTTCCACATACCATACCCTTCTTCTACGTGATTGGGTCACGACCTGACTTTGCAGCGCCTTGGAATGTCATCTCGATGTGTAAGGCAATCTATAAATGCATATTTGGTTGTTGCTGGTGTTGTATATTGTTCTCTGTGTGAATAAAGGTATTAGAGCCCCAACTAAGTTGGCTTGAATATTTATGGAAATTCTCATCGCGATGGAAAAACTATTGAAGAGGAACATATCTATGATTTTCTGAAAACAATGTGGATATTGATACATAAATATTTCAGCACATTTACACACGCAAAGCTTATGCCTGCAGATCAACAGTTATTCACTGTCTCTTTGATGTCATCAACAGAGTTAATGTTCTGTTACACGGCACCAGCTCCAGGAAATCTACTTTAGTCACACCACCTTGATCATTCTATCTAGCTTTATTGTCTAAAGAATAGTTCAAATCTTGTTTTCAAAACTGCAATTTCTACACTTCTTTGGAGCTTCCCATCTAACCAAACTATACTTTATTGCTCCTTGTGAAATGTCCCTCTGCCTACAGAACAGGGACTGTGTTTGTGAAAGTCACAAACAATGTCCTCCCTATTTGTGACCAGGGCTGCCTGTGCCACCTTGTGATTTTGGACGTCAGCACTGCATTCAACACTTGTGATTTTATCTGTGGTCTAGGGGTTAATTTCCACACGTATGCGGATGACACCCACCAATAGTTTTCCACCTCCTGTTACGACTTCCAGTCCCCTGATATGCTGTCAACATGTTTGGATGAGAGCAACTTTCCTGCAGTTAAACCTCAACAAGATTGAAGGCATATTCTTTCGCTCCCGTCGATGTCATCTGCCCCATGATTCTGACCTCCTCAATCTACCCAACCTGCCCTTAAAGATTTCAAGATACTAACAATTATGTTTAAATCCCTCCACTCTTCGCCAATTCCCATTGCTCTCTAACCTCCTCTCTCCTCGCAACAGTTCAGCAGCGTGCAGCTGGCCCTTGAATGAGCAGTGGTGTATGTTGAACCAGGGTGCGGTTCGAGACGCGGTTCAGGAGGTGAGGGGGAGCAAGGACATTAAGTGTGGTGGAGAGAATGTTGTGCAGGACATTGAGTGTGGGGGGTGAATCGGTGCCTGAACTATAGGAGATGGGCCAGAGAGAGAGGAGTTTAGAGGGCTCCTGAGCAGCGAATTTTGCGGAGATCTTTTTCCAATGGCGGTAGAAGTTGGCGGTAGGATTGGAGACAGTGGTGATATATAAGATAAAGAGATTAAATCATGGCCTAAGATAGCCTTGTCAGCGATGGTGACTTACGAGTCACCGAGGTCCTGGGCGATCACCAATCAGGCGGGTCGCGTGAACTTGCGAAGCGGACTGGATGTGGAGGGAGAGGTTGAGAGAGGAGAGGAAGGAGAAGTCCGAGGAGGTGGATCAAGATGGGGTGCAATGAAGTTGTAAATCGCTGAGGATGAAGAGACAATCTGAGGAGAGGCAGATTGATGCTCGGATGGAGTCGATGTCACAGGTGAAGATGGTGGAGGATTTGGGAGAATTTTAAACGAGAGATGGTAGCGGTGGCAGAGAGTGTGCTGCTCAAACGACGGGGAAGAACCAGAGGAGTAGGGCAAGTGGCGCCCGGGAGATCAAGGCCACGCCATCGACAACAGGGTTGGTGTTTGGTGCCCAGTGATATATATATATCTAGGTAGTGCTGCCGCTGTGAGTGGGAAGCTGCTGAATGGGGTGACCCAGGGTGGCCTGAGTGTCATGAGACCAGCGATCACATTGAGGATGAGATCGTTGACGGCCGGGGTCTTATTGCACAGGGAGCAGACCTTTTGGAGGCCGATGTGCAGGGAATAATTGTCAGAGGGATGTGTGGGGTGGGAAGGCGAACTCGATTATTTGGCAGCGAGGGTGGGGATGTGGTTGAGGGAGGAGAGTTTAGCCCCCGGGGTCGGGGTCCGGTGTGGCTGGCGGCGGTGGTGGGGAATGGGGCAGTCAGGGTGGCTTCTGCTGGACAGACAATGCTGAGCGTCACAATGGGCCCGTCGGAGGGAGGCTGTCGAGTGGCAATAGAAGGGGAGGAGGGCAGAGAGAGTTTAGGACAGAGCGGGAGATTTTGAAGGAGATGGCACTTTGAGTGAGGGCACAAATGGACTGCAGCGGCAGCCATAATACTCTTGCTAAGACGTGAGCCAGCGGATTGACGGGACATGCACAGCCTGCTGTGGGGGCGAGAGATGGCAGAAGTGATGGAGAGGGGGAAGGGCACACATTGCATTAAGCGGCCTGCAGGGAGAAGGCTGGAGACTGGAGAGGACAGAGGAAGGGAGAGAGAATCGCACAATGCCCAAGTGTCTCGCAATAATAATACATTTCCTGCAGCTGATTGTCGAAAGGATGGAAGCCATACTCTTTCGCTCAAGCCAATGTCTTCAATCACATATCTCTCACCTCCTTTACTCTAAATATCTCCAAACGCGTATGCAAAGTTTGCAACAGTTTCGACGGTCTCTCCTACCGCACAATAACATTGTCTTCGAGTTCTATAGTGCTATCCACGCTGGACAGCGTCTCATAGAGCTCCACAAGCCGCGCCTCGCCCACACTCTAACCCACTCTCTCCCTCTGATTCCCTCGCTCCCTGCTTCTGCCCCGTTTCCCTCCCCTCCGTCTCTCCCTCACTCCCTCATTTCCATTGACTCCAACTCTCTGTCCGCTCTCTGCCTCCCTCTGTCCCATCAATTTCTCTCCCTCTCCCCGACTCCTTCGCCTCGCCCACTCTTCCTCCGTCTCCCTCCGTTCCTCTGTCCTTCCCTCTCTATAGCGTACACTCCATTAGCCTCGACCCCTCTCCCTCCCCTTCCCTCTCTCCCTCACTTCTTTCGCACCCCCACTCTCTGTCCCCTCTGTACATTTTATCTCTCTCCCTCACTCCCTTCGCCTCGTCCCCTATTTCCCTCCCTAATTCTGTTCCCATGCCTTCCTTTTCTCTCTCTCATTTCTCCCCTCCCTTCGCTTCTCCGCCTCTCTACCCAGTTTCAGGTTTTAAGCCTTTTTCTTCGAGCGCGCATTTGGTGACCGTTCTCACCCTGCCCCTGGCTCGCCGCCATGGGTTCCATTATTGCGAAACGCTCTGAGACACTGTACAGCCGTGCAGATCAAAATAAAAACTCTAAGTTGTTTCGTTTGTTTATGTTAAATCCACAACCTACTAATTAAGTGGCGGGAGTCGTACCACTCAGCCAGATCAACAGCTTTGTGCCTGATCCCGCAATTCGTGTCCAGATGTGTGGAATGTAAGTAAATCTTATTGGAAATGAAGGGATTATTATTCTCTGCGAGAAGCAGTTCATATTTAGCTGGTTACATTTCAACGGGAAACTCAGGACGGACTCCTTTGTCACAACGGCTTTCTTCTTCCCATGCCCCTTTCCACACTCTCTGTAGTTAGTTAACCTGGGAGCTTGACGCTGTGCAGCGATGTAGCCTTAATTTACACACTGGGGAATTTAATAGGTAACTGGAGATAATAATAATAATAAATGCATTTAGTATAGTGCGTTTCTCATCTTACTAACGTCTCAATGCGCTTCACAGATTATACTGTAAAGCGAATGGACCGTATATTTGTGGGCAAAACGCAGCAGCCAATTGCGTACAGCAGCGTCCCTCACAAATATTCGTGGATTGACAAGACCAATTGTTGTTATTGTGTTTTTTGGGGAGGGATTATTTTTGGCCATACGGAGCAAAGAAACTTGCCCAAGGTTTCAATCATCACCTGCCTGGATTCCATGCAGATCTCAAGCTTGCATGACGAGTGCTCCAACCACTGAGCTACATGGACTTCACAGGCATGAGACATGACAGGCATGGGATTCCATATTGATGAAAACAATGAGCTGCCTCAAAAATTAAATCCTTGAGGTAAATTACATAACATAGGGAGTGTAATTGTTTTGCACACGATTCAAGTACGTCGACGACCCCGTAGTAAAATTGCTCAACAAAGCGCTCCCTATTGATTTATATAAGAATCCGTTTGAGACTTTCCAGCATCATTCTTTGGCCGTCACCTATTGTATCTGCCGAGAGAAGACGTAACACGTTCCTATTTGAAGATGACAACTTCGATTATCTTTAGAATAGAAGATATTTACTACCCGATTCTCGCTGCGTTTGGTGTTCCCGGTAAGTGTTTTACCAAATTACATTTCTATATTTATATGCAGTAAGGGTTGCAGCTCGACTCAGTTTGCCACTGTCCCTCTGAATTAGGAATCTGTGGGTTCTAGCCCCATGTACGGAAAGTTACTGGCACTATCAATCAAATAAAGTGCGTGGGGATTAAATATATTGTTGTAAGAGCGGTATTTAGAATACGACCGTATTAAATCCGTTCTGCTGCCTCTTTATATATTGTACGTGGTGTAGCACTATAGAAAGAGATAAAATACACACAGTGGTCAGGTCGATGCCCTTTTAGTTGTAGAAAAGGTTTGATAAAATGACAACTCTGTCTAAGAGTACGTCTCTGTCTCTCTGTGTTTCTCTGTATGTTGTGTGTTCTCCAGCACCGAGTACATATTTCTAGATGTCTAATGGTGTATTTTGCGTTTACAGCGCTGAGGACAGTGTGTATTGCTTTCTCTTTGTGAGTGTGACTCTCTCTGTTTGTATGTATTTCTCTCTGTAACTGTGTGTGTCTTTCTCTCATTGTATGTTTACCTGTCACTCTGTTTCCATGTATATATATTTATGTCTGCGTGTATCGCGCACTTTCTTCCTCTGCTATCTGTATTTCCCTCTCTCTGACTGTATGTGTGTCTCTCTGTGTCTGTACATATATAAAGTTACCTCCTTGATCGAGTGTGTGTGTGTTTGTCGTTCCTGATCTGCTTATCATAAACAGTATCATAAACTTTGCCTTTGTCGCTGTCTCTGCAATTCCTCGTATTTCCCCATCTCCTATATATCCCCATGTACCGTAGCTCAGTGGTTGGAACATTCGACTTTCCAGCAAGAGACGTGTGTCCAATTCCTGGCAGGTTAGGGCGAATCTTTCCTTAGTCTACGCGTCTAATAATAATCCCTAAAGAAATTATTTATTTCAATCCACCTTTGTTTGCGTGAACTGATTTGCTCCGTTTCGCTCACATGTAGACAGTCAATTCATTTATATTGAGTCCATTCTCTGAAGTAATTTCAAACTTTTTAGAAACATGAAAAGCGGTATATCAAATGCAAGATTTATTATTATCTCTGTGTGTTTGCATCTTTCTCTATCTTTCTCTATATCTTCCTCTTGATCGGTTTCTAACCTCTCTCTGTACCCTGTGTAACTCTTTCTCTCTGAGTGCATATCGCTATTGTTCTGCGTGTCTATGCATCTTCCTCTCTCGCTCCCTCTTGTTGGGTGTGTCTGTTTTTTCCACATGCATCTCGCTCTGTGTCGCAGAGTATCTCTCCATTTCTCTATCTGTGTGCAATTCGCTCTATGTGTCTGTATATTTCTATCTATATATCGATATATGTCTATTTCTGTCTGTGCCGGTCTCTATATTTGTATCTGTGTGTTTTAGCTGTTTCTCTCTCTCTGACTGTGATAGCATCTATCAACGTCTTGTGTTTTTGTGTACCTTTTTCTCTTTCTATCTCAGCCATTCTGCGAAAACCCCTTGCTCTGTCTATGCGAGTCTATCTGTTTGTATCACTCACTGTCTGTTCCCTGTCTTTCTCTTCCTATTTCTTGGTCTCGGCCAAAGATGTTTCTCGTCGACCGCGCTTTCGGTCTCTTTACTTCCCTTCCCCGGACACGACCCCGGGATTCGTTTTGGGGATGCCCTCGGATACGGCTTTCGGAGTGTAGTTCGCAAAATATCTTCTTCTTGTAGTGTGTACCTGCCGCTCCCTCTCCCTGTCTCTATTTCTGGGTTTATGTATCTCCAGGCCGATTTGTGATGGCCAGCGAGGCAGCTCTTGCTTCATCGCCATCTCATATTGGGAACTGATGTAAGAGATGTATTGTTAATCCAGCAGAATTTCCAATTTTCGCTTTATTGTTAGTAATAATTATTGCATTTGATAAAGCATTTTTAGTGTCCTCTAAATGGCTCAAAGTGCTTCTCAGATTAAACTGTAAATTCATTTGACTGTACATTTGTGAGGCAACCCGGCAGCCCGTTGCACAGTCGGTCGTTGATTTAAATGACCAATGTATTATTGTTTTGCATCTAAGGGATTATTATGAGGCTTGTGGATAAATGTAAGTTGCCGAATTCTTTACTGAGCCCTGCCCTGGAATCGAATCTCAGTTGCAAGCTTAGTGGCATCAAGTCAACTGTAGGAATGAATCAATATAATTGGTAATATCCTTTCTCTCTCTCTCTCTCTCTCTCTCTGCCTCGCCCTCTCTCTATCACTCTGCCTCTCTCTGCCTCTCTCTCTATCTCTGCAGCGAACCTAGTGGCCATTCTGATTCTTTCCCGAGGGAGGTGCGTTCTCTCCATGTATATATCTCAATATCTTATGGCCATTTCAGTGGCTGACCTGATGGTGGTCATTCTCTCAGTGATTTTCTATCGCAATGTTGATTATTACTTCCCATTTTCATTCGTGTTCATCACTCATGTTTGCCCGTTGATAGACGTATTTTGTCCGACAGCACCGCCAATCTGTGTCTGGCTAACTGGCTGTTTTTCTGGCTTTCCTCTACTGTTCCAAACTCCGAGTTTCATTCTCCCTGAGTGTTTTATCGCACTCAGTGATACAATCAGTGTTCATCACTCATTGGACATCACCGTGTGTCCATGTGTATGCCTCACTGTCTCTTAGTCTCTTGATCTGTGTCTATCTCTCTCGATCGATAGGTGACTGTGAGTACCTATTTCTCTATATGTGTGTGTACCTTTCTCTCGCTTTCTCTCTCCATTTATATCAATCTCTTTCTCCGTGTATGTTGTGCAGTATCTTTTCGATATCTGTATTCTCATCTCTCACGCTGCGTATCTCTCTCTTACTATTTTTTATTTGAAGTAGTGTAGTGGACTGTCAAGCCGGAGAACCGGGATTGATTATGAAGTAATGCGGAAGCTCAGGCAAGTTTATTTACTCCACACATCTCTGTTTACATAGATTTAATTTGGTCAGACGGGGAGTTGAGGACTTAGGGAATCCCATCACCATCTATAAGAATAAGCAAACAAAGCAAATTTCACACAGACAGGGAGAGGGAGAGATGCAGTGAGAGAGAGAGCGAGAGAGCCACGAATGGACAAATAGATCAATAGACATAGGTAGGGAAAGTTATTCTCTGCGCTATTTACCAACAATCTCTCTCTGGGATTTTCATGTATAATTGAGATGCATGGGAGTCTTAGTTGTGTTTGTTTGCTGCTGTGCAGTTGAAAATGTTGTGCATGTGTCTTGCACCAGGCTGACCCCACAATCCGTATATCTCCATGTCTCTTTCTGTACTTCTGTGGACTTATGTCTCTCTCTGCCTCTCTACATGTGGCTGTTCTTCTGTCTGTGAGTGCCCCCCCACCCCCCGTCTCTCTGCTTCATTCTCTGCCTGAGTGT
The DNA here is from genome assembly GCA_035084275.1 of Hydrolagus colliei. Taxonomy (NCBI): domain Eukaryota; kingdom Metazoa; phylum Chordata; class Chondrichthyes; order Chimaeriformes; family Chimaeridae; genus Hydrolagus; species Hydrolagus colliei. Next base: position 2,222,228 of record JAYJKW010000399.1, read on the forward strand.
GTGCATGTCTATGTATGGATATACTTCTCTCTTTATTTCAAATATTTATCTGTGCGTCTTTCCCACTTTGTGTTTAATTTTAACTCTCTCTGTCTGTATGTGTGTATATTTGGATGGTATGTCTCCCTCTCAGCCTGTGTGCTTATATATCTGTTTATCTGTCTCTGCTGATTTCTCTTTGAATCAGTGATTCTCTCCCTCTGTCTGTGAGGAACCCTCTATCTGTCTGCTTGAGAACCATCTATCTGTCTCATTGTATGTCTGTGCAGAACTCTCCGTGCAATTGTACCTCTGCATCTTCCATTCCCTCTATGTCTGTGACGGTCTCTCTGAACGGGTATAGTTCTTTCTGCCGATTACAAAAAAAATGTATTTGTGCCTCTCTGAATGAATCTGTTTTTCTCTACATCGTCCTGTGTGTCCCTTCTTTCTTTGTTGCTGCTTTTCCCTCTCAGCATGTCAGTACATTTCCCTCTGTCTGTGGATCACTGTCTGTCTCTGTATGTGTGTGTGATTGTGCTACTTGGTGATGGGCAACGAGCAGACTTTTCTCCATCTCGCTTTGAATCTGACTTCATGTGAGAGAAGCAAATGTTCCCCAACAGAAAGTCCAGCACAAAATATATAGTTTATCAGCGAAAAATCAACTGTAGAAATGGATTATTATAACTGGTCATTTTCCTCTCTCTCTGTAGCTAACCTCGCGGCCATTGTGATCCTTTCCCGTGGGAGGTGCGGTCTCTCCAAATGTGTCTCTCACTATCTGGTGGCCATGTCAGTGACTGATTTGATGGTGGTAATTTTTACCGTGATTTTCTTCCGTATTGTTAGTTATTACTTCCCATATTCGTTCGTGCACATCACTCCTGTTTGTCGGCTGCTATCTGTACTGCGTGGTGCAGCAACTAGAATCTCTGTCTGGCTAACTGTGGCTTTCACCTTTGATCGATATGTCGCCATCTGCTGCCAACAACTGAAAACTAAATATTGCACCGAAAAAACAGCTGCTGCAGCGATAGCGGGACTGAGTGTGTTCTTCATTGGGGAGAGAATTCCCTCCTACTTTTTCTATGGACCACGGTACATATATAACAATAGACCGTGGGGATGTGCTACTAACGCAAGCTTTTACTCGTCTCTCCCATGGGCAGTATATCACCTCCTCGACCTTATTTTAACCCCGATTCTCCCATTCGTTGTGATTTTGCTGCTCAACGCCCTGACTGTCAGGCATATCCTAGTGGCCAGTCGAGCCCGCAGGAGATTGCGCGGACACAGTGATGGGGACAGGAAAAGAGGTGAGAGAGACGCTGATCCAGAGATGAAGAACCGAAGGAAAGCCATTGTTTTATTATTTGCGATATCAGGTAATTTTATACTGTTATGGATGACATATGTTTTATTTTTCTTATACTGGAGAATTTCAGAGAAAATTTATTTCTCAGGCTACAATGATCCTTGGTACATTATTTACAACACTGGCTTCATGTTGCAGCTTTTGAGCTCCTGTACAAACACATGTATTTACGCTGTTACCCAGACTCAATTCAGAGAGGAGATGAAAAGAGCGGTGACATTTCCTTTTATACTAATTCTTAAATTACTCCATTAGCAATACACGAAAGTCCATTTGAAAGAGAGAACAGCTCCAGCTTGACTGTCCGTTCCTACGTGAGTAATAGATACAGAATAAATTTCCCTCAACAATAACAATAAATGTTGTGCGTTTAGCTCCTATTATTCAGGAAGGACGTCCAAATTCCTGGGTTTTGACACCCATGTTAAAGCTCCCGCTGCACTGTCAATCAGCATATTTGTTTGCGCAGTTAACGATTGTAGCGATGACAATTATATGACTTTTCTTTGTCTTCAAACAAGTCTACATGTCTTTACACAAACGCTCGGGTGTTCCTGAAGCAAATCAACTCTATTTTCTTTCAGTTTCATTCAAACGGTACCTGTCATACATTGAACAATGGAAACAGTACCAATCCACCTGGCATATATCTAGAAACATTGGGAACCTAGCCCCATTGGGAACCTAGCCCGGGTGCAAATATTTGCGTGATTTCAAACCATTACATCTGAGTGAATGCTGAAATCACAGAAAGCATCAATATAATGTAAATGTCAGCCAGTGTAATTGTAACCTCAGACCAAAGAGCCAGCCATAACGAACATACATCTGCAAATAAACCTGCTGAAATTGGCAACAGAAAAAATGGTGAGCATTACTCAGAATTATTGTCACAGTGATACTTTCTGATAGGTAAAACTGATGGTGATCTACGGATAAGTATCCCCGAAATGTCTAGCTGCATTTCAAACTATTTTCCCAAATGTTTTGTAAGTAAACTTTTTGCCGAGTTGATCCAAGTAAAAGTTTGTGTTTTGGTCACGTTCCACAAAGTTCTTGTTTTAAAAGTAGAAGCGTCAATTTTTTATGGAAATCAATTCTGCTCTGTATTTCAAGGTTTCCACAACTGATCAACATCTAAATAAAATTTCGTTATAAATATGATGAAGGTAATCACTTTGTGTTTTAATTTAGAATTTTTTGAACCTGAATGCCTTATCTCCAAAACATTTCTTCACGAAATGCGTTTTGAGGCAAACGCATGATTATTGTATTGTAACCTAATTACAAAATTTGGCAGATTGTAAAATCACAACAAGATGGTTTTCAATCCAAACAACGATTCTCAATGTATTTTCTGGTACATCACGTTAACAACGCCACAGCACAGCTGATATCCTGGACTCGCAAACATACGTGGAAAATTGTCCACGAGTAATCATTTTACTATATATGCCAAGCAATATTTTTTTTGTGTGTTTGATTAATTGGAATTATTATAGGGCCATTGCTTATTCTTGACCGGCCTGTAATGCTTACTCAAATTTCCCGGCCGTTGTGGAGATTGCTTTGTGGTAAACACTGCACTCAGATGTCCACAGTGACAGCCCGCAAACAGCCATCAAATACTCTGATATCTCAAGAAAGAATTATTGGCAAGGACACAGGCAGAATCTCGCTTCTCTTCTCAAATTGTTTTGTGGGATTTCCAAAGGGATACCAACAAGTCCCCTGCTACTGTTGTTGTTATCCTTCCTAAATTGATTCAATATATCAGTGAAGGTTGACCTTGTTGAGGAAGTGCGTTGTCTAAAAGAGGCTGACGAAAAATGATATTGTGTGTATTTGAAATCAGACCACAGCAAGGTATCTGTGCAAATCAGACAAGATCAGACAAGATCCAAAGATCATAGACTCATAGAGTTATAGTATCTTATGGTACAAAAGGAGGTCATTTGGACCATCGAGCCTGTGCCGGCTCTTCAAAAATAACAATTTAATCCCATTGCCCACCGTTCTCTCTCCCCATAATCTCGCAAACACGGCCTCCACAAATGAAGGTCTAACATCTCTTTTCAAAGTTGCTATCGAATCTGCCCCAAGCACCATTTCAGGCAATGCATTCCCGTTGCTTTCATTCAGAGCTTTCCCAACTTATCAGAGTAAGCAAATATTATCATTTTAAATAGAGTCTTTGAGCACGGAAACGGCAACCATTGTTGCGATGGCGGAGTCGTTAAGGCGTTGGACTTGAAATCCAATGGAGTTTTACGAAACCTGCTCGCAGGGTTTTTGAAATGGAATCTGTTACAGCCATACAATTGGAGTCGTGGTCGATGTGAAAAAAAATTCTGTTATTTCTTCATTGATGCGTCTGATTTGACCTGTTTTCACTTACAATTGTAGGAATATCAAGGTGAACTCATATATAGTTTGTGCTGATCGTTACTAGAAGGAATGGTAACACATTGCGGCATCAAACAACACTATTAATACGCTCCAATTGCCATGTATTCCAACAGAATATGAATCGATGCATTTGATACAGAATCTTGGAGTCCTGTATCTCAGTCGGTAGAGCACTCGCCTTACAATCGTGAGACCTGCGTTTCGAATCCAGGCAGATCACGGCGAACCTTTAGGCAAGATTCCTTGCTCCGCACACATGCCTAATAATATTCCTTCCAAAACAAAACACAATAATAAAATCGGTCATTTCAATACATGACTGTTTGTGGGGACACTGCTGTGCGTGATTGGCGGCTGCGCATCGCTCACGAATACACAGTGTATTCATTTTACAGTTGATTTGATGAAGCTTTGTGACGCCTGGAAAATGTGAAAAGCCCTATATCAACAACATCATAGCATAATAATACAAGAAATAGGAGCAGGAGTAGGCCATTTGGCACTTCGAGCCTGCCACGCCATTTAATAAGATCATGGCTGATCTTCTGTCCAACTCCAATTACCTGCCCGATCCACATATCCCTTCATCCCTCTATTTTAAAAAAATCTATCACTCGCAGCCTTGACATTGACCAAGGACTGAGCATCTAAAGACATTTGGGGGTAATGATTTCCATAAATTCCATGAGTTGAATACCCTCTGAGTGAAGACATGTTTCCTCAACTCTGTTTTAAAAGGCTGACCCTAAATGTTGAGACTGAACCCTGGTTAAACGTTCTCCTACCAGCGGAAACAGTCTCTCATTTTCTACTTTATCCAGCACGCTAAGAATCTTACATGTTGAAATGAGATCTCCCGTAATTCTTCTGAACAAAAAGGTTCCCCTCCCTCCCACAAACAAACCTAACACACACAAATGCACACATACCCTCCCACATACAATCCTAACCCCCACCACACACACAAACCTAACCTCCCCACCATACACATAAACCTACTCCCCACCACAAATGCAACACTACAATCACCCACGCATATACACAAAAAAGTAACCGTCAAAAAACACGCAATCGTACCGTTCCCACACACACAGCTATACCCCCAACCACCCAGAAACAAACCTGACCCCCATACACAATACAAAACTACACCACCACACACAAAAGTCTACGCAGGCACACACACAAACCCACCCTCTCGCCCTCCGCATACAAACCTACACCCCCACTCTCGCAAACCTTTCTCTCCACCCACATACACAAACCCACCCTCCCATATACACAAACCTAATCCCCATACAGGAAAACATACCACCCTTCCCCCTCCCACACAGACAAGCAGGGCCACATACAGAAACCTACAAACTCCCACTCACAAACCTACCCGTCACAAACACACAAAACTACCAGCACCAAAAACACAATCGTAACCCCACATACACTAAAGCCGATGCCCCCACACAACCCTAACCCCTCCCACACACAAAGCTAACCCTCGACATACAAAAAAATACCCAGCCACACCCACACAAACCTAACCCAACAAACACACAAATCTACCACTCCTACACAGAAACTACCACCACCCCCCCACACACACATACACAAACCTACCCCATTTCAGACGCAAACCTATCCCCTCCAAGCACACAAACCTACCAGAACGCCCGCCTCACCCACACAAATCTAACCCCTCCACGCACACAAACCTAAAGCCACCACTCCAATCAATCCCACTCCCCCACCCCCCACATACCACTGCACACTCAATCCTATCCCCACACTCAGATTAAGCAAAATAACGTTTACATAATTCAGAGTAATGCACAATTTAAAATGGTTTGCTCTGGTGCAATTTGGTCTCCAGGAATCTGGCAAAGCGGGAGAGCAGGGTTTGATTCCCGGCAGGGCGACAAGTTGTGAAAGTTCTCTTACTCTTCACACGTGCCTCCGTTTAACTACAGAAATAATATTGCTAATAATACTTAAATTTGTTATTGCGCTGTTCTCAATTGATTGACATCTCCAAGCGATTCACAGAATATACTGTGAAGTGAATTGACTGTATATCTATGGGAAAGCGAAAAGCGGCAGCCAGTTGCGCACAGCAGCGTACCACGCACAGCCGTGAATTGAAATGGAAACTTTTTTTCATTTTTTTGTTTAGTTCTTGGACGGATTGTTATCAGCCTTCAATGTATGAAGTAAGGAAAGTTGCCCAAGGTTTCGACCTCACCTACTTGGATGCGAACACAGATCTCATACTTCGCAGGCGCGTGGTCCAACCAATGATAAACATTGATAACTAACAATCCATTGATAGAGCGACTTTCACTTCGGGAAGACGTCACACGGCGCTGAACTGTTAGATCGGGACCCGAACAGGGGATGGTGGGTTAGCGGAAAGCAGAGTATGAGAATTGGGGAAAGTGAGTAAGGGGGCACAGGCACGGTCGAGGAAGGGTGGACTTCAGACCGGCCTTGAAGGAAGAAAGAGATGATGCGATGCGAAGGGATTGCAGCATGGAGTTCCAAAGTGTGGGGGCAGAGAGACTGAAAGCCCAGCCATCGATGACAGGGCGGTTTGGGTGGGGAAACAGAAGCAGCCCAGAACCCACTGAACAGAGGAGATGAGCAGGCTAATAGGTATACAGCAGATCGGAGAGAAAGGCGGAAGCAAGGCCGTGCATTGCCTTGATCGAATAGCAAAGATAAATTGTTTTCCTAATGCATAGAGGATTACTGATGCGTGTGTTTTGTGCAAAAGACATGTTGGCATTCATTACAATAGCGCTGGAATATAAGAGTTGCGAAGTCGTGCTGGAACTGGAAAGGGCTTTCGTGAGACCGCACCTAGAATATTGTGTGCAGGTTTGGTCAGGAATTTAAGTCAGGAAATACTCACCTTAGAGGGGTGCACCACATGGTTGGTTCATGAAATGAGGGGGTTCAGCTATGAATATATGATGAGCAAAGGACTATATTCCCTAGAATATCGACGAACATGATGGGATCTTATCGTATCCTTTAAGATTATTAAGGGGCAAGACAGAGTAGGCTATGGCAGAATGTTTCCCCTGTTTGGAGAAATTATAACCAGGGGTCATCACAGTCTTCAAATTAGTGGGCAGCCCTTTTGCAGCGAGTTGCCAAAATACTTCTTCACTCAGAGAGTAGTAAACTTATGGATTTCCCTATTTTCTTTATTAATAATAATGCTTAGAATCGATCAATTCATAATTCCACATGTAATGCAAGGCTTCAATGTATGAACTCCGTACAAATGCTATTCATTATTGTTATACGTTTGTACATTACCAAGTAAATTAAATAGTGAAATAAGCAATTAATTAATTGCCCAGTGTGTTGTTTGCAACTGTATGAGAGAGCTCAAATGATGTTTTCATTCTTTGAACGTATTCCAGAAAGAAATTGACAGATTGCTAATGGATAAATGCATTACATCAGAATACTCCACTGTTAAGGGCCATGAGAGGCTATTCTACATGGAGGGGGAAATGTAAATCTGAGATTTGGTGCTTTGTATTACATCCGTGTGGAACCATTACTGTCTTGTAAATTTGAGTTCCGAGCAATGCGCAGGAAGACCTTCTCCAACTCGTTTGCAAACATTTGGACAAGCATTGAGGTGGTTTCATGGCAAAAGAAGGAAATGGTTGCAGAAATGTTGTGTTGCGTCCTACACTGGTATTTATTCAGCATCTTAGAGGTCATGTCTGTTTATCGTGGCATAAAACAATACGAACATGATTTCCTGATTTGTGGCATTGAAATTGAACCCTAGCATTTCATACATGGTCCTGCAAAGGTGCTCCCACCACGAAGAAGACCGATATTCATTAGATAGCGGCTGGAAAGTATAATATGGAAAGGTGTATGTGGACCTATGTCTGTATAGCAACGACTTGGAATAAGTAGGGTTGATCTGCTGCTAAGAGACAGAGGTTGTTGCTGAAGCTCTGTACCTCCAGTGGTTGGAACCATGGAAGCGATTTGTGCCGCTGTGGGCAAGAATGTTCTGTTAGTTGATTTAGGCATTTCACGTTAATATTTCTTACTCACTGTGAGGCTTCCTTGGAATTGAATTGTTTCTGTATCAAGTCACCAGTTTCAAAAACTTTCACAGTATAATCTGTAATATGTAAGCACTTTGTGACGTCCTCCTGACGGGAACGGCGCTCTACCAATGTAATTTTGTTGTTGTTATTGTTATTGTGAAGTGGAGCCTGTCTATTTTATGGTGAAACACAGGATTATGCACAGCCTTGTCCGCGAAACAGCCACAACATGATGATTTACACCATCTGCGGCATTGCTGCCAGGACTCAGAGATAATCCAGCTCTTTTCAAATAATACCATTGAATATTTTAATAGCCAACTGAACAGACAGACGGAAACTCAGTTAAAAGTATCATTCAAACAAACACATCTCGTCTGGCCAGGTCTGGCCTCCTCCTCATCACCCAATCCCTGGCTCCACCATTAGCGGACCATACCTTCAGGCACTGAAGGCTCTGGAACTCTCTACCTCACCCACTTCGCCTCTCACACTCTCTTTATTTCCTCCCCCTTTCTCCTCTCTCTCTCTCTCTCTGCGTCACTCACTGCCTTCGCCTCAACAACTACAGCTTGGATTTAGATAGGTCCCTCCACGCTGGACAGCGACTCAGAGCGTTTCACAAGCCTCGCTTCGTCCCCTCTCTACACGCTTTCTCCCTTCCACTCTCTGATCCCCTTCCTCTGTCCCCTTTCATTCTCTCTCCCCTTCACTCACTTCGCCTCGTCCCGTCTTCCTCCCTCTCCCTCCGTTCCTCTGTACCGCTCTCCCTCACACCCTGCCCCTCTCTCCCTCCCACTGTCACCCTCCCTGTTTCTCACTCACTCACCAGTTTCAGGTCCCAGCTGAAGACCTTTCTCTTTGATTTTGACTTTGGTCACCTTTCTCCCAACTGCCCCTGGCTAGCGTTACTATGAAACGGTCTGCGATACCGTACAGCCCTGGAGGAAATTATAAAATCTAAGTTGTTTCTGTTGTACTTGTTGAACCCATCACCGTCTAATTCAGAGGCGAGAGTGCTACCACTCAACCAGATTAACAACTTTGTACCTGATACCGCAATTCGTATCCAGATGTGTGGAACGTAAGTATGTCTTATTGGAAATGTAGGGATTATTATTCGCTGCGAGAAGCATTTCATCTTTAGCTGGTTATATTTCAACAGGAACCTCAGGACGCAAACTGGGGTCAAAAAACCTTGGTTCCTCCAATGGCCCTCATCACACTCTCAGTAATTAGCTGGGATCTAACGCTATGGAGCGACATTGCCTTAATCTACACACTGGGGATTCAAGTAGGTAACTGGAGATAATCAAAATAATAATCCTTGCTTTTTAGATAGCGCTTTCCGCATCTTATCAACGTCTCAAAGAGCCTCACAGAATAAACCGTAAAGTGAATTGACTGTATATTTGTTGGCAAAACGCGGCAGCCAATTGCGAATAGCAGCGTTCCCCCCCCTCACATGCAGTCGTGCATTGACAAGACCAATTTAATTTTTTTCTGGGGGGAGGGATTGTTCTTATCCATGTGGAGCAAGGAAACATGCCCAAGCTTTCACACTAACTTGCCTGGATTCGAACACATGTCTCACGCTTGTAAGGCGGGTGCGCTAACCACTGAGCTACAAGGGTTTCATAGGCATGGGATACGACAGGCATGGGATTCAGCATTAATGAAACAATGGGCTGCCCCCCCCAAAAAAAAAAAAATCCTTGAGGTAAATGACATAACACAGGGTGAGTTATTGTTCTGCACACGGCTCAAAATCATCCACGATTCCGTGGTTAAATTGCTCAACAAAACGCTCCTTGTTGATTTATATAAGAATCCGTTTGAGACTTTCCAATATCATCTTTCAGTCGTCAGCTGCTGCCTCTGCCAAGTGAAGACGTAACACTTCCCAATTTGACGATGACAACTCCGATTATTGATAGGGTAGAAGACATTTACTACCCGATTCTCGCTGCGTTTGGTGTTCCCGGCAAGTGTTTTACCAAATTTAATTTCTATATTGAGATGCAATAACGCTTGCAGCTCGACCCAGTTTACTACTGTCAGTCTGAATCAGGCAATTGTGGGTTTTCTCCCTATTTAGCCTCCCTCATTACCCCGTTGCTTCCTGCTCTTCCTCTGTGACTTTACCACACGCCACCTTGCTCTCCCTCTGCCACCTTGCCCTTCCTCTTCCCCTTTACCCTCTTTTCCCCCTTTCTGCCTTGTCCCCATTTCTGTGACTGTTTGTGGGACACTGCTGTGCACAATTTGGTTGCCGTGTTTTGCCCACAGGTGCACAGTCGGCTTTCCTGCTTTCCTTCCCCCTACCGTGACTCCCCCTCGCCCCCTTGCCATCTTTCCCCCATTTCGTCCCTAATCCCGCTGCCATGACTGTTTGTCGGACAGTGCTGTGCGCAATTTGGCTTCCGCTTTTACCCCAGAAATATACAGTCAATTTGCCTACTCTTCTTCATCCTGCGTCGCCCTGCCCTTGTCCCCACGTAACTATAGAGCGCCTTGGACGTACTGTCGACGTGAAAGACGCTAGATAAACTGAAATTTTGATTGTTTGTTTGATTGGTAAAGTAATAACGAAATAATTTGTTGAAGCGATAGACGGAAGTTCATTTCCTGGCAGTGTGAAAGCATCCTTACAAAGTTCCTTAAGTCATACACCTGATAAACATCCCCAAAGAAAGAAAAATAATACTTTAATCACGACAATGGATAACAATTTTATGCGGAATTGGCTGCTGTATTTCGTGCACAAATATACAGTCAATTCACGTTAGTGTAGATTCGATCGAGCGCCTGAGACGACTACAAGACTCGAAGAGTATTATTTCAAAATACCAGGATTCTTATTATGCATGTTTGTGCTCTCTCTGTCTCTTTGTGTCTCGGTGTCTCTCCGGCTCTATCTGTCTGTGTATGATTCTGAACCTATCTGAATGCATTTGTTTCTCCACCCTACTCACTTGTCTTACTTTTTCTCCCTGTGTGGCTGAGTTTATGCCTGTTTGAGTTTCTATACCTGATGCTCGCTTTCTCTCTTACGCTTTCTCGCCGTGTGCCTGTATCTGTTTCTGTATTTGACTCTCTCTTTATTAGCTACCCGGTGCGAAAGGCGCTACAGATATATAAGATGTTGTTTTTATCAATCTTGTTTATGTATATCTCCATCCCTTTCTCTCAATTTCACTGCTTATCTCTTGCTATCCCGTTATCCCCCTATCTCACACTGTGTGTAGCACTCTGACTGTCTCAGAGTATGTATCTGCCTCTCTTTCTCTCTCGCTCTTTATGTCCCTTATTCTGCGTCAGCGTGTACATATTTCCATGTACATAATGTTGTATTTTTATCTCTACGCATCTAAAGAATGTGTGTGTTGCTTTCCCCTTATGTGTGTGGCTCTCTCTGTTGGTAGGTATTTATCTGTGTGTGTGTGTGTTTTTGTGTATCCTTTTCTTTTTGTGTGCTTACCTCTCACATGTACATGTAGCAATATATGTCTGCGTGTATCATGCACTTTCTTCCTCCGCTGTCTGTAACTCCCTCTTTCTGCCTGTGTGCGGCTCTCTCTCCTTCTATCCATTTATATGTGCGTATCTTTCTTTCCCAAAGTGCGCGTTGTGTGTGTCTTTCCCAATCTGCTTTCATCTCTCTCAGTATCTCAAGCTTTGCCTCTGTGTGTCTATCGCTGTCGCTGCAATGCTTTGTATTTCCCCATCTCCTGTATGTCCGCTTCTACCGTAGCTCAGTGGTTAGAGCAGTCGAGTTACCAGCAAGAGATCTGTGTTCAATTCCTCGCAGGTTAGGGCGAAATATTTGGCAGGTTTGCTTATTCTACACGCCTTTTAATAATTCCTGATAAAAATTAGTGATTTCAATCCATCACTGCTTGTATGACACTGGTTTGCTCAGTTTCGCTCACAAATAGACAGTCAATTCACTTATACTCACTCTTTTCTGTGAAGCACATTGAGACTTCTGGAATACGTGAAAAGCGCTATATCAAATGCAAGGTTTATTATTATCTTCGTGGGTTTGCATCTTTCTCTCTCTTTCTCTGTATATCTACGTAATCGTGCCTCTTTGTGTCTATCTCTTTCCGAATCTATTTCCCTCCCTCTCACTCCGTGGTTAGCACAACCTCTGTCGCAGGGCATCCCTTTCTAGCTCTGTTATTCTCCAACTATACATTCACTGTTGATTGGCTCGCGCCAGCGCCTTGATGCATCCGGCGCTGGCAGTAACAACCTCCATCTTTGATCACTCGACCTCATCAAACCACTCAGGTACCTTGGTGTCTTGTTCGACACTCAAGTGTCTTGCCTCCATCAAATCAAAGCAATGACACAATCTTCCTTTCCTCATCTCAGCCACATTGCCCGACTCCGCCACTACCGCACCACCCCAAAGCCGCTGAAAGCCTCATTCATGCCTTCATTATATGCCGGATCGGCAATGCATATACTCTTCTGGTCGGCATTCCCAATTCCTCCCTCCCCAGGATGCAGAGGATCCAGTATCCTACGACATGTGTCCTCTGCTGTTCCAAACTCTGTGATTATCGCTCATTGTACATCAATGTTTGTCCCTGTGTACATCTCGCTGTCTCTTCATCTCTTTATCTGTATCTAACTCTCGCTCTATATGTAACTGTGAGTACCTGTTTTGCTTCGTATGTGTGACTCTCTATCTTTCCGCTGACAGTATTACCCACTCTTTCGCTGCGTATTACTCTCCTACTATTTTCTCTCTGAAGTAGTGTGCTGGACTGTCAAGCCGGAGGACCGGGTTTCATTATGAAGTAATAGGAAACATAAGGCAAGTTTCTTTACTCCACAAATCTCTGTTTACATAAAGCAAGTTTGTTCAGCTGGAGGCTTGGTGAATCCGATCACCATCCATAAGAATATGCAAGTAAAGCACATCGTACACAGGCAGTGAGAGGGAGAATTGCAATTAGACAGAGATACAGCTCTGTATTGAAATAGGCACATGTACACCACCGGTCAGAGAGAGAGAGAGAGAGCTACGCATGGACAAACAGATCAACAGACATAGGTAGAGATAGCTTTTCTCTGCATTATTTTCCAACAATCTATCTCTGGGATTTACATATAAAATTTAGATTCATGGAAGTCTTAGTTGGGTTTGTTTACTGCTATGATGGTGAAAATTGTTTACTTGTGTCTCGCTCCAGACAAAGGAAGTATATCTATCTCCCTGTCTCATTCTGTATTTCATTGTATTTGTGTCTTTCTCTACGTGTGGCTGTTCTTCTGACTGTCTCTGCGTCCCTCCCCACCCTCTCTGTTTCATTCTCTAGTTGTGTGTGTTTCTGTCCATTTCTGTATCGATCTACATCGGTGTCTGCTTCAAATAGTTACTCCCTTTCCCTGTGTATGGAATTGTGTCTACTTGTCTGTCAGTTTTTCTCACCTTGTGTGTAATTTTATCTATTTCTGTCTGCATATCTATCTACTTCATCTGTATGTTTGTGTGCGTGTATTTGGGTTATATGTTGCTCTCTCTGTCTCTGTGCATATATATCTATGTGAATCTATCTCTGTGCATTTCTCTTTGTATTAGTGATTCTCTCCCTCTGTCTTTGAAAACCCCTCTATCTGTCAGTCTGAGTACATCTATCTGTCTCGTTATATCTCCCCTCTCAGTGTGTCTGTGGATAACTCTGTGTATAGCTGTAACTCTGCACCTTCCATTCGCCCTTTCTCTGTGACTGTCGCTCTCTGAATGGGTAGAGATCTTTCTGCCGATTTAAACAAAAAGTATATTTCTGCATTTCTGTCTGAATCTACTTTTCTCTACTTCGTCCTGGGTGTTCCGTATTTGTTTCTTGCGCCTTTTCCGTCTATTCATGTCAGTGCATCTCCCGCTGTCTGTGAATCTCTCTCTGTCTCTGTACGCGTGTGTGACTGTGCCACATTGCGATGGGCAGTGAGCCAGACTTCTCTCCATCTCACATTGATGCCGCAAAACAGTGACTTCATGTGAGAGAAGGGAATATTACCGAACAGAAAGCGCAGCAGAAAATAGATACTTTATCAGCACAAAATCAACTGTAGAAATGGATTATTATAACTGGTCATTCCCCCCCCCCTCTCTCTCTGTAGCTAATCTCGCGGCCATTGTGATCCTGTCTCGAGGGAGGTGCGGTCTCTCCAAATGTGTCTCTCACTATCTGGTGGCCATGTCAGCGGCTGATCTGATGGTGGTAATTTTTATGGTGATTTTCTACCGCATTGTGCCTTACTACTTCCCATATTCTTTCGTGGACATCACTCATGTATGCGCGCTGCTAGATGTACTGCGTGGTGCAGCATCGGCAATCTCTGTCTGGCTAACTATGGCTTTCACCTTTGATCGATATGTCGCCATCTGCTGCCAACAGCTGAAAACTAAATATTGCACCGAAAAAACCGCTGCTGCAGTGATAGCGGGGCTGAGTGTGTTCTTCATTGGGGAAAACGTTCCCTGGTATTTTGTCTATGAACCAGAATACATATTTAACAGTATACCGTGGTTTTGTTTTACCAAAGCAAGCTTTTACTCGTTTTTCCCATGGACAGTGTATGATCTCCTCGACCTTACTTTAACCCCGATTGTCCCATTCGTTGTGATTTTGCTGCTCAACTCCCTGACTGTCAGGCGCATCATGGTCGCCAGTCGAGCCCGCAGGAGATTGCGGGGACACAGTGATGGGGACAGGAATAGAGGTGAGAGAGACACTGATCCAGAGATGAAGAGCCGAAGGAAAGCCATTGTTTTACTCTTCGCGATATCAGGCAATTTTATACTGTTATGGATGACATATGTTTTATTTTTCTTATACCGCAGAATTTCAGGATCAAGTGGCTTCTCAGGCTACAATGATCCTTGGAACATCATTCAGGTAACTGGCTACATTCTGCAGCTTTTAAGCTCTTGTACAAACACGTGCATTTACGCTGTTACCCAGACTCAATTCAGAGAGGAGATTAAGAGAGCGGTGACACTTCCTTTTATACTAATTGTTAAATTAATTCGTTTGCAATTCCCCGAAGTCCATTTGAAAGACAGAGAACATCTCCAGCATCACTGTCCGTTCACATTCTCTCGTCAGCAATAGACACAGAATAAAGCTCCCACATCAATCACAAGAAATGTTGCGTGCCTTAGCGCCTATCACTTAGGAAGGACGGCCAAAGGGCTGGTTGTTGACACACAAAGTAAAGCTGCCGCTGCACCGTCAATCAGCAAATGTGTGTGCAGTTAATTATCATAGAGAGGAAAATTAGATCAATTTGTCTTCAAATCAGTCTACATGTCTTTACTCAAACGCTCATGTGTTCCGGAAGCAAATCAAGTTTTGGTTTGTTTGTTTCATTCAAACCGTACCTGTCATACATTGAACATTGTCATACAGTACGAAACTACCTAATATATATCTTGAAACATTGGGAACCTTGCCCTGGTGCACGTGTCTGCATGGTTTGAAGCCACTGCCTCTGAGTGAATGCCCAAATCACAGATAGAGTGCCATCAATATAAGGTTAATGTCATCCAGTCCAATCGTAATGCCAAAACGAAGAGCGAGATAACTAACATAATCTGCAAATATAACTGATGAAATTGGCAACCGAATCAATGGTGAGAATTACTCAAAATCATTGTCACAATGATCTTTCTGATTGGTAAAGCTGATGGTGATCTACTGACATGTAATCTCTAAATGTCTAACTGTATTGCAAACTATTATCCCAAACGTGTTGTTGGTGAACTTTTTGCCGATTTATTCCAAATAAAGGTTTGGGTTTTGATCACATTCCGCAAACTTCTCATTTAAAAAGCACAAGCATGAATTGTTGATGCAAATGAATTCTGCTCTGTATTTCGAGGTTACCACGACTGATACAAAATATAAATAAAATGCCCTTACAAAAACGATGAAGGTAGTCATTTTTGTGTTTTAATTTTGAATTTCATGAAGCTGAAGGCCTTTTCTCCATTAGTTGTCTTCATCAAGTGAGTTTTGATGCAAACACAGGATTACTGTATTGTAACCACACTACAAACATTGGCAGAAGATAATATCATGGCAAGATAATTATCGATCCAAACAACGGTTCGCTTAACGAATCTCAATGTATTTTCTGGTCTATCACGTTAAGAACTCCACTCCACAGCTCATATCCTGGACTCGCACACATACGTGGAAAATTGTCTACGAGTGACCTATTTACTGTATATTCCAATCAATAATTTTCAGTTTGTTTGATTAATTGGAAGTAATATAGGGCCATTTCTTATTCTTGACCGGCCTGCAATGCTTGCTTAACTTTCCCGGCCGTTGTGAAGATTGCATTGCGGTAAATACTATACTCAGATGCCTACAGTGACAGCCCTCAAACAGCATCAGGTACACTGATAACGCAATGAATAACTAATGGCAATGAACCAGGCAGATATTCCCTTCTCTTCTCAAATTGATGTGTTGGATTTTCAATGGGATACAAATAAGACACCCTGCTACCGCTGTTGTTATTCTTCATTAAGTGAATCAATATATCCTGCGAATCCTGACCTACTTGGAGAGGCGGTTCGTCGGGAAGAGGCTGAACAAAGTTGACACGGTGTGTATTTGAAATCGGAATTCAGCAGGGTATCTGTGCTAATCAAACAAGATCAGACAGGATCCAAAGATCATAGACTCACAGAATCATAGAATCTTACGGTACTAAAGGAGGCCATTCGCACCAGGAGTCTGTATCGGCTCATTAAAAGGAGCAATTTAATCCCATTTCCCAGCTTTCTCTCTCCCCAAGAACTCGCAAACCCGTTCTCCCCATCTAAATAATACCTCTCTTTCAAAGTTGTTATCGAATCGGTTTCCACCCCTTTTCAGGCAATCCATTACAGATGCTTTCATTCAGAGCTTTCCCACATTATCCGGGTAAGAACATATTATAATTTTAAAGAGAGTCTTTCACCATGGAAACGGTAACAACTGCTGCGATGGCGGAGTTGTTAAGGCGTTGGACTTGAAATCCAATGGGGTTTTCTCGCGCAGTTTCGAAACCTGCTCGCAACGTTTTTGAAATCGAATCTGTTCAAGCCAAATAATTGGAGACATGGTCGATATTAAAGCAAGTGTTATTTCTTCATTGATGCATCTGATTTGACCTACTTTACTTGCATTTGTGGAAATCTCAGGGTGAACTCCGAAATAGTTTGTGCTGATCGTCACTAGAAGGAAGGCAAAAGCATTGCAGCATCCAACAAAACTACTAACATGCGCTAAATGCCATGTATCCCAACAGAATATGAGTCGGTGCATTTGATATAGCATCTTGCAGTGCGGTAGCTCAGCGGTTACATCGTCAGACCTGTGTTTCGAATCCAGGCAATTCAATTCGAAACCTTGGGAAGCTTCCTTACTCCAAACACACACCTCAGAATTATCCTTAGAAAAAAACACAACAATAAAATTGGTCAATTCAGAACTTGACTGTGTGTGGGGACACTGCTGTGCGCAATTGGTGGCTGTGCTTTCCCAATAAACATACAGTCAAATCAATTTACATGTTTGTTTTGGGATGCGCTTTGTGACGCCTAGCAAATGTGAAAAGGGCTATAACAAGAAATTATAACTTAAGAATTAGGAGCAGGAGTAAGCCATTCGGCCCTTCGAACCTGCTCCGACATTCAATAAGCTGATCTTCTCACGTAATTCTGATTAACTGTCGTATCCCCATATACCCTAATCCATCTACTTTTCAAAAATCTACCAGCCTCAGCTTTGACAATGTTCAAGTACTGAACATCTACAGGCTTCTGGCGTAGTGACTTCCATAAAGTCACTTCCCTCTGAGTGAAGAATTGTTTGCTCAACTCTGTTCTAACATGCTGACTCTTAATTTTAATACTATGACCCCTGGTTATAGATTCTACTGCCAGTGGAAACAGTCCCTCAGTGTCCACTTTATCCAGCCATTTAAGTATCTTATATGTTTCAATAAGATCCCCCCAAATTCTTCTCTACTCTACAGAATACAGCACTAGCTTATTCAACCTATCCTCAAAGGTCAGTCCCCTTATCCCAGGAACTAACCTAGTGTATCTACGCTACACGCCCTCTAATGAAAGTATGCGCTTTTTTAAATATGGAGAGACCAAAACTGTTCACATACTCTAGTTGCAGTCTCACTAGAGCCGTCTACAGTTGCAAAAAGACGTCCCTACTCTTATACTCTAAATATTTTTCAAATGAACGCTAGCAGTTCCTTTACCTTCTCCGTTGCTTGCTGCAGATGCAAAATAACCTTTTGGGACTGGTGTACAAGGATACCCAATTCCCTTTGAAAATTAACACCATCTAACTTCTCCCCCTTTGGAAAATAATCTATTCTTTCATTCATGCTACCTAGAATGTTCAACGACTGAGCATTTACAGTCACTGGCGTAGTGTATTCCATAAATTCCATCAATTAAATTCCCTCTGAATGAAGACATTTCCTCAAATATGTTCTAAAACCCTGAACCTTAATTTTCAGACTGTGAGCCCTGGTTATTGATTCTTCAGGAAAAATAGTCCCGCATTGTCTAGTTTATCCAGCGCATTAATAATCTTCTATGTTTCAATTATATCTCCTCTAATGCTTCTAAACATAAATTTACCTCCCACACACACAAACGTCTCATGCACACACACAACCTTATCCCCCACCCAAAAAACAACGCCCACCAAACACACACAAACCTACTACCTCCTCACACACAATCCTACTCCACATCCCACACACAAAGCATCAGCACCTTCGCACACATACAAACCTACACCCCCATACACAAAAAACTACCCACCCACATAAACACAAACCTACCAACACAATCCCGCTAATCTCCTGCTCTCACATACAAAAATATATCCAAATACACCCATACAAACCTACCCCCAAACATAAAGCTACCCACCACATACATACAAACCTACAACTCCGCAAACAAAGAACGACCCAGCCACAGATACAAACCTACCATCCACACGCGCATACCTACACCGCCAAATCATACAAACACAAAACTACCCCAACGCCCTCCGCACAAAAACTAACTTAACCCCCCATTCATACATACCACCGCCCCCCACGCACCCAAACCTACCTTCACACACACACAAGCATACCCACCACCACACAAAAACCTACAACGACACAAGCCTACCCCCCACCTCCACACACACAAACCTACAACCACAAACATACTCACACACAAACCTAACCCCCACCACTACAGACACAATCATAACCCCTCCCCCACCCCCAGATACACAACCATACCCACCTCCGAACACACACAAACCAATCCCCACAAACGTACCTCCCCACCCACGTACATACATAAAACCTACCCCCCCACCCCACACACACAGAAACATATCGCTCACACAACGTAATTAGAGATTTCGAACCTTCTGCCGCAAAATGCTGTAGGAGCTCAAGCTGTTCACTTCTTCAACGCTCGAGTGGATAGATATCTACAGCCCTATCATCTCAAATATTGACTTAAGCAATTTCAGACCATAATGGCTCACTGTCTGTGGTCATTGTGAAATCAACCGTTTCGGGAAACAGATTTTCTCTCGCTGGTCTTCCTGATCTGTTGCAATTTCTACCCCATCTTCGTTTTGCATTTTCAGCTGTTGTTCTCTCAATTTATGATACAACTCACTGAACCTCCACCCCACCACTTGCTGTTTTTTCACAGCACAAACATCTCCCTAACCAACATCTTCTGTGCTCTCCCCAATTGTCCACATTGCCTTCGGTGTCCTGACACCCATCACCTATTTGATTCCTCAAAAGCCCCTCGCTCCCAACCTGCAACAACTCTGACGCAATGCCATGTATCCGAAAAACTAACTCGGCTTATTTTGTTTACAGATGCTACCTGACCTGCTGGGTGTTCCCGGAGATTCCCGGTGTATCTATTAGTGAATAGGTATGAGTTTTTGTTAAGGGATATTAGAGAGGGTGGCAAATTATAGATGAGTGACAGATCAGCTTTGCAATATTAAAGGGTGGAATGAGGCTCCACTATTGTGCATACGTTTCTGTGTTTCCCTCCATGTCCTCAATTTGCCTGATTTCCAACTCAAGGAGGCATTCTGCACTTTCCAAATACACCTCATTACACTCCTTTCCAAATACCTGCATGCGCTGACGTTATTCTATATTTCTATGGATTGGACTGCCTCCGGCCTTCAGCAGTGGATGGAGCTAAATTTTCCATCAATGTTGGCCGCATTTATAGTGAATGAAAACCGAAACTCTGCAAAATCTCTATCTATCCATCCACCATGTACTTTCTTTCTGCATCTCCATGTTATCCCCGTGTTCTACAAGTTACTTAGGTTTTGTATGCTTCTCAAAATAATTTATTGAATCCTACAGCTCTATATTTGGAGCACTCCTCACAAGCCAGATAATTGGGTTTGATTCCCCATCAAGTTTCCTTACAATTCACGCATTTGTTTAGCTAACAGTAAGTAGCAAGCTTTCGTTAGTCGATTGTCTGATTGCATTAGGGACGAAAGGTGTATTACTAAATAGTAATAATAAATCAATCAATCGATCGCCGACTATTTTTGGGACACCTGTGTTGGATATTCTGTCGCCGTTCGCTCATGAAATTTATAGAATATTAATTTCACAGCGCAGTGTGCGAATGAAGCACTGTAAGATGTAATGTTGACGTGAGAAGGTGCTACATTGAACTGAAGGCTATTCTTTGATACTATTTTAGATGCTGGGTTCAAACAAGCGTGGTTAATGAAAATGACAATGACATCATTTAACTAGCTGTCTCCAGAGCCAAGCATATTCGCTATAAATAGTAATTCATGTACATGTACCTTCTGATTGTCGGAGAGCTTGTTACTCACAGCGATAGGCACAATTTGCTCACTTAAACATGGGGAAACCATAAATGTTTGACGTTGAAGCTATTTACTATCCAATTCTCGCACTTATTGGAGTACTTGGTAATACATACACACATCAGATTCCTTCCACCTTTGTCTCTTTCATTGTTTTGCTCTCATGCTTCAATGGCCGGAGTGGTTGCAGGACGAGAACATCTTGCTTACCACTTTTGGAGCGCCGGTGGCTCAGTGGTTAGGGCACTTGTTTTGCAAGCTGGGGAGACCAAGCTGGGGAGATCTGTGTTCGAATGCAGGCAGGTCACGCGGAAACCTTGCGCAAGTTTCCTTGCTCCACACGCCTAATAGTAATCCCTCCGCACCAAAAATACCACAATTATAGAACTGGTCATTTCAATCCACGACTGTTTGTGGGACACTGCTGTGCTCTATTGGCTGCCGTGATTCGCCCAAAAGTATATACAGACAATTCACTTGATAATATATTCGGTGTAGCGCTTTCGGACATCGATCAGATGTGAAAAGTGCTATAACAGATGCAAGCATTATTAGTATTATACAATTGATCTATAATCTACTTAGTTGGAAATTTTGAAGTAAGATCTGATTCAGTTTGGCGAACTGTAAAAGCGGTTGGTAAAATGACGAAAAACGTAAGACCAGGGGTAACATCCTTCTATTAAACGCCTGGGGCGAATTCACATTTAACCTGTGAAAGCACTGTTACAGTGACCGAATGTAAACGTATGGAGTAAATTACCTTTGGAGACGGAGAAACCAGGAAGTAGTGATTTGTTCAAACATAAGATATAAAGCTTTGTTTCAGAAAACAAAATTTTATGTTGTACTATATTGTGAATATGTACATGAAGTGGAATGCTAATAACCATTACGTTTAATACAACAATCTACCATACCAAAGTGGCATCGCTAAGCGCTCAAAGATCATCTAGCTACCTAATTCCTACTTCCTTCTTGGTAAGCAGAGGCAAAGTAAGTTAGAAAATTTGTTCAAGGTTCGTTCCGATCAGCGGTGTCTTCCGCTGGAGTACAGCACTGCATGAAACATGTTTTATTTGGAAGAACCAGTTGCTAAGTTGTTAGAGCACTCAGCTCGTACGAGAGAGATCCATGGTTCGACGCCAAGCAGTGCGAAAATTTCGGCCAGTTTCATTATACCACTCGAACTATATTTATATAAGCAGTAAGTAAAAACCCAATTGTTAATTGATTGGAATTAATTTTGTCTCCGACGATGTATTTGGTGACAGCGTTTCAGGGAGAAAAGGAGGGCGAAGTGTTTAGCAGAGGTAGATTATGAGGTTATCGGTAGTGGAGGTACAAGGTCTGCTGAGCAGAGTGGGAGGGGTGTAAGTTGGAGGAGTGCTTGTAGGTGCGATAGATTAGGTGAATTTTGAGAAATGCATTTGAAGGTTGTATATTGGAGGGAACGATGGCAGAGGAGATGGGTGATAGGTCAAGAGGGTCCAGGCCGTTAGGAGCTGCACTTCCACCGTGGCGATTCGGTAGAGAGGTATGATGGAAGCTGTAGTCGCCTGGTGTGGCTTCTTTGAGGGGAAAGGTGGCGCCTGTAGCGACCCAGGTTTTCTTCAGGAGGAAAAGGTTCATGTTCTCATCTCAAAAATTTATTGGATGGTGCTTGTTTTATTGCAGAGGGAGTGGACATATTGTAGGTTGATCCAGAGGGGACAGTTGGTGCGGAAATATTAATAAAGTACGACAACAACAAAATTACTTTGATGGAGCGCATTTGACCTCGGGTGGACATCGCAGGAAAGCAGTAGGCGGTAACGTTTCATAACTATTGATTGCGATAGAGGTGCGGCGAAAGTTCAGATCAATGAGAACCTGATGCACCATAAAATCAGGATGTGAGATGTGGTGGAAACTCATTCGTTTCAACCTGGATCCCGGCGAAATATTCACTTTCACCCTTTAACTCTGGTCGTCTGGCTCCAGCCTCCTGCTCACATACCCTGTGCCATCCATCCATTCTGTTGATCACAGCTTGCGGCGAGTACACTCAGCAGATCTGAAAGTCTCTGACTCAATCACTACGGTTTGCCCCTTCACTCAATTCCCACCCGAACACATTCATTTTCGGTCATGTTTACATTCACCTCCCGGTGGCTAGGTGTCAGTCTCCTCCATTATGAAGCAATCCGGGACAGTACCCCATGTGTACTGTGTAAACCTAAGGTGTTTTAGAGCCCCCATAAAACGCTGGATTAAGTCTCCTCATTCAACAATGATAATAATAATCTTTGCACTTGATGTACAGCCTTTCACGTATTCTAGATGTGGAGTCATTTTAGCTCAATGGGTTAGAGCACTCGTCTTGAAATCATGAGATCTGTTTTTCCAATTTAGCCTGGTCAGGGAGCAACCTTGCGCAAGTTTCCTTTCTCCACACGATGATAATAATCCGACCAAAACAAGTATAATTGATCGGTCATGTGAATTCAGGACTGTTTGAGCGGACACTGCTCTTTGCTACTGGGTGCCGCATTTCGCCCACAAACATACCGTCAATTCACTTTGAAGTATATTCTGTGAATCAACAACGACGACAACAAAAACAGCATCGATTCACTAAGTGCCCTCCACGCCGGACGACGTCTCAGACCGCTTCACAATAATAGATCCCGGGACCGATTCATGGGCAGCGGTAGATACGTGACGAAAGACGGGATCGAAGAGAAAACACTTCTGCTGGGATCTGAAGCTGAGAATAGAGGGGGCGAGGCGAAGGTAGAGAGCAAGTGCATTCCATAGCCTCCGGGCATGGTGGCTGAATGCGCGGTCAAAGAGGTTGGAGCAGAGGATTCGTGGTACATGTAGAAGGTCAGACACGATGGAATGAAGGAAACTGGAGCTGGTTTGAGGATGGAGGAATTTGGAGAGTTAGTGTTTTGCATAGGTGTGAAGTAATTTGAAGAAAAGGGTGTGCGTCTTGAAGTCGATCCTCTCCGGCACAGGGAGACAGTAAAGTCTGGCAAGGACTGTGGTAATGGGAGAGTGAAGTTCGGTGCAGGTGAGAATGTGTGCGACAGAGTTCTGAATGAGCTGGACTCTAAGGATTGTGGACGAGGGGAGACCGGCGAGGAAGGCATTGGAGAAGGGGAATTGTAATCAATTTGAGACACAGACTAGAAGACTTTAAAACACGATATCAAATGATAACCCCAAGGATTACTATTATTACATCTCAAAGCGCTTCACATGATATACTGCAAAGTGAATTGTCTGTATATTTTTGGATTGTGTATTAAATGCCTGAGTATATTTAACAGCCTCTATTCTGTTAGCCGCCGGCCAGAAGAGCACTATATCAATGATTGTTGTTGTGTTACAGTGGACCTGCTCGCCATCGATTGGAAGTTACGATATTTCCCTGATTACGTTGTAAAAACTCAGGATCATTTTGATGCATGAGCTGTGTTACATGCAGACAATCATGCTTTAAATGCGTTAAAAGTTTCAGGACGGAGACGAATATGTGCTGTGTTAAGCCGTCACATGTAATAGCTAAACGGTCAGAGAATCATAGAAGGTTTCCTCACCGAGCACTGTGATGCTCATTGTATCTGGGCTTATTGTTGAAAGTTGTGGAGTCCGGTAGCTCTGTGTTGAACGACACATATACAACAACCATGGGGAAAAAAGATTTGTTTTATGGAGAGGCTATCAATTAATGAATATAGATACATATTTATGTATGTTTTTGTATATAGATATAGAATAGTTTCATTTGTTTTACGTATTTGTTTTATTTGTTTTATTTTGTAAAAGATTTGTTTTATAAAGAGGCTATCAATTAATCAATATAGGTATATATTTATGTATATATATATATCTATATATATATATATGTGTGTATATGGATGGATTTTTACTTTCTACTCTCTGGGGATATCTGATGAATTGTCACCAGCTTCGTGCATTCAACCGTGACGTGGCAAGTTGTATTCATGAACATGATACGAATGATTTGACGCAAACCTGCTCAGCAATGAGGCTGTTATGTTTTAGGTTCGGACAAGAGTCCAAGACCACATGGTAGATCAATTAATGGATTGACATGTATCACCCACTAATTCGGCAGCGTTTACTCATCCGCTCTTATGTTATTGCTATCAGTGTTCTTTAATCAGAGCTCAATGGTATTGTTGGCACAAATGTTGACACCATTGTTTCTCTTTTTGTTTAGGTAATGTGCTGGCAATTCTAGTCCTGTCCCGAGGAAGGTTTGGCCTCTCCAAAGTCGTGACTCTCTACATGGAGGCCATGGCCGTGTCAAATCTAATGGTTATTATCAACGATGTAATACTGAATCGCATCAACAACATGTATATGCCCTTCAGATTCTTGTCCTGTACCCCAGTGTGCAGCTTGCGATCCGTTCTGCTGGCCTCCGCCACTCGATGTACAATTTGGCTAAGAGTCGCCTTCTCCATTGATCGCTATGTCTCCATTTGTTGCCGGAAAATAAAGCACAGATACTGCTCTGTAAATACTGCCAGTTTGGTTATTACAATACTGTGTGTGCTCAGCTGTGTGCAACGCATTCCAATTTATTTTGTGCACGTCCCGTTTGTCATAGATAATACACCAAGGTACTGCATTCTAAAACCCAATTTTCACACTTCACTGTACTGGAAATATTACGAATGGTTGCTCCTTGTGTTCAATCCTGCAGCAGTATCCATTCTCATTACCTTTTTCAACGCTCTGACTGTCAGACACATTTTAGTGGCCAGCAGAGCACGCAGGAGAATCCGGGGAGACAGCAGTGTGAATAACCAGAATGATCCCGAGATAGAGAAACGGAGAAAATCCATCATTTTGCTCTTCGCTATCTCTGGCAGTTTTGTACTGTTGTGGATAACAAGTATTGTACATTCTTTAAAATGGTCATTTGCCAACTACCACTATAATACGACAGACATTAGCCCTGCCTATATCGTCCAACAAATTGGATACATGCTTCAGCTGCTGAGCTCCTGTGCAAACACTTGTATCTATATGTTGACTCAGAACAAATTTAGAGAAGAGATCAAGAAGATGCTAACATACCAGTTTGCTAAATAAAGTATTGCTTTTGAGACAGTTCGATTGTAAATGATTTCAACATCGCCATTGTCAGTTGCTGTTGCGTTTATTTCATCCAGTCCTCAACTGTCTACTTGAGAATGCAAAGCATGTCATGTTGGCAACATGTAGCTTTTACATCGTTTGAGATTGACGATGACGTCAAAGGTTATCAACTAAAACTCTCCGAATCCGTGCGCCAACTTGGTGTCAGGTGCGACCCCCAACGGTGCTTTATGCCCCACATCCGGTACCTCACCATCACCGCCTTCTTTCACCTCCGACGGGTCGCCCACATCCTGAAATACATCACCACAAAAAATTGGGCGTTTCAAGCCAACTCTGTTCGTGGGGATGCTGTTGTGGACTGCTTTCCTCAAACCCCCGCACAGTTTCCCACGGCGTCCCTCAGGGCTCTGTCCTCGGTCCCCTCCTTTTCACCCTTTACACGCTCCCCCTGGGCGACGTCATCCACAGATATGGGGTAAATTTCCACATGTATGCGGATGACACCCAGTTGTACCTTTCTGCCTCATCGCTAAACCCCAGACGATCGATGTTCTGACAGCATGTCTGTCCGACATCGAATCGTGGACGAGGGACAACTTTTTGCAATTGAACGTGAATAAGACCGAGGCCCTCCTGATTGGCTCAAGCCAGCGCCTCCGCACATCGGGCACTGCCAGCCTCAACATCGAAGGCTGCACTCTCCACCTCACAAAGCCAATCAGGAACCTCGGCATCATGTTCGATCAAAAACTTTCCTTCCTCCCCCACATCCGCGCCTTGACCGGCACCGCCTATTTCCATCTGCGCAACATTGCCAGGCTCCGCAACTATCTCACCCCCCGCGCTGCCGAAACACTCGTGCACGCATACATCACCTCACGGCTGGATTACGGAAATTCTCTCGTAGTCGGCCTCCCCAGTTCCTCCATTCATAGGCTGCAGGCCATCCAAAACTCTGCAGCTCGTGTACTATCCCGCACCCGCCTCCGTGACCACATAACCCCCACCCTCGCCCGTCTCCACTGGCTCCCCATCCTCCAGAGGATCGAATTTAAGATCCTCGTCCTCACCTACAAGGCCTTATACGGCCTTGCCCCATGCTATCTAACCAATCTACTCTCCCCCTACACGACCACCCGGACGCTCCGTTCAACAGGACTTGGCCTGCTCCAAGCCCCCCGCCCGAACCGCCCCACCATCGGAGGCCGAGCCTTCAGTTTCTCCGCTCCCACCCTATGAAATGCCTTCCCTCAATCCCTCCGTTTCGTTTCTTCCCTTTCCTCTTTCAAGGCCGGTTTGAAGACTTTCCTCTTCGATCGTGCCTTCTGTTCCACCCCGAACTCTTCTACCTCCCTTTCGTGTTGCACCCCTTCCCAAACACTCCCTTCTCAGCTCGGGTCATACGCCTCCTGTGCAGCCCCTTGGGACGTCCTTCCGACGTGAAAGGCGCTCTATAAATGTATTTTGTTGTTGTTATTCAATTCCCCGACGGGGAGATAATTTTAGTCCCTATATTCGTAACCAAATTAATGCATATTGTCATTAATTTGTGCAAAGCCGCGTAACATTACGGTAAATAAGATAGTTTAACACAAGTGTTATTTCTCCATAACAAACAAACAAACAAACAACTCATCTGACAGTATATACTTTGCTGTAGGTTGAGAGCACGGTAAACGCCACATCAAATAAACGCTGTACTGTATTATAATTTTTTTTCTCAGGTTACAATCTGCATTCACTCTTCCATGTACAGATTATCCAAAAAATATATTACAACTCACTTGTATAAAGAAGGAATAAAATAAAATCTTAATTTCTTTAAGAATTATTAGATATTGTATTGTAATTTTGTCACGACTTTTTGGTTGCCTAATTTTACAGAAGTGGCTGTGGTCACTAACGACAGCTGTGATGGTTATGTTTTCTGAAGGTGGTAAGATTATATGAGTAAGATATAGCATGTTATACGCCACATAATTCTCAAAGTTTCAGGAAGAAGTGTGTGTTTCGTGCTTTACTTTATCACCAATAGAGTACTATCTAGTGTTTGGCATGAATTGTCGTGCCTGTTTGCGGGACCAAGCTCCATATATTTCGTTGTGACCACTCTTTAGATACATAGTATGGTTTAATCGGATTTTCTGTTTCCTATGATTTTTGCGATAACAATGCTGTCGAAATAGTTCCATGAATTAATCAATACAAACAATAATAAAAGGAATCTCGAATCGAACGATTATTGCTTTTGTAAAGTTTTTTTTTGGTAACATATATGTTGACTTACATTTCTGTTTTCACTGAATTGCTCCAATAAAGAATGTGGCGATATTTTCGAAAGAGGATTTATTTCTAGCATTTTCGTGGGGATACAAAGTTAGTGTTTTTATTTTTGAATAGCATTATCAATATTACTTCGTCTAACATTGATTGAGCTTGACAGAGTTAAGCTTTGCCTTTCATTGTTTACCACTGGCGACACGGACCCGGTTCTTGTTTGTTTGGCGGATTACAGTTGTGGATCATAGTTGAAACTACTAAAACTAAAATAAATCATAATAATTTGGTGACTTGATCCATGACTGTTTGTGGAGGCAATACTTTATAAAGTTGTCTATTGCTATTCGGCGAAAAACTATCCAGTCAGTTTAGTATAAAAGGGTATTGTGAAGCAGCTTGAACCATCTGAAACACGGGATTTATATAAAAGCAAGGGTTATTGTTTTTATTTTGGCTGAGCGACTTTTCATTGCGCAGTAATTAAAATTATGTCCAATACAGGGATCGAACCCTCGACCTTGGCGTTATTGGCTCAACGCTCCAACTAACTGAGATCACCGGCCTGGCTTCCTTTGTGATTTACAGGAAACTCTGGTTGCTGATATACACTATGCAACCCCATGACTGTCACATATCGATGTATTTAATGTACAAACTAGAGTTACCTTAATGAAGTATATAACCAAACATTGGGCTGCTCGCAACGTATCTTGGAGGCAGCGACATAATCTGCCGGACACTCACTTGCTGAGGAGATTGTTCATTATCAGCAGTTCTGCTCAAGTATTCTAACAAGACCGATTGACAGGGTAGGGTTTCGGAGCTCCTGTTGCTTAGTGGTTATACCACTTGTCTTGCAAGCTCGGGAGACCCAGCTGGGGAGAACTGTGTTCGAATCCATGCAGGTCAGGGCGAAATCTTGGGCAAGCTTCCATTCCCCATACGCCTAATAATAATCCGTCCAAAGAAAAACGACACTAAAATTGGTCATTTCTATCCACTGTGTGTGGGACACTGCTGCGCGCAATTCTCCCACAAATATATAGTCAAATCACTTTAGAGTATATTGTGTGAAGAGCTTTGGGACGTCCTAAGATGTGAATAGTGCTATAGCAAAAGCAACGATTATATCATTATATGGATATGGATAGCATCATACGTCTATATTCACTTTATTTGTAATGCTGGACTCGATATCAAATCAAACACCTCTGTATGAATTTCTTCACAGTTTTAATGCGATGCAATATTGACGTGCCTCTTCCACAACAAAAGTAGTCAATTAGAAATATACAGGGCGTTCACCTGTCATTTAGCCGACTTTACAGTATCAATAGACATAGTAGTTACTTCTTATTTTCATC
The DNA here is from genome assembly GCA_035084275.1 of Hydrolagus colliei. Lineage (NCBI taxonomy): Eukaryota > Metazoa > Chordata > Chondrichthyes > Chimaeriformes > Chimaeridae > Hydrolagus > Hydrolagus colliei. The sequence continues at coordinate 2,251,782 of JAYJKW010000399.1, forward strand.
ACATCGACATGCTTGTACTTTAAATAGCAAAAAGTCAATTTGTTTTGCAAACCGTTCACGCTGTGTATTTGGTGTGTTTACGGATAATCAACAGATTAAAGTTATTTGTTAACCAAAATGGCGAAGCTATTCAAATTCTAGTTTGCTTATCTTAGAACAGCGATAATATCTCCTTTGCAACTATCAATTAAACAAAGACTGAAATACAAAGTTATATTGGAATCTAGACGCCATAAATGAGAGGGAATGGACAAGAGCATTTTATCCTGCTGCACATGCACATGCACAAGGTAGCTATACAACTTGATCTGCTTGACTGCACTAAATTAGCTGGTATGAACGCCTGAATCAAAGTAGTTCAATGCTTCCATAAAAAAAAATCAGCTATGATTTCCTGTGGCCTCTGACTGCTAACTTCGGTGTTTGTTGTAAATTTCCTGTCACCGTAACAAAGCAAAGCCAAAATTAGATTTTAAATCATCAGTGAAATTGAAGACAGAGATCCAGGAATTGAATTGTAGAAATCATCCCTGAATTGTTTGAAACCTCACACATTTATCTTGGGAGGACAGTGTGGGGAGGGGATCGTTTGGTGAAGATTTCGACCATTGTCAGACTGAGTTACAGGCTCCACCTGTTAATTGGTGAAGGTGGACACATACCAGGACTTTAACAAGAGTCAGAGAATTCTGACCTCAATCCACAAAATGATAGGGAGCGGAAAGCTTGGCCTCATATTGCAGCAGAGTTTGACTATGGGCTTCACAGCCTGTACCACAAAACAATTCAAATTCAACGATTCACTTAAACTATTTTGCATATCAATTTTAAGGGATATTTATCTATTTTTATCAATTCCTCTCTAAACTTAGCCTGGGTCACAGCATAAACGCACGTATTAGTGCAGCAACTGAGAAGTGAACTCATGTATCCGATTTCATACAGAACATAAACTGGATCATTGTGGCCCGAATACAAAAATTGTTTTGTTATTTGTTCATATAAGTAATATATAATGTACGTCATCCATAAAAGTATAAAACTCCCGGATATAGCGAACAGAATAACGATGGATTTTCTCCTGTTTCCAATCTCTGGATCATCATTAATTTCAGTGTTGTTGGCGAGCAGACTCTTACGGACTGTGTTTGCTGCCAATATATGTCGAATGATCAGAATGTTGAACAACAAAATCAGATCGAAGGAAACACAAGGGGTTAGCAAGATGAAAAACCAGGAATAAACTTCCCACGCCTTTGAATCATAAAAACTTTCCTTTATCTTACAGAACCATGGTAAATTATTAATTATATCCCAAGGCTCATAAGTAAAATACCAGGGAATGTTTCTGAAGCAGCTCAGAGAACAAACTGTTCCTATCACCACAGCCGCTGTTCTCTCAGAGCAGTATTTAATTTTTAGCTTCTGACAGCAAATGGCTACAAAGCGATCAAAGGTGAAGGCCACTGTGAGCCACACAGAGCAGTCTGCGGCTACACAAAGCAGACAAATTACGATTGAGCACACAGGTGTCAGGTCCAGGAAACAAACTGGGTAATGAACATCATTCAGTCGATTAAATATTACGTCGCTGATAATAACCAGTAGATCGGCCGATGACATGGAAACCAGGTAGCGAGTGATGCATCTCGAGAGACCACATTTTCCCCGGGAAAGGATCACAATCGCAATTATGTTGACTGTATAGAAAGAAGTAGATGCATGTCATTTACTTTCAGTTTTTCTCAAAAGTTTGAAATTAACACATAGGTACGGTTAGTTTAAAAAATACCAAAATATTGTAAATCTTTTATTAACCCATTTTCTATGCTGTGATGAACAATTCCGTCTTTCTAACTACATCTTCGCTCATTGCTTGGATACATGATCGATAAAATAATATTGACCGATATTCCTGATTTATCGTCTCCTGTGGAAATATAATAGCCGGTTACTATTCCTTTCAACCGAATGTGTTATAGCAGAGATTGACTTCAACTGGTATTGATGTTGATTCAGTGATCGTTATTGCCCGCCTTGGGGTCTGAAAGTATGTTTTTAAAAATATATATATTGATGAGATCTATGGAAGTGAAATGCAGTGCAGCAACAATTCGCTACATTGATACACAGACAGCGCAATCCCCAAAGACAAACTTTTTTCCCACAGAACATGCATCAGACAATTGCAATATGTTGTACTGATCTTTGATTTTTCACGTGTATTCAATTGAGATTCATTTTCACGTATTTAATTAATTCTTCTCTTATTTCTCCGTGTTCTTTTCTGATAAAGATACATTAATAAAAAAGCAGGAAAAGTTGGATAGTATTTAAGACTGGATCGAATAAAATGAAACGCATTCTCTTTCATGCCCACCAATGTTCCGATTAATGAAATTATTAATCTCCAGCAAATAACTAAAACATAACAATCTACACACATCATTATGTACCATTTATCTCTGGAGCTACATAGATGTATTGATCACTGGTATAGACGTTTCGACAGGTTAAGCAATAAGGCCGAAGAGCTATAAGGCAGCACAACTTTTATGATGTATATTTCTATAATTCTATGAAAATTTCACTTAAAATATTAACCAACCAAGGACAATAAATTCTAACAAGTTGTACAATTGTTGTATTAAGTAACGTTACTCATAGTTCAGAGTACAACATATATATTATTGGCTTACAATCCACTTGTATATCAATTCTGACTTGTATTTAAGAAGTTTACCAAATATCTAAGATTTCACCATGTTACGCATGACCAGAAATCCCAACGAAAATAGAATGAATTTAAAATCTAGTATAATATGTCATATAAAACCATGACAAAAACTCGAATATAATCAAGGTATCTTTTTCGACATGTTGAATGGATTGATTTTCCATTTACTGATATTGTGAAGACATACCAGGAACACGAATAATAGCCAGGAGAGGATAATAAATATACATTATCTGGAATATTGTTTCTGATTGATACGCATTGTCTGAAACGCTGTGATATCTCTTCATGGTGTACAATAGGAGTGACGGAGACGAAGTGTTCATATACAGTTTTATTTATACGAGATGTGAGTCTCAGCAGCCACAATTCCTGGCATGTAACCCGTAACTACCACACATGTATTACTTCCTGTTATTTGAACACAATGTCCTTGGGAATGAGGATTGAGCTGGATCCCAGAGGAGCTGTTTTGTAATGGAATAACATGATTAATTCAATCTTCTGTTGTGATCTTGGTCACCTTCCTCCTCAGCCCAACATTCTTGCTGAGGCGTTCTGCAGGATACTGATCATAACAGACCAGTGACCGTGGCTCGTCGTCGTGAATTTGGAAGAGCAGAGCAGTGTAGGGATAAACAAATTACATAGGACATTCTTAAACCAAACAGCAGGAAAAAAAATATGTGCAGAAGGTAAATTCATTAGCAAGCTTTGGGGTTGATTTTTTTTTGCAATAAATATTCACGGAAATGTCTGGCAAGCTTCCTGCTGTTTTCTAGACGGGACACGTGACCGTTTTTAATTGACATATTCTTTGTCTCATTCTGCATAAAAGTTATGATTATATTTTTCTATTTCTAAAATAACAATGATAATAAATATAATAATCCCACCACTTGACATATTGCTTTATGCAGACGGTTGCAAACCCTTCAACAAATGAACTGTAAATTCGATCGACTGCGTACCTTGTTGGTGAAATCGCGGCACCCAATTTTTCCCAGCAGTGTTCCAATATATTGCGTGAAGTTCTGGTTCCAGATTCAAAAATACTAAATTGGATTTATTGGCTGAAAATGTGTCAAACCTGCAAATTATTCACTGCCATTTTTTTCCAGTGTGCCTGGTGGTTAGCATTGGATGCATTCGCTGCTTACTTTGATTCCAGAATGGAATCATTGGTTTGCATGGACGCACAAATCCGCTGTCATTGGTCAAATTATTTAGATTCAGCAGAGCTTCTGTTCAATTAATAATTTACATTAAAATTAGAAATTCCACAACACAGGAAAACAAAAGAACATCGTGATTGTTTCACTATTTCTGTTGCTTTGATTATGGACACTTCAATGCAACATCCAAGCATATCACTGTGATGGCTCAAAGTGCTTCACAGTCTGTAATACAGAATTTCCGAGATATCTGTGTATGATACTTTATTGAATGTACATGACATAAAATATTTACAATTAAAACAAATATAATATATACGTATGCAATATGGATATCTAACCAAGTCGCAGAGATACATATTGTATATATTTTCAAGTGAATACAAAATTTGTAATGTTATTGATCTGAATTTGATGCTTCAAATTGTTTTCCATCTATCCTATTTTTTTTCCACAATCTCATAAACGGTTTGCCTTAATCGAAAGAGAGATTGAACGTCGATTTGTGTGCAAACGATAATAATTTTCCTGTTAATTTTAAATAACGAATGCATTGAAACGTGCAATTTTCAAAACAGGCAACGACACGGGCCTCGAAACAACGACCGTGAGATTAACAACAACAATAAAATTGCTCTTCTATAGCGCCTTTCACGTAGGTAGGATGTCCCGAAGCGCTGAGCAGTCAGGTCGGGACCCGAGCGGGGTGGGGGGGTGGTGGCGGGGTAGGTTCTGGTTAGGGGTAAGTGCAAGGAGAGTGGGAAAGGGGGAAGAGTTGGTGGGGCAGCCGAAGGCGCGTTCGAAGTGGAAGTTCTTCAGACCGGCCCTGAAGGAGGAAGGGCAAGAGGCCAGGCGGAGCGGATGCGGGATGCAGTTCCATAGTTTGGAAGCAGAGAGGCTGAAAGCCAGGCCGCCGATGGTTGGGTGGTGGACGCGGATTGCCAGTATTTAATCACCGACTGAGCTGGGCGGGCCCTTAAATTTTCTATTGTACAGGTTCTGTTACTGACAAAGATGTGAATGAACTCCATGTAATGAGAAAGTTGGATTGGAAGTGGATCGTTTGGTCTTTAGTGAAGTGTTGTACGAATAAGTGTTACGCAAATATATTGTGCAATTCCTGTTTCTTTTTCTTCACCGTTATTTTGTCTTCACCGATTTCAGTAAAGACTTTACGCATGAAAGGTCCCTGTTGTTCAGTTGGTTCTTAAAATTAATTCGCTATCGACCACTGCTTCAGTCCACAACACCTATTCATTAAAACATAAATTCAACGTTCTTTAAATGCTACTGCTGTTAACCTTTTTGAGACCTCTGCTCAACGTCGAAAAAGCTGGCCAAAATTACTTTGTTGCAATTTTTGTCCTTGCAACAACAAGCACGAATTATTAACACAATCGTCATGCAATGTATATCGCTCTGTATGCTTGTTAAGAGACGACATATCGAACCAGTAATCTTCTGATTGGTTTAAAACTCTTTGAAATCAGATGTCTTATGCATTCGGCCACATGGATCACGTTATGTACTGAACTATGAGTATTATCTCAAGTACTATTTCCAGTTATGTTGTACATATTAATTGGTCATCTAGTTATGTTCAACGTTCAAGTGAATACAAATCTAGAAGAAACTCTGAGCATTGTGAAATTGCAATTGTAGCGCCATTGCGTTCATTACATTGTCTAATGACTAGCAGTTATATCACACCAGCCAAGTAGATCTCTGTCAATCTCAGGGACTTGTAAGAATCTTAATTCACAGAAAATTTATCATAGAGGAGAAAGTCAGGATTTTTTCCCCAGTATCAGTCAGTGTCCTATGTAATGAGTGCAATGTGAATACATGTTGCTACGATCAGCAATTATGAATCCCAGGTTCCAAACTGCATCACCAATTTAAACATTTAATTTTATTAATTGGAACACTCGTCAATTTTTTCTATCAATATCCTTAGGCGCATCTGCTCTGATCTCTTCATAGCTTTGACACACCTCAACACCCCCTTTCATGGCATCAAACTGCTTTTTACTTCAGTTTCATTTCCTGGCCTATACCGTGTTTCTGGCAGTCTGTTTAAGTCATTGGCTATTCCGTGGATAATGATAAACACACCGGAAACTGTCTGATTACACGTTAAATTAGAGGTAATTTGGTTTACTCTCTGTCGGCATCCTAAAATACATATCTGTTTATAATATGTAAATTCGGTTAAACATTTCATGCAACTCTATGGATCCCGCTGTCAGGTATTGTTTTATCTCAATTCGAAATACATTCTCTAATATTACATAAACAATTGAAAATACATTATCTGCTAATTACTCATTACTCACACTGCAATGTCCAGGGCTCAAGCTTGATGCCATCACCTTCACCAGGTCCAGCATTTGGCACACCAACTTCCTCCCACTGTCCAGTATTTTATACCTTATTGAAGGTGCCTTCTGTCCAAATCACTGTATAGCAAGATAGCAGCAATCTGCGTCCACAAATATTCAGTGAGCGCACTTTATTGTATATTCTTTGTCGATCTTGAGTTTCCTGATTTGTTTGCAATTTATTTTCACGTAACATGCTGTTGGTTTTGAAAATATATTTTGTCTCATTTACTATTTTAATAATCGTTGTCTGAGATGCAGGTGTATTGTGTTGGTCATACATTTATGATGCATTCTATAATGTTATGTTATCGAATCCTATAGCTGAGTGCTTAGAGCAGTCGCCCAATAGAGAGACCTGGATTCGATTCCCGGCAAGATACAAGAACAGGAATTCAGTCAGATCCACAATCAAGTGGACATTGCGAACGACTTTGGGTGACGATGAAGAGGTGCAAGATAACAGGAGCCGTCATTACACTACCAGAATGCCGGGATGCTTACCCGCTGGTGTTGGGGCAAATAAAACTGGTTCCCAATTAATTCGAAAATTTTGAACATTTCCGCACATTTTAAAAATATTAACGTGATGGTCTCAAATGATAAAACTGTATAAAATCGATTTCCCCTAAAGGAGGGACATAATTGTACGAGACTCAAAACGATGGGAGTTGAAAGAATTTGATTGGAATTTTACAGGAAAGGCGGCAGTGTTTGGAACAAACAACGTATCTACAACTTGTATTTGCAGCAAACGTCGCTTCCCCCATTACGCCTAAACTTTACTGGCTCCATATCCCAGATACGATCGACTTCGAGATCCTCACACCTCTTTTGAAAACCCTCCACTCCTCTGTGCCCCCCTACCTCTCTGACCTCCTCTCTCCACAACCCAGTACCCGTTGCCTTCTCCCTACCGGGTCTGGCCTCCTGCGTGTCCTCCGAATCCTCTGCTCCAGCGTTGGCGGCCGTGCCTTCAGCCAATTCGCCCAAATGCTCTTGAACTCCCTTCCTCACTCACTTGACCTCGCCCCCTCTCTTCCCCAATTCAGGTCCCAGCTCAAGACCTTTATCTTCGACTTCACATTTGGTCACCTTTCTACCCCCTGCCCCTTGCTCTATCCCAGGATACGTGTACCTGAAGCGCTCTGAGACGCCGTCCGGCGTGGAGTGAGAGCACTATATAAATCAAAGTTGTTGTTGCTGTTGGTTTGCAGCACTCATGGAAATTGCATCATTTATAGAACGCACAAACTGATTTGAACTTCAGAAACGCGGGCTGTGGAAGTGGAATGGACTGCCATTTTCTATTCCTGATGATATGCTAAGGATAAATGCAGGACAGCGTCCTAACAAATTTACTTTCAGATAACCTGAACCCTCCTTAGGTTTCCTACAAAATAAAATCTCCACACCTGCCGATTCACAAGGTCACTGATGGGCAGAGAATCTAAGAGCATGAATTTTGACTAAATCTCTATGCTCGTATGAGAAAACAAAATTCTACATGTTGAACTCTGCTGTTCTTAGAATGCAAATGTAATGAAAATAATCATTGCTTGATATCACGCTTTTCAGGTCTTCCAGATGAAAACAAAACGCTTCATAGATCACACTGTTGAATGAATTAACTGTATATTTGTGGGCAAAGCGTGGCAGCCAATTGTGCACAATAATTTCTAATATACAGACCTGCATTGAAGTGACCAATTCTGTCATCATTTTTGTTTCTAGGGTGATAATCATCGCGCTTGTTGACAATGAAAATTACCCGATTATTTACCCATTTTGGAATCGATTTTAAGAGAATTGATCTAACCACATTCATAAATGACAACTCTGCGTTTGGATGCATTTATGTTAAAAAAAAATCATTTTACTTACAAAGGTTAAACGACGATCGTGTGCAGGAGATAGAAATAAATTTCTGGATGCCTATCAAAGCTCCGCCCATATTATACAATAAATTCACTTTAGGGTATAATCTGTGAAGTGCCTTGAGGTATCTCGAAGATGTGTTGAGGCGTTTTATCAAATGCAAGGATTATTAATACTATCACTCATTTTTACTTCTTTAGCAATTCCAAAAGTAGATTTAAACTTCAAGTTGTTCATATGTCATGTAACCTTTTGTGTTTAAATGGTAATCTCACGACAGTGCATGTGAACTGAAGGCATGCAAACCTATGCGTCAGAGAGACGGGGTGGCCGAGTGGTTAAGGCGATGGACTGCTAATCCTATGTGCGCTGCACGCGTGGGTTCGAATCCCAGTCCCGTCGCTTTGGATACTCTGAATTATAAATTGATTTGCAGCACTCGAGTTAATTTGTTCCTTAGAATTAGTGTCAAATCCATCAACGTGCATGAAATCAAACAATTATGCTTATTTTAGAAAGCTGGATCAATTTGCCAGGTCCTATCTTATCATGAAATCCACTACTCCCTTCGATGATAAACACAAACTAGTTACAAATAAACCTTATCATTACGATGACGTACACAGCGAATAAGTGTACCTACATGTGAAATCAGACTGATTGATTATTTATATATTTTTAAATGAACAAGATAATGATATTTCGAACAGATTTTTCAAGAAATTGATGGAGTTTTAAACCAGAAGATTTGAGTATAGTTGAGGGCGTTATGGAAGAGAGAGTGGTGTGAGAGGAGAAGGAGATGGGGAAATGGTCCGAGATGGCCTCGTTCACGATGCTGACGCCGCAGATGTCCAGGCTGTGGTTGAGGACAAGGTCGAGTGCTTTCCAGCAGAATGGTATAGACAGAAGTCTCTGTGGCGCAATTGGTTAGCGCGTTCGGCTGTTAACTGAAAGGTTGGTGGTTCAAACCCACCCAGGGACGATACTAATGCAGAAGAAATCTATACTTCTTCATTTATTTGCTTACATTTCATAGAATGTCGTGAGCTACTCAGTGTTGGGGGGGTTTTCTTGCTGTTTGCTTCAGTGCCAATTTTCTAGGATTTGTAACTGATCTATTCAATTTGCTATTCGATACACAAATTGGATGATACTTTGGAATTGCTCTAATCTGCAGGACGGCTTCGCCCAGGACATTTTCAACTAATTTTATTGCAGTTAACGTCTAAAGATTCATCCAGGATTATCTCATAGATAATCAGTTGCATGACCACTCGCGATCGGCAACATTAGTTACACTCTGGATCTTCTCAACTCAATCAATTAACAATCCAAGCGGTCGAGATCCTGAAAGCCTTGAGCTCACCATCCATTTAAGTTGGAAGTTGAGCTAGAATCGATTAAAGCAGAATTCACGAAGCCACTCCTCTCTCAATGATCAATTGTGTAAATGAAGTGTGTAAAGCTGTTGCTGCTTATAGTAGCTATGGGATAATAATTGATCCCAAATTTTCAAATAATATTTTTTACAATTAAAGCCAGTCATCCCAATTGTTCAACTTGTTAAGTTATGAACGATACTGCGCTATTGGTTAAGAGAAAGTACATCCATAACAGCAGCAGATGACATGTTAATTTCTGTAATTTGATAGTACGTAGTCTCTTATGCATTTCAGAAACTGTCCTGTATGTGGAGACAAGTACACAGCGGTGATTGTATAGTGATTAGTGCTCTGCGTTGTGGCCGCAGCAACCTCGGTTCGAATCCGAGTCACCGCAAACACCATCCTGTTCCGCTTTGATATATTCTTGAATTGTTTCAATGCAATCTCAATGCACAAAGAATATGAAACTTTCAGCATCTTGCACTTAAACAAAGTCAATTATATAGATCTAATCGCTGGTTATAGTATAACATAAATTCTACTTACTGTCTCTCTGGGTGAACAAACCTGCTATCACATGGAGTTTAACAGACGAACTACAATAAACAATTCTTCTTGTCAGCTGGATATTAGAACCCCATCATCATGTTTATATCATGACTGTGAATTCCGTGCTGCCTACAGTTTGGAATTCCTGCATTTGCAATGGACTGAATATGGTTTACTCGGGGATCAGCTTCTGTTTAAGTGACTCCAGACAGAACCAGAGAGTGGGAAACTGCTGGCCTTTAACCAGCGCGAAACAAAACGCTGAGAGTCGAAAAGACTCTGTATCATTAATTGATTGCGTTTCTGCTGATCTTGTTGCCAGAATACACAAGGTAAAGTCGAAATAATTTCGCGGCTGTTTGTTTGGAGGAATTGGTTTAGAGTTTTACCAGAAATACACTGCCTCATCTGCCAGTGAAGCACAATATCACCGGAGGGTCTGGGGATCGTCTTGACGATGTGTTAACACATTATATGATCGAAACATAGATTCATAGAATTCTATGTCACAAAATGCCCATCTAGTCTAGTCTGTGTATCTTGAGTGTTGTAGGTCCTGTTTTAGGAATAGGAAATGTCCCCAGAGTGGGAGTGGGAAAAGTTGTCAGAGTGGGAGTAGTAGAAGTTCCTGACTTGGGAGGGGGAGGAGCTCTGTTAAAGGAGCTGCTTAATTCTCTATCGGCGAAATACCGTCCACAGTGCAGCAGAATTAAAAGAGGAAGGCAAAATTGCAGGAAGATAATGAATTTGAACACAAATCATACATGACAAATTATCGGTAGTTCACTATTCACCTAGATAAACTAACAGGGAGGCGATGGTAAGATTCGAGGAGAGAATTTATTTTAATGTTCGTTTCTGTCCTAAACTACAGTAAATTTAGAAAGAGAAATGTGCTCTAACTCCAAACATATGGGAAGGAATATTAGAACAGGGTGGCCTCGAAGTTTCAACAAAATCTACTTTGAAATGCCAATCCCCCACCACCGTTACATTAATTGGTCATCGGCCTTTTGCCATTTGCCATTTTGTGTCAATCTCCCCTCAGCACAAGCTCAAGAAATCTGTAGTCAGTGTCGTATCGTTGCCTAACACATTTGGACCGCTGTCAGGCAGAAGACTGTGATCCTAACCTTCAATTTCCTCCACGGCCTAGATCCTCCCGCACTCTGTGACCTCCTAACCACCTATAAACGTCTTCACTGCTTCTGCTCAGAGGGTTCCAACCATGTTTACATTGCCCACGTTCACCATTCCACAATTGGCGAACTGTCCTCTATCCTGTCTGCCCCGTCCTCTGTAGCGATAATCAACCATTCCTAGATATTATCAATTCCGTTGTGTTTTCAATTCCTCGACTGAAGACGCTCCTCTTCAGCCGTGCGTTCGATTACCTGCCATTCCCTCCTCACCCCATTCACCTACCCCCCACCACTCCGAACGAAGCGGACCCCCCACTGTTTATCGATTTGGCGTTTCACCCCAATGTGAAATAAAATTCAAGTTATAACATTCAAGATGACCTCTCTGTGGCGACCACCGCCTAATATGTACGACACTTATTGGCTTCAGCTTCCCGCATTCACTGCAGTGACATCAGCACCTGCACATGGTCTGAAACCAGACATATTGTCTGCACACGTGTTGTGCAGTACAACAACAACCATAACAAAATATATATTTATAGAGCGCTTTTCATGTTGAGAGGACATCTCAACGCTTCCGCAGTTCGCACACGGAAAATTATACGTGTTCATTGTCTCAGATATTTGCTTTTCATCGGTTTGATCAGAAGCGTTTTTGTTAAAAAAAAGAATATTTATACAATATCCTCCTACACACATTCAGCGATTTCGCACTTCCAGAGATTCTTTCATCAAGTGTAACATTGCTGCATACTCCCTGCAATTACAGCTCACTCCGTTAGTCTCTTTCCTTCAGGTTTGCTTCTGTGCGTACTGTAATCCATCTACTACAACAACAACAACAAATTACACTTATAAACCGTCTTTCACGTAGGAAGGACGTCCCAAGGCGCTGCACAGGAGGCGTGTGACCCGAGCTGGAAGGGGAGTGGTTGGGGAGGGGTGAAACACGAAGGGGAGGTCGAAAAATTCGGGGTGGAACAAAAGGCACGGTCGAAGAGGAAAGTATTCAAACCGGCCTTGGAAGAGGAAAGGGAAGAAACGAGACGGAGGGATTGAGGGATGCATTACATAGGGTGGGAGCGGAGGAACTGAAGGCCCGGCCTCCGATGGTGGGGCGGTTCGGGCGGGGGGCTTTGAGCAGGCCAAGTCTTGTTGAACGGATGGTCCGGGTGGGCGTGTAGGGGGAGAGTAGATTGGTTAAATAGGGCGGGGCAAGGCCGTGTAAGGCCTTGAAGGTGAGGACTAGGATCTTGAACTCGATCCCCTGGAGAATGGGGAACCAGTGGAGACGGGCGAGGGTGGGAGTTATTTGGTCGCGGTGGCGGGTGCGGGATAATACACGGGCTGCAGAGTTTTGGATGACCTGCAGCCTGGGAATGGAGGAACTGGGGACGCCGACGAGGAGAGAATTTCCATAGTCCAGCCTCGAGGTGATGTACGCGTGCACAAGTGTTTCGGCAGTGCGGAGGGTAAGATACTAGCTCCGTAATGATATATATTGAGTTCAATATTGAAGATAGCGTCAAAATGACTGGGCAGATCAGTTGGGAGTTTTCTTAAATTGCCTGAGATAGCACGAGATCCAACAACCTTCTTCATTAGCATCTAATGTCTGTTTGCTTTGATCCACTTGTATTTAAATCACATTTAACAACAACACATTCCTATTATCTGAGACCTTCGTCTGGTTCCACATGACACTGAACTGCACACGACTGTATCACAACCACAGAACTTCCATGCCCTCCACTGTTGTTCACTGGTGCAGCTCACTTGACTAAAACCAATGAAAACTCGTGCTCTAGGTGAGGATCGAACTCACAACCTCGGCATCACTCGAGCAAGTACTGTCATATAAGTACCGTGCGCTAACCTATTGCGCCACTAGAGCTACTTTAGTATATTCTCTGGGTAATTATTACAACAGTGATAACACCACATGAGTAGCAGGCAATTCACGTTAAATTCCGAGTGTAGTTTATTTGAAACAACACTTTATTCTCCATTTTGAGGAACGACTCGGAGCCTCATATTTAATGGAAGAACTTGCAAAGCATCAAGTCACGTAGATCATATGTTCAGTTTGTAGAACATGAAACATCTGAAATAAACTGCACCACAAGTCACACAGGAAACTGTTGTACAGAATGACTTATTTGATATTTGATTTTTTTAAAAACACTTGTCGTTTGTTCTACTCAACGAATGCATGCGACTTAAAACTAAACACCGTTTGTTTTTGTAACCTTGGTCTGAAAAGTAAGATCAGCATTTTGTTTAATTTTCAATAAACGTGTACTGTAAGAAAAGGTAATCAGAAAATACATTTCTCCACCTGCTTGCCAATAGTTGGTCATTTTGTATCTAAAAAGTGAACATATTGAGCTCTCACAGCGTGGATGGCAGCGAGCATTAAACACTTATCTACTTCCCGGTGGGCAACAGGAATCACAGACCTTGGCATTGTCACTATCTTTATTCCTATTTGTCATAAATAACAACAATAACCAAGTTAAACTTTTTCAGCGGCTTTCACGTCGTGATGAAGTTCTCTGGCGCTGGTCAGTCAGTGTTTACACTCCATACATAACGGGAAGGAATCCAGTGTCACCGGTGACCAAAATACACGTTTGTGCATCAAAGACAGCAACCACACGTGCTCAAACACCATAGCGATCTTACAATGATAACGGGAAGAACAATTGTTTTCTATTGGCTTATTAGTTTGGTGTTTTGTTGGCAGCTAAATTATTTGTAAGGTTCCACCGAGATTTGAACTCGGATTGCTGGATTCAGAGTCCAGAGTGCTCACCATTACACCATGGAACCTGTGGCTCCAAACCGATATTGTTCTGAGCAATTGGATACCCAGTGTTGTCGAGTTAATAAGTTGTGGGCGTGTTACTTCAAGCCAGAAATACGCAGCAGATTCTCAAAGCAAGTTCTACCAAACGGTTAGGGGTAATCGTATCAGTCTAAACTGAGAGGGAAAATGGGAATTGAAAGGGTCGGCGGGAATGTCAATGAGTGTAGAGCATACGAGATGCCCTTTTCCTGTGAGCCTTGACGTGAGTTCTGGGATGAAGCAGTCAGGGCGGCTGTTGTTAGAGTTCTGATCGGCTGTAACACAATGAGCCCGATATCTGATTGCCAGGAGGGAACAAAGGGGTGACTGCGGAAAGGGCCAGGAATGCGACAATACAGTGAGGCCATTGAGAGAAGAGAATCCAGTGGGCATATTGCAGGAGTGGGATGGGTGACTGGAGTACGAGTTGTCATCTCAACATGTGGGTCTGCAGCTGCAGATGTACAGACTGAGACTGGGAGCTGGGATCAGAAGATGGTCGTTGAACAGTCAAGTCGCTCAATATAGTGAAAAGGAGTAACCAGATATTTGGACAGAGTAGCTGCTAATCTGGATGTTAAACGAAACAAAAGAGATTTGAAGCACAGGCCCTGTGGCATAGTTGGCAAAGTGTCTGCCTCGTAAACAGGAGATTCTGCGTTCAAATCCCAGCGGGGCCTGAGTAACTGTGTTGGTTACTGCATGCTGAACAACTGTAATTCTGGTTAATGAAAAGAAATAAAACTGCAGGATTGGGTGGCTGAGAAATTGCAGTGAAATCGTGAACAAAAAATGTTATTTAAAATTTTAAATCTACAAACGTTCCGAAAGATAGTGCAAGATTTATCACTGCAATGAACAATATTCGTAGTCGTCAGGATTCGAACCTGCGCGGGAAGTTTCCCAATAGATTTCTAGTCCATCGCCTTAACCACTCGGCCACGACTACCGACAAAACACTATGGAACTGATTCAGCAAACCCTGTGTCTGCACCCAATTCTCTGTAAATATTTCCCTAATTATTCTTGTCCTACGATTTCATTTGATTCTTTACATTTCACACCTTATGTTATCACATCATAGAGACGATATGAAGACCTCCATCGGGTTTCTTTTTTATTAATAGATTTGACAAGTGAAAGTTGCACCAGTTCTCTTGCAATAATAAAAAATACATTTAATCTCCACTGTTTACCATCTGGAAATGTAACGAATTAACACTGGGAATGTTGGCTCCAACACAAGGAGAATCTCAGTTGAATTTAAGGTCCACCAGGGGTTGTTTTTTCGTTTAACTGCATCAAACACACCTGTTCCTCAAATCTCGCTTTCTGATCACCCAGCCTTGGCCATTGCTCATCTGGCCCAAATAATGTGGAGAGGTCGATGAACGGGAAATGTCCACGGGTAAATGATAATCACTCCATTCTTTGCACAGATATTCCCATGTGCAGGTAAAATACTTAGAAGGTTCAAACTTGCTATAATCATGATGATGTACTCCTGATACCCAGCTGACACAAGAACATTTAATTGGATGTCATTAGAAAAAAATGTTTCTTGTGCAACATAAACTGAATGATATTCATGCCTTCCAATTCCTGCAGGACAATTACACTGTTTGAGATCAACCATAATATCGACACGACCACATCTCTTGATATATCGCAAAATTTATGTTAACATCTTCAAACAGGAAAGCGTAGAATGTTTCATTACAATCTTTACCTGGACGTTGATCTCTCCAACCAATGTTGCTTGATTCATGTAACATTAATATTTATATTGCTCACAGCTCGTTCATTAAAATCTGTTGTACTTCAACTTTTATCAACCATATTTACATTATTAGAAAAAATAGAGTGATCATTTTCCAGATGTGCTTGATACAAATATTTCCTGTCAGTTTGCGAAAATGATTACGAAGATTACTCCTGCTACTTGATGTACTTCTTCTGTGATGGAGTATGAGTCAGGATGCTGCGTTCTCATTGCTGCCTCCTGCGTTTGAGTGCTGCAAAGCGAAATATTTTCTGTTTGGTTTGAACCTCTCAAGGCTCCTTCAGATTTATTCTCATTTACAGATTAATCCAAAACTTTTACTCATGCAGTGTGGTTGGTTGCTCCTCCAACATTATAACGTAACAACAATGCGCTTGCTACAAAAACGTACAGCGCATATAGTCACTGCACATTGCAGTCTATCCCGTGAAGCTTTTTGAGATATCTCTAGGACATGATAAGGCGCTATATTCAACGCAAGGATTATTATTATTATTAGTAGTAGTAGTAGTAGTAATTATTAATAATAAGTAATATTATAATAATAATAATAATATAATATTAATATAATAAGTAATAAGTAATATTATCGATCATATAAATTTTCACTTTCGGAGACGTAAATCAGCTTCACAGAGACGAATTTTCACAATAAAACAAGATCACTAACAAAAGGTTTACTGGAATCCCGGTTGAAAATATGGCAACTGTCCCATCTGCTCAGCAAAACAAACGATGTTTCCACTGTAAGCTTATCTCGGACATCAGTTTAGATGTGTAATAGTGATTTCCAAACGAAACAATCAAACGGGGGATATTTCAAATGAACTGTGTATGTTCTCACGGCAAAGTGGTCGTTGGCTTCTGCTGTAACTCACCATGCTGTGCAAGGCACAGTTACACGAGAAAATTAACAATACTATTCATGCTCCGGTATTGTAGACGCCGCTGGGATTTGAACCCAGGATCTCCTGTTTACTAGATTGGCGCTTTGCCATCTAAGCCACGGCGCCTTCTCTCCACGTCTGAATATTTACTTCAAACCTAGTTGACTGTTGTACACTTAATTGTGAATTGAAGTCCAATCGTATGACTTTTCTTCCCGCCCACTGTGCTCATGGCAAGTGCAGACCCGTAGTGTGTCCCCTGAACTATTGGTAAACGATGACGATCGATAACAAAACACGGAATCAGAGTCCGTGCTCTCTACAGCAGCAGCGGGTTTGATTGCGGTATCTAATGGCTGCTCAACTGTTGGGGAATGGGTATGACTCCTGCTCGTATATAGGATTAAACCTTGAGTGTGTTAGCTGAGTGCAGGATACGGCCAGAGATCCAAATTGACGTTCAGTGATAGCTGAGGACAGAGATCGAGATATATGGGAATCAGAAAAAATAGACTTCCTGTGGTGTGATACAATTTAAGGAGCCCAGATGAGAAATCGGGTTTTACCTGGAATTGACACTACATTAGCAAGTTGTATTGCACTTTGGGTAGGTTAGTTTACAATGTTTCGTTTCAGATAGTGTTTAGTCAGTTAAATTCTAAACGGAAAGCGGAGTAAGCCTTGTAAACAAATACACCATATATATCACATTTAACGTCATTTCTTTGATTATAAGAAACTAATGTAATTCACAATGTGAATGTATGCCTCCCAGCAAAAAAAGTAATCGTCTCGACGCCCGAACAGCGACTTGAACCCTGGACCCTCAGATTGCTTTCAACGCTGTCGTTCTAAAAGTCTGATGCTCTACCGGCTGAGCTATCCGGGCTCAACGACTGCACTTTAACCGGACTGACCCATGCAGAGCGGGTCTGGACTCTGCATAACAGACCTTGACTGTGCATAATAGGGTTGGTCTTGGAATAACATACTATTTACCAGTACAATATAAGTTTCAGATGCACACACATGTGAAACATACGGCTATTGAGCTCCACGGTGGAACTCTCTTTTTGAGTCTTCATTCACTATCAACATTAATGGTTTGGGTAGGACCGGCCACTCTTTTTCGATGAGCTTAATAGTGGCTCCTCCATTTCTACTCTATTGAAAACAGCTACTTATGAAAATGTTACGAAATCCTGAAAGCGAATTTGCCATCGACATAATTTGATAAACTTTGTGTTAAATGAATTAAAGCGGATCCATTTCTATAGGATTAATTTATGGGATTCCACCGCGCAAGTGGTAGGAGACACAGGTCAGAGGGCACGGCAAATGTGAGAGAAACTATGTCACTCACCCTGGGCAGTTGGAAGATTAAGACACAGAAGTTGATTTGTAGAAGGCAGAATACTTGTAGAATGCCAGAACACTATTCAAACTCTGTGGTTCACACCCCCCCACACAAACACACAAACACACATACACACACTCACACAGTGGATGCTGATATCATTAGATTCAAGCCTCCACAAAACGAATGTATCAATGAATGATTTTTGTTATGCGTATGGTGTTGAACTCTGCGCTCTAATTTTGAATATCGTCGGAAAGCTTCGTGGAGTCATGTAGCTAAACAATAACAAGTGCGACTTATATAGCTCCATCCACCCCCGACGCAGTCTCAGAGAGTTACTTAATAGCCGTTCCCGGGGGCGAGCCAGGGGCAGTGGGAGAAAGGTGACTAAACACGCGGTCAAAGAGAAACGTTTTTAGGTGGGACCTGAAACTGCGAATGGAGTGAGAAAGGGAGTTCTGGAACCTCGAGGCGTAGTGGTTGAAGGCACGGCAACTTTGGTGGAGCGGATAATTTCGGGTAACAGTTATAGCGAAGGCGACGTGTGCTGGTTTGAGGAGGGAGGCAGTCGGAGAGGTTGGGTATGCAGAAGAGAGGAGGGATTTGAATAAAGGATGCTCTAACCACGAAACAAGCTCAGTGGTTAGCGCACTCGCCTTTCAATGGTGAGTAGTTTTCTTTCGAATCCAGGGAGGTCAGAGTGAAATCTTGGGCAATTTTCGCAATCCACACGCCTAATAATAATTCGTCCAATATTAATAAAATCGGTCATTTCACGCCACAACTGATTTTATGGCGCCGCTGTGCCTATTGGCTGCCGCGTTTCGCCCAAACATATTGTCAATCCACTTTCCAGTGTATTCTGTGCAGCGCATTCAGACCTCGATAAGATATCAAGAGTGCTATATCAACTGCAAGTGTTAATATTATATACTAAAGCTCTCTCTGTGTTTATACGTGTCTGTCTCGGTATATCTATCGGTATCTATGTGTGAGTTTCTGTCTGTCTCTGTATAACTCTCAGGATCCATGTGTTTGTGGGACTGTCTGTTTGTCTCTGTATCTCCTTCAGAATCAATGTGACTGCCTGCCATCCCACATCCTCAGGTTGCAACGTGCTGCAATACACAATCTGCCCAACTCTGCATTAATACGAAATATATCAAAATTATTTTGTATTTAAATTTGTATTATACAATATGGCCCTCTATTCAACCGGGAAGTGGTTCAATTTAAATGTTCCCACGTCGCAGCTATAGTACTAAAACTAATCTTGCATTTGATATTGCGCTGTGCAGCTTTACTAGACGTCTTAAAGCGCTTTACGGAATATGCTGTGAAGTGAATTATCTGTATATTTGTGGGCGAAACGCGGCAGGCAATTGCTCACAGCAGCATCACCATAAACATTCGTGGATTTAAATGACCGAGTTTTATTTAGGGAATATTATCCGTCGTGTGTGTGGAGCAAGGTAACTTGTGCAAGGTTCTGCTCTGACTTGACCTGCCTGGATTCTAACACAGCTGGAAGGCTAGTTCACTATCCACTGAGATACAGGACTACAGAAAATATGTTCACAATCACAGACACAGACAACACAATAATAGGCTGTAGTTGTGATTACTCCTAATAATAATCCCGCCCAAAAAACAACACAATAATAACATTGGTCATTTAAATCCACAACTATTTGTGGAAAACTACCGTACACAATTGGTTGACGCGTTTTCGCCCACATATATACAAACAATTCAGTTCATTTTACAGTAAATTCTGTGAAGTGCTTTCAGTCGTCTAGCTAACACGAAAAGCGCTATATTGAAATCAAGTATTATTATTAGTTGTAGTATATACGCAAAAGGAGATACACAAGATACAACGATTACCATTTATAAATATGTAGTCAGTTCACTTTCAAGCGCATTGAGAATTATAGAATACGTAAGAATCACTTGGTGAAAACGCAATGATTTGTATTCTCTTTACAAGCGAAGTCTCCCATTGTATAATCAGGATTCAACGCTTTTACTGCTGTACCCGGGTTCGATTCCAGTTCACTTAAAATAGCGTTTCCACCCGTGAGCAACAATATGCTTCTCTGTGACAGTTTTCTGATATTTCCTGAAACGCGCTTTAGCGCAGCAAATTCTTCAGCAACGTGTATCATTGTGACTCCTGCGAACGTACCACTCTGTGTGTCTAAACATCTAAGCTTCACAAAGTGTTTTGCTTATTCTCTTTGTTACACATCTAGAGTGGATTGTCATAGAGGATAACTGAAGAGAATTACATCGATAACGTGACATCAGCGGCTATTAAACATGTGACGACCTGCAGGATATCAATGAATATTTTAGTTGATTTGATCCAAACGCTAGCGTGATGTGGGACACAGCGTTCAGAGGAGTAACACGATATCAGTATTAAATTATAAACGGTGATGAGAATGTCCACATCAGACACTCCAGCATAAATTACTGACAACAAAAGTGGAGACGCCGGGGATTGAACCCGGGACCTCATACATGCGAAGCACGCGCTCTACCTCTGAGCTACATCCCCATATAAGAATGCAGTTCTTAATTTTGAATCAGCATTAGATTAATAACTGAAATGGTTTCCGATGCTATACAAATGCATATGCACCACCACTGGCAGCATGTCTCTCTGGTCAGGACAGTCCAGTAAATGAGACGAATCACTTTTGTTTAGAGCAACACCAGAAACCCAATATATTGAACAATAATTGCTTCTGTTCTGCTGCATTATTTCAGTCTCGGTGCTGGGATATGCTGCAAGCAGATCACTCTGTAGGTCGTTGTAAGTATCGCACTTCAAATCAGTTTAGTTTGTTAACGAAACTAATATTTTTCTTCATGGAATGGAAACAGAGCTATGCTGAGGTTGGAACCTGAGATCCCTCAGGGTGAGGATATGCAAAGAGTTAGGAAGTCTAGTGAGCAGGCAGTTGGCGTAGTTCAGTTAGTACTTGATACGTGTAATAACTAGTTATAATAATGATCCTCACATTCAAATAACGCTTTCCACATATTAGCGTCGTCTCAAAGCGCTTCACAGAATACAATAGCATCCCAAGGTAGGTCGAGGTAGTGAGCGGAAAATAGCGAAGAAATTGGGGAGAATGCATTAGAGACCAGAGCATGTTCGAGTGGTTATAGGGGGAACAAGAGTAGAAAAACATGACTGTATATCTGTGGGAGAAACGCGGCAGCCAATTTGCGCACAGCAGTTTTCCACAAACAGTCGGTGAAGTGGGACCAGGGGGAAATTGGGTAAAGAGGGCAAGGGGGGAGAGGGAGGGGAAGGTTGGTCTGCATTAGATCTCGGTTCCCTGCCATGAGAGAGAGCACTGCAGTGGTTTCTGAACTGTGGGGCTCGCCTCCATTGCGGCGCGTGTACCACAGGTTGGGGAGGTGAGGGGGAGGGGGGGGGCGGGGGGCACCATTATTGTTTTTATTATAGGCGATCCCCACTTAACGTTGCGTTCATCGCTAATATACGTCGTTAGCCTGTGGGGTACTGGGACCCATGAATGAGTCAGACCGGCAGCGAGAGAGAGAGCCAGGCCAGCAACGAGTGAGACGAGGAGCGAATGAGTGAGCCTGGCAGGCAATCAGGGAGTGTTTGGTTGAGCCACAGAGGCAGTCAAAGAGCAGTCACACTTTTAGCTATTAGATAACTAAGTTTTGCGCCTCCAGGAGGGAATGCACTTTCAATTCCGGTGATTTTCAGTCTTCAATGTTTGTGGATAAGTCATTCTCTTTCAATATTTTAGTGAAAACAGTTATACTTGTAATTTAAGTTAGACACTGCCCTTCACACATGGTAGCCATTGAAATGTGGAAAACATGACGACATGTTTCTGCATGAGTGAAACAACAAGCTGGCGAAAACAAATTCTACTTGCTTTAGGTTACAAAGGTCCATGGAGAGAACATGATTTCTGTATGACTGAATCTCAACAATGATCGTGCAGTAAATCTGCTTAATGAGGCGTTCACGATTGGTATAAATCACGCCGCTAGTTTATCTCTTGAATATCGTCTTGGCAATGTGAGCTCCTGTCTGTAACAAGAAAAGGCACCGTCGGTTCTGTGTGCGGGATGGAAAGAACGACAATATACAGCATAAGTCGTATTTATTATCCGATTCTCGCTGCCTTCGGAGTTCCTGGCAAGTTGTTTAAACTATTCAATAGATTGGTTAGTTTGCAGTAAAGCAAAAATTGCCAGGCTGATTCAACTGGAATCACTTGCCCCAAAGTATCAGAAAGTTGTGATTTAGGCCCAGTGTTGAGACAGAGATAATTTCCGTAGGAGCAGTGATTTAAATAAGAACTTAACCAGAAGATCTGAATCGTCTTTCAAAATGCTAAAGATATTATGGCACTGTTTATATGGAGAAAGGAATGTAATTGGTTTCTTGTTAATTGACTACATAAGATCAGTTTCTGGCCCCCTCAAAAGTACTGCAATCACACTCCACCTCCTCCTCAAAAAACCTTCCCTGGATCACTCAAATCCCAGCCACTACAGCCCTACTTACAATCTGCCCTTCCTTTCCAAAGCACTCAACCGTGTTGTTACCAACCAACTTTGTGCCCATCTCTCCTCCCTCTCCCTTTTCGATCCGCTCCTGTCCTTTCTCCGCCCTTCCCACAGTACAGAGACGGCGCTCATGAAAGTCACAAACGTCGTCCGTTCCATCTGCGGCCAGGTCTCCTTATCGTCCTGGACCTGTCCGCTGTTCCACACGTTCGACCACGCCATCCTCCTCCACCACCTGTCCTCCGCCATTCACCTCCAAGGGACAGCTCTCGCCTTGTTCGAGTACTACCTCACAAACCGCCAGCAGTACATCTCCAAAAACAGTTTATCCTCCCGCACTCACCCAGGTACCCGCAGGGCATCCCAATTATCCATCCTTGGCCTTCTCCTCTTCCTAATCGTTATGCTCCCTCTTGCGAATATGAACCGAAGACAAGGTGTAAACTTCCACGTATATTTGTATATAGTTTGTACGTATATCTACTACTAATATATGTACGTTTTGCTTACCGAAACATAACTTTTAAGAACTAGTTACAAATCCGATGTTTCATGTTGTGCACCTATTCAAAATAACAACAATATTTTACATTTACAATTTAAACTTCAGATAGGCAGTGTAGAACTGCATCCAGATTTTCAATCAGTCATACAGCCAGTGATGAGAAATATGTATCTGTGCATCCTTTTGTGTGTGTTTCTATAATTTGCTCTTCCCATTCTCTCTCTCCGCTTCTCTTTCTTTGTCTACGCCTCTGTATTCTTCAACGTCTACGTAAGTTTCTGCATCTGTTTGTCTCTCCTATTACCCTGATCTGTGTAGTTCTCTGTTATGGTCAGTATATACCTCGCTCTAGCTGTTTGTGTATCGCTGTTCTCTATCAGTGTCCACCTCTCACCTTCCCAGTGTGTTTGATGCTGTTTGTTCATACTGCGTGTTTGTGACTGTGTGTTTGTGTGTGTATGTGTGCGTGTTTACCCTGTATCGCCCTTCAATTCTGTCGGAGGTTGAACGAGTCTTTCGACTGATAGCGCTTAGATCGAGACTGGCAATTTTTACCCCTAATTTCGTGCTCCTCTTTATCCCTCGGTTTCACACCGAGACTGAGTTGCATACACGAACAGTGACTCTTTCTGAGGGTCACATATGCAAAAGCACAAGATGCGCGTCGGGGATGTTATATAAATGCCACTTGGTGTTGACGCTTTTCTGTCTTCCCCTTTCGCTCTCTACCTCACACTCACTCTCCGTATGTCCGTGCCTATATCTTCTTGTTTTTACATCATATTGTACCTGTATCGGTCTCTTTCTATCTCCATTGCATTCTCGCGATTTCTATCTCTCTCTCTCCCTCCGTTTGTGTATCTTTCTCCATTTATTTGCATTTATGTCTCCGTCTCTCTTCCACCCTCCCGGGATCTGTCTCTCTGTCTGTTTGTAAATGAATATTTCTGACTGTATGTACATTTACCTGCCCCTGTCAGTTTCCCAGCCTTTGTATCTTGGAGAGTCACTTGTTGCTCTCCACGCCTCGAATCCACAAGATTTGGATTTCAGCCGGGAGAAATAACTGTGCCAGGAGTAAGCCGTCTGAAATAGATTTTACTCAGCTCTAGCAATAGTTAAATGCAATTTTTAGGAACATTGTGACGCCCGTTTCTCATTCTCTCTGACTGCAGCTAACCTACTCTCGATTGCGATCCTGTATCGAGGGAGGTGCGGTCTCTCCAAATGTATCACTCGCTATCTGGTGGCCATGGCTACAGCTGATCTGATGGTGATTATCATAACAGTTGTTTTCTATCGACTTATTCCTTTTTATTTCCAATATTCATTTGTGTTGATCACCCCTGTGTGCGGAGCCCTAATGGTCCTGTCTGCTTCAGCAACAGCAATGTCTGTCTGGTTCACTGTGGCTTTCAACTTTGACCGATACGTTGCCATCTGTTGCCAAAATCTGAGAATAAAATATTGTTCAGAAGAAACTTCAGGTAAAGTGACAGCGGTGTTGAGTGGATTTTTCTTCCTCATCAACATACCCTGGGGTTTTGTAGTGGAACCAAAGTACACAGTTAACAAGGTACCATGGGGGTGTAATGTTAAAACAATGTATTTTACGGCTGTCGCATGGTCAGTGTTTGACACGCTTATTTATATATTAACCCCGATTCTCCCATTCATTCTGATTTTGCTGCTCAACGCCATGACTGTCAGACACATACTGGTAACCAGTCGAGCCAGAAGTAGATTGCGGGAACATAGTAATGTGAACAGGAATAGAGGCGAGAGAGACAGTGATCCGGAGATGAGGAACCGAAGAAAATCAATAGTTTTATTATTTGCTGTTTCCACCAGTTTCATATTATTATGGATGACACACGTTTTATGTTTCTTATATTGGAGGATTTCGAAAACGTATAATTTCACAGGCCCGAAAGATCCTTTCATTATTACCTTGCAAACCGGTTTCATGTTGAAGTTGTTGAGTTCCTGCACAAACACATGTATTTACGCGGTTACCCAAACAAAATTTAGGGAGGAGATTTGCAGAATGCTGCAACTTCCATTGACTCGAATTGTTAGATTATTTCATTAACTGTTGTGTTGAACACAAGTAGGGAATTGATGTTCTGTCCATCCACCCGTTCGGGGTGAGAGTCTCAAACGATTATCTTAAAGTCGACATGAGCAAAACTGGATCGATTTGAGTCCAAAGAATAGTCAATGTCGAGACTCAAAGAGAAACAAAACTAGAATGTTAAAGTAGCTGCTATTGTGTGATGAACAATCAGGAGTAAAATGTCTGATGTGGTAAGGAAGTATACTCGTCGTATGTTATCAGGGTTGAAGCTGGATACACTAGTATCACACGCATGACATGAGAGTTGGGATAAAAGTGGAAGCGCATCCTCCGATCCTTCTCAAATAAACCTATAGTTGGATACAAAGAATAACATTAAATACCATTTAGAACATAGCCGACAAGAGAAAGTGAAATGAAAGTAGAATTTAAACACTAATTTTGAAATGGTGTCGTGTCATATCGTGTTTAGTGCAATGCACCACTGTATCTTGTCAGATTTGTAAGAATTGTATTGTCTGCTTATGATGTGATCTCCAATAAAATATTTGATTAATCAACTGACTTGTTGGGTTCATTAAAATTCAACACATTATGTATTTGGTCCAAAACTGAAAAGCTCCCTCGAAACAGATCAGCAAATCTCAGAGGGCACTGATACAGAACGAGTAAATATTCTCCGTTCAGTGTCGGTCTATGTGACCGGGTTAGGGTAAGAGAGATAGTAATGCGTCTTCTATGTTGTCTGTCTACACTACCAGGTCGCGCTTGGAGGCACAGTAGAGCTCTACACATCGACACTTCCAGGTCAAGATTAGAGACCGTAAAGCTCCCATTAAACTGTGCGTCCGTTCGGCTGCAGTCTCACGTCAGAAGGAAAGAAACAGTAAAGCGCCCATTATCCTGTGCTTTCATAGTACAAGTTCAGATGTGGAGACACACTGCAGCTTCCTCTACACTTTCCTGTGGAGTTTTTGTTACACTATATACACTGGTTAGAAATACCGTAAAACTCCGTCCATATCCTTGGTTTAGGGCTGCAACCATAAACTAGTTCCGGAAAATATTAGTTGCAGATTGGCAGGCGCATAGCTACCACTGATTTTTCGTTCGGGGGAAAAGCTGGAGGCTAATTAGATAAAACCACATAGCCTGCTATTCATATTGCTATCACGCAACCTTTCCTGCAGTTTCATTACAACCACCACAACCATTAGGGTTTTGACTTGCAGGGTTAACAGGAATTGACTGGGAATACACCCTGATTGATCTCGATTCTGACAGTCCAGTACCAAGGCATGATATTGGAGACAGTTCACCTCCAAAGAGATTCCACTTATACTCTATTGCTTGCCTCTGAATTTTCACTCGTTTAAAGAATGTTATATAGTTGTAAATTTGCAATGTCGATGATTTCGAAAGCAATATACTGTATTGGGGGTGGGGGTGGGGGGAGTCGTGTTCTTGATTCATTTAGAATTATACCTTTTATCCAGTATAGAGTCAAATGCAGTTTGTCCCATGACTGCGCACACAATGGTACCCTCTTTCCTGCCGCAATTTATCTGCTTCCTGCAATCTTCAGCCTACTCACACAATTGACAAAAGTCTCACATTCGCCGAGCAAGAGGAAAAGTAAATAACAGTAAATGACAGGTAAATAAAATTACCCCAATATTCCCTGGGATAAGACGCAATAGATTCCTCTTGATCAGAACGATCTCCTCAATGATAATAACTTAGTTTTGAAAATCTACGGGAGGCTGCTTACTACGGTAATGAGCCTGTCTCACTGCGCTTCCTCCCCATGGCAAGGTCTTGGTTTTCCCCTTTGTAACGTTGACAAACAGAGTGACTGGCCAGCAGATGCACAGCAACTTGTGGTGGTGTGGGATGAGTGGAGGAGGAGGAGGCGAGGAAGCGTGTGGGGTGGTGGTGGTGAATCTGTCTAACAGGGAACAAACAGCAGGAAACAGGATGGAATGATGTGATAGTGTTACATTACCCATAATAGTAATCCATACACGTCAATGAGACGTCTCAAAGCGGTTTGCGGAATTCACTGCATGGTGATTTGACTGCATATATTCGTTTGGCGAATCGCAGCAGCCAATGGAGAGCAGAAATATCACACAAGTACTTCTGGATTGAGTGACCAATTGATTATTCTTTTATCAGGTGTTTATTACAGCTTTGTTAACGTCGTCCATCAACCAACAACCGGATTTCTACTGATCGCTCAGGAAGCAGAGACATGTGGAATAAGAAAACCTGCCTTATTTTTTACTTTGTCCAGGACATGAACTACGGTCCGCGTTTCACAGCGTACGGACGGTAAATTGAAAACATAGATAACTCAAGATGGATTAATTTATTTAGGAAGGAAATCATGACAGTTCCCTTGAAGAAAGTGTCTGTGTACCGTACAGCCGGTGGGAACCTGGTAGATAGTCGAGTGGAAGATCACTTTTTCGGCTAAATTAAATCCTTGAAGAAAATAACAGTGTATGGGGAAAAGCTCTGTGCAAACGGCTGGGTTTTCTTCCCCAAAATATGGAGTAAACCAACTTTAAACATATTATATCTAAATGGATCCAAAATGGATAGGTCACAGATACACAATGCTGGGACCAACGTATTTGCAATGAGACTACCAGTGCCTTTGTGGGGAAAACTCACTTCAAGGGGTTAAGGCAACGCAGAGGCTCACCCTTCAGTTTCACAGCCGTCTTTCAGCCTAACCTGTCCAAGTCTGGCTAGTTCAGCTGCTGTTGCAAATATTCGTCGGAGTCTGAGTTTTAAAAGTGGAGACTGTATAGCTATTCAATATCTCTATTGGGGTAAATGAATGGCTCCTGACTTGGAGTAATATGTTGAAAAGTAGTTTGGACAGATAACATGAAGTTCAGTTTTATTAGAAAATGGTGACTGATCGGTGTTAGCTGTTGTTTGAATGGCCGTCTGACTGCGGAGCGTGTAAGCCTCTTTGCATTCCTGGAGAGCGAGGATAGATTGTGTGATCGTGTGATTGATTTCGTCTGCATTTTAAAAAGTAAAGCACTAAATGAATGAGATTCGGCAAGCTTCCAACTGGCTGTCCTTGCAGCAAACCTCAACACATTAGGACGGTTCTTTGCTGAGCTAACACAAGCCGCGATGCATGACGGAAGTCCAGATCTAGTTACAAGCGTCCTTGCAGCACCGGCTGTCCAAATCTGAGATTCAATATTGCCTCACAGCACCTTTGAGCAAGCCTGAGCAACTGGAATTAAAACACAAAGCCAGAGTGGATCCCATTCCGATATAGTGAGTGCAGCACATTCACCCCATGGCAGTTTAGCTTGGAGAACACTCTGGAAAAGACTCAGTACATAGGAAACATATCATGTGGCATGAGATATGAAGGTTCAGTATTCACTACGCGGAAAGCTGATACCCTTAACTACGGAAAAACATTATGGTGAGAAGCAAATCTCGGCAGGTAATGTTTCAGAGCATCCACACCATCCTCTTGACACACACCTCCAATAAGGAAGACAGGATCTGCATGGGTGGCCGCAGGAACCTTTCAAACTCACTCACTTGCACATTTCTGTCGCCAACACAACGAATGAGTATTCTGTTTTTAATAAGTAGAATTTTGTGACGTAATTTGCTTGGAGATCTCACAAAGCCATTAGAGCATCTCCACGGTCCTCCTTACACAAGCTTCCAATATAGTAGGGATGATCGCTTTCGTTGGCTAGGTTACTAAGGGAGGCACCGGAGCAAATAGCAGGGACTCTGGCCACGATCTTTCAATCTTCCTTGGACACAGGGGTCGTGCCAGAGGACTGGAGGATAGCTAATGTTACTCCCTTATATAAAAAGGGGCAGAAGGACAAGCCTGGTAATTACAGACCAGTCAGTCTAACGTCGGTAGTGGGCAAACTTCTAGAGTCCATAATCAGGGACAAGGTAGATCTTCACTTAGAAAGATATAGGCTAATAAAGGACAGTCAACATGGATTTGTTAAAGGCAAATCTTGCCTTACAAATCTGATAGAATTTGTTGATGAGGTAACGGAATGGGTGGATAATGGTAGCGCAGTTGATGTAGTTTACATGGACTTTCAAAAGGCATTTGACAAAGTGCCACATGAGAGACTTATTATGAAATTAAAGGCCCATGGCGTAAAAGGGACAGTGGCAGCGTGGATCCACAACTGGCTGCGAGACAGAAAGCAGAGAGTTGTAGTGAGCGGCTGTGGTTCAGACTGGAGGGAAGTGAGCAGTGGTGTGCCACAGGGATCAGTTTTGGGACCATTGCTGTTTGTAATCTACATCAATGATCTGGACTTGGGTGTACGGAGTACAGTTTCCAAGTTTGCAGATGACACTAAGTTAGGGAGAATAGTAAACAGTGAGGAGGATAGTAGCCATCTGCAAGAGGATATAGACAAATTGGTAAAGTGGGTAGACACATGGCAGTTGAAGTTTAATGCAGAGAAGTGTGAGGTGATGCATTTTGGGAGAAGAAATGAAGGGAGGCAATATAGGCTAGATAGTACAATTTTAAATGGTGTAAAGGAACAGAGAGACCTGGGGTTTTGTGTTAGTGACTCGTTGAAGGTGGCAGGACAGGTAGACAAGGCTGTTAGGAAGGCATATGGGATACTAGGCTTTATAAATAGGGGTATAGAGTACAAAAGTCAGGAAGTGCTGACTAACCTCTATAGGACTTTGGTGAGGCCTCAGCTGGAATACTGTGTTCAATTCTGGTCACCACACTACAGAAAGGATGTGAAGGCATTGGAAAGGGTACAACGAAGATTTACTAGGATGGTGCCAGGATTGAGGGACTTCAGCTATGAGGAGAGGCTAGATAGGCTAGGGTTATTCTTTCTGGAGCAGAGAAGATTGAGTGGAGACCTAATAGAGGTTTATAAGATCATGAGGGGTTTCGACAGGGCAAATAGAGAAAAACTATTTCCACTCGTGGGTGAATCTGTGACTCGTGGTCACAGATTTAAAGTAGTTTCAAGGCGAAGTAGAGGGGAGCTGAGGAGAATTTTTTTCACTCAGCGAGTTGTTCGAATCTGGAATGCATTGCCTGAAAAGGTGGTGGAGGCTGATTCGATAACAACTTTTAAAAGGGAATTAGATCTTTATTTAGGGAGAACGGGTCTATTAGGCTATGGGGAGCGGGCAGGGCAGTGGGATTGAATCGCTCTTTTCAAAGAGCCGGCACAGACTAGATGGGCCGAATGGCCTCCTTTTGTGCCGTAAAATTCTATGATTCTATGAAATATCACTTTACAGTCTATTCTGTGAAGCGCTTGGAGACGTTGATAGGATGTGAAACACACTATATCAAACGCCAGGATTGCTATTAACATGTAAATCATCAAATGTTTGTTATGGAGAGCAAAGCTTCCACGGTTCTTGAATCCGTAGAAGCTAACCCCAAATCACCCTACTTGCAGGCAGTATAAGTTGCTCTTCTTGCGGCTGTACCGGCAAAAACAATCGTCTAATCCTAGAATTTAACAGGTTGTCAAAATGGTGTCCTGAATGATGGACGTGGTGGATGTGAGAGAAGAGTGGGGAGAGTGTCGATAATAGAGAGGGAGGTTTGTGTGGCAGCTGATGTGCAAGGGAGAGATATAAAGGGGATGCGAACCTTGAACATTGTCACTAGCGAGCGATGCCAAGATGGCAATATTGACACTCACTGCTTGCACGAGTGACTGTCACTGTTGGCCCTCTTGTTGATCGCGTCTGTTTTCTTGTGCTGTTTGACTTAATCACATCGCTACAACTGCGGGAATAATGGTGACCGAGTGACTGCAGTAGCTGTATGAAGGAAGTGAAAAGTGCTCGCACTACCACTAGCTCAGCTCAAACACCATAGTGACCAGCTTAACACTGAGCCCATGGAGACCAGCTCAGCGCTAACCCCGTGGTGACCAGCTCAACGCTAGTACTATGGGGAGGCATTGTGACTGAGTACTCTGTGGGTTTAATGCGGAGTTATAGGTATTCTCTGTTATCTTTGTCTCGTTCTTCAACGGTTCGATTCCCTATCTCTCTCTGTACGTAGTAACTGTGAAAAGCTATTTCAGTTTGGATTAAACTGCATGGAGTTTACCAATTTTAAGTTTAAATCAAATGTGTAAACATGCAGTGAAGCGAGAACTGACACAAATGTCCTTGTGTGTAGTAAAATTTTGTAAATGTTCAGCAAGCTAATACATAACGAAAATTATACATTTCATCAAATTAATGCACACGAAAGGTAAACAAATGTCAGCGCAATGGGTTTGGTTGTCCCGCTATAGTGAGTTTGGTGTAGGAATCGACACTCAGAGCTACCACCGTGATAGACACATTCTTATTTCTAATCAAATTAACTCTTCAATTCATATGTTCGTTAATCTTCCAGGATCCTTCTATCGATATTTTACCACGATGTTTTAACCACACACGTATAGTCAAGTTTTATTACAGTATTACCTGTGAAGCGCTTTCAGACGTCTGGAAGATGGACAAAGTGCTGTTATATCTAGTTATATCTGATGAATAATCACGGACATAAAGAATTAACTCAGTTGGAATGGATTGCTGTCAACCAGTGGTTAGCGCACTCGATTTAAAAACGTGAGATATGTGATCGAATAACGAAGGTCAGGGCGAAACATTTGGAAAGTTTCCTTACTCTACACGTCTCATAATAGTAGCTCCATAACAAAACACAATAATAAAATCGGACATTTTCGTTCCACAATTGTTTGCCGGGATGCTGCTGTGCGCAATTGACTGCCTAGTTTGGCACACAAATATACAGTCAACTCGAATTAAAGTATACTCTGTGAAGCGGTTTGAGACGTCTAAAAGACGTGAAAAGACGTGACGACATATTTTTAAAAAAAATCAAATTAAAGGATTATTATGTTATTATAAAGAAGCCATTCTTTGCTGATCAATGTTTACGGCCAGATCAGTAAGTCACAAAGGCAGGGATGGGCAGAAGCGAACAATTCGGGAAGGCTCAATGACTGAGCGTCTATCTCTCTCTCTTTCTCTCTCTCCCTCCTATCTCATGCACTCTCTCAAACAAACTTTCCCACAATTTCTCGCCCAACCCAAATTTTGCATCTTATCTCCCACCTGACCATTTTCTCTTGCCATTTACACACTACTTATTTTTTTGCCCTTACACAGTTTCTACTGGTCTAGCGTATCGCTCGCACATTATTTCTCTCTCTATCAAATGCTCCCATCATCCTCTCCCACAGATATGTTCAATCTCCACAATCACACTCTCGCTGAATCACACATTCCCAGCCACAGACTCTCGCTACACTCATAGAATATTGCCCCGCTCTATTGTTCTCTCGCTCTACGTTATCTCCTCTCAATTACTTTCACTCTCATTGCCTTGATTTCCATATACATAGTATCTTTCTCCCCCTTCACATGTTCTCAATCCTCCACAACGCTCAGTTGACTTCGCTCAAACTTTCCCACACTCCCCCCACCCCACAACTTCGCTCTCTTCAAACTTGTCTCCATGTTTCTGCGAAAGATTCTCCCTCTCCTTCACACACACACTCTCACCATCCGTCTGTCTTACCTTGCAATCAGACACTTCCTTCTTTTAGCTTCTTTTACAGTCACTCTCTTCCGCTTTCCCTCATTTGCACTTTCTCCCTCAGCCTTCCATCCCGCCCAGGCTCTATCTCCGCTCTCACAATCATTCTCTCTTTCAATGGTCACATCACTATCCGCATCTTCCTGACATTCGTCCTGTGCAAATCACTCAATTTGAACCTCTTTCCTTCCAGGTCTATCTAACGGACAAAGCGGTAAATTAAGCAACAGCATTTCTGATTAACATGCTCAATATCACTCATTCTCGCTCTATGTTTCTCTCTACCACACACACACAATCTCTGGTTGCGCCTCTCTCACACATTCAGTACACCCTCATCCCCTCCCGCCCCGCCCGCCCGCACCCCCCAGCATCTCTCCTTCACTCATATTTCTCTCTCTTGGAATTTCAATCTCATTCTCGCTCTCTCTCACAAACACAGTGTACCTCCCTGCTTTTTCTCTCTCAAACACTTGTCTCATTCATTCGCACTCACCCACACATTGTGTGTCTCACTCAGCTTTTTCTCTCCCTCCCTCCCACCATCGGTATGAAATCAATCACTCACTGATTCAATCATTCAGTTTGTCTCTCACTCAAAGTTTCTCTCACTCAGTCTATTTTTCCCAATCCGTCACACACAGTCTCTATGATTTTCTATTTCTCAGGGACAGTTGATGCGAGATGCAGACCGAAACTGGCATTGACCAATTTGACGATGGGTGAAGAAAAGATGAGTGAGATCACCTCGTCGTCTCCAGCCAATGAGCTACACTCTGACCGTGGCGTAGACTATACCAGGGTCCACATTGGCATCTCGGGCAATCTGAATCCGGTTTCCTAACGCCAAATTTGCGTAGGTGATATCAGCGTCCTGCAAACAGGCCAACAATTAGCACATCTGTAATGGATAGTGGGAACCCACCCGATCCCTCCACCCTGGGAGGCCAAAACCATAGCCCTGTGTGTGTGTCTTTCGTTACGTGAGTATTTCTCTCATTGATTCTTTCCCTCACACAGTCTCCTTGTGTTTGAGTGTGCAAGTGTGTGCGTTAGTCTTGCATCGTCCATTCATTGGAACCCCATACTCCACTCTCTGTTTGCTGTTTCCGTGACCTCCTATCCACTCACCAACCTGTCATTCCCCTCTGCTCAGCAGGCTCTGGCCTGCTCCACATCCCGCGTCCCACCCAGCCAAGCATTGGCGTGGAAGCCTTCAGTCAATTTGCCCCCAACCTCTGCATCTCCATCCGTCTCTCTGCTCCCCCCCTCCCTGGGGTCTTTCAAGTCTCGCCTACAAACTTTCCTCTTCAATCGGCAACTCCTTCCCCGCACCGTCCTCAGCTCGATTCTAATGCATTAGCTGTTCAGCGCCTTCGAACTTCCTTCTGACAGAAAAGGCGCTATACAAATGTAATTGTGTTGTTGTTGCTCGCCTCTCTGTATCACTCAAGAAACTGATCAAGAACCTCTAATTCGACAAACTTCCTACTCATGCCCTTCCTATCCTCTAGATCCCAAACCACAGCGAGGGTCCAAATCCCTGACCGAGTAGCATATTGGAATATCCATGCACACATGCCAACATTTAAAGACAGAAACACAGAGACACGTACAAACACACAATACAAATACACACACTCACACATATACCTACACAGACACACAAGTGCACAACGAGAAACACACACACATACTCACAGATACACAGAGAGACAAAGTTCTGACCTAAGCTGTGCTGAGCCAGGCTGACACACAGCCTGAACGATGTGCTGAGCCACGCTTGTTCAGGCTGATACAGGGCTATGCTCGTCTGACACAAAGACTGAGCTGGTATAGAACCTGAACAAGGCTAAAACAATGATCCTGTCTACTCACCGCTGGAGGCTCTGAGCGTGGAGCTCTTCCTACCGTAGCATCTGAAACAAACACAAACAGGAATTAACAGCAGTAATGTATCAATATAACTCACCGGTATTCATCGATAACATTGATGATATCAACAATTACAAATCATAACTATTCACGAAAATCAGAATGACGATTATGTGGCAAAGAGTGATCTATTAATATTCCTTCCATTTAATAGAAATCGTTATGGCATTGTCAAAGCATCCCAATGTGCTTCAGAACTGACGCTGTATAGTGGAGTGACTGTGTTCCTCCTGATGTCAAAGTAGCTCCTAAAATTATTGTTGTCTTTGTTGCTGTGTGTTGTAAAAGAGGGCAACACAACATCCAGTTTGCGCACACTGGAGTCCCACAGACACACAGTTAGACAAATTACAGACACAGCAGCAAACACGTGCACACCCACAGCTAGAGTAAGAGTGACGGTGAATCACAGAGCCAGAGAGAGAGAGAGAAGGCAACAGAACCCTGCCCTCGGATTTGGCGGTATTTCTTGAGCAAGCGATGGATTTGTGAGTGACTCGGTCACATGGCTGACCAGGCCTGTGTGTGACCAGCTCCTTTCCCTCTGGGCCCAAACCCAGGAATCCCCTCACTCACATGTGATGTTGCTGGTTTGTGGGCCACCTCTCCCAGGTACATTCCTGAAAGAAAAAAATCAAAGAGGAAAGAGGAATAAATGTGCTGCTGATTTATTGAAGAAGAAAACAGAGCTGAGATCTGGGATCCTTTCAGCGCCAACCAAAAACTATTGTCTGTCATTTGGGGGAAAAAGTCGCGGAGATGGCCCTGACAGAGTTGGTGTTGAATGAGCAGCACATAGGTGAGTAGGTCGAACGGCCGCGTCTGTGCTACCACTGTCTCTGCTGCTGCAATTGGAAAAGGAGATGGAGGGTTGCCAGATGCCGATTGCAAAACCCGATTAAACGGCACAGCTCTGGCTTGGTATTGGAATAGTAAATCAGGGTAACCGATTTCAGTGGGCCAGCCGGGGTGGCTGGGGGTTGGTTAGTAAGTTACAATTTGAAATTACTCCACAATTCACTGTAAAATTTTGATTTAAGTTTATACGTGGTCTGGAGCAGCCCTCTGTCTGGTTTCTACGAACCCATCATCCAAGTTATGAGTTCCAAAGCCTTGGGATTTCTTTCCGAGGTAAAGTTAGCTCCATAGAAGGTAATTTTGTTGTTCCAATCGGGGATCCTGTACATGGCATTTCCTGTGTTTGCAGTGCATATACAGTATCTCTGCCAACTGGTTAAAATGAGGAATAAGGACAAGCTGGCAAGAGCCGCGGTTTTGTTTGGGGAACTAAAATTTTCACATTTTGTACCTGTTGGGTTCTCACCAGCCAAAACCTGATTGCTTTAAATTGGTATCTCTGTCTCTCAAGCTTCATTCTGTTTGCTGAGGTGGAACCACACTATGTATTACGGTTGTGTCTTGCAAAGTTAGCAGAAGCTGTGTGGGAAGACTCCCTATCCACACTGCCTGCCCTATCTCTTGCAGACGAGTGTCTGAAAGAGCACCAGCACAGTCATGATGGCGAAAGAGCAGAGAATGGGATTAGAGTAGAGAGTTTCACTGGGGAGAGTATATCAGCACAGAAATGTTAGGGAGAGAGCCAGAAAGGAATCAGAGTGGAATAGAGAGCCTCAGTGAGGGAGACACGATACATCACTGAATGTGGTTAGTGTAGGAATGTACTTACATTGTGCCATGCTGTTTACCTGCAAGTAGAAAATCGGATAAATGATTAAAAAAACATATTCAGTACTTGTTTATTGTTACAAATTTAGTGATAATAATTTTCCCCTGATAACCAGTGTCAAAGCCCTTTTTATGGAATCATTGTCATTTGCAATCTCCTCTCCCCAACCCCACCCCATCGATTCTCCACCTGCATCGGAGGAGTACTTTTTATCTATTTTGCCCCCGCTCTCTGGAAACCCATTGCTGCTTTCCTATGGATTAATCCCTCGCTACTACCCATGCGCTCAAACAACTATCTCTTCTATCTAATAATGTTAGCACCATTCATTGTAACAAACACTGCAAAGCATTCTTATGCTTTACTATATTACATTATCTATAATATACTATATTATGATTAATAATAATCTTGCAATTAGTATAAAGCTTTTCACGTCGCCTGCACGTTTCAAAGCGCTTCACACAATATATTTTAAAGTAAAGATATTGGATTCTTTTGTGCAGAATGTGCCAGCCAATTGCGTGCAGCAATGTCGCACACACAATAGTAGTGACAACTCTATTATTGAAATAACAACTCTAATATTGTTTTTAGGGGGATATTATCAGGCGTACGAAGTAAGAAAACTCGCCCAATAATTAGCTCTGTTGGGAATCGAATTAATGGTCCTATGTTCGCAATTTGATTAGGGGAAATGTTGGTGAGGAACATGGAAGGGATAATCTCCTTTCTATATTTGAACAGGACACAAGATTTTTTAAACCAACAAGAGCTGACTGACGCACATGAGTTTAATGGTATCATTGATGCTACAAACTTAAGAGATTAACGTGCAAGCAACATGATCAAACTGCGGTAGCATCTGTACTGGCAATCTATCTTGAAGAATGCTCTCATACTGAGTGTCTCACTGTCTACATAATACTAACTTTGAAATAGTTATGCACAATAAGTTAAATTTAAAATTGTCCATTGTTTTGTTAATACAAATAAAGACATGCCTATCTGATTCAGCAAGTGCGATAATATCTACTGTCTCTCGGGAATAAATGTGTTGTTGAACTGTAGAATCCTGTATCTTGCTTGAAAGAGAAGACATATCGCAAGCTAGAGACCTGCATATGTTTCCCGGGCTGGGCAGACTGTTGGGGAAGTTTCCATACCTCACAAGGTTCTGTTTAGTTGATCAGAACAGCAGTAACACAAGTAGATATGTAAGAACCCGGTTGCTGGCTGACTGTTGGCATCCATTTTCAGGGGATAATATCCCTTCAGCAATTGACTGCCGCATTTCATCCAGAAATATACAGTCTATTCCCTTTACAATATATTATGTGAAGCTCGTTGAGGCTTCGCGAAGCCGTTTCGAATGCTACGTCAAATGCAAGGTTTATTAATATTGTTCTTATTATTATTCATGTTGCTGCAAAGATGTTGTTCGCAATTGCAAATAGAGGGTTTTTAGTCAATTAGCTTCACACTATATGGTTGTAAGCGATGTAAGACGTCCAGAAGTTGTGAAAAGCAAAATATGAAATGCAAGAATTATTGATATGATTGCTATGGCTAGCTTTGCATTATTAATGCTAATCTTATGACAAGCGTTATTATTCTTATTACTGTGGGTTTGATAGCCCTGTTCTCCGGTTACCATCGGCACACAGAGCAGAACAGTAATACAGAGCGGTCAGCTGCAATGTTAGCTCGACACTTAGTCCTTCAACTCCATCCTATATCGATGACCACGTACCTCTCTTATATACACAGTATCTCAGGATAAACACAGTGATCATTATCACAGTGACAATCGCCACTGCCAGTCCCACAGTGTGCTTCCAGGTCCAGTTTGCTGGAGAGAAATGGGCAACGAGTTACTTGAAAAGTTAATATCGGAACACAAAGCATCACTTTGAAATATCTCAGTGAGGTACCACCTTCTCCTGACGTCTTCGAATGTGAAAAGCATGGAACAATGTAACTATACAGCTCAAATTTGGCTACTCCGATTAACACAGACAATTTTCCCTCCAGTTTGACCTCGTGAGAAACGCATCTTGGTATACCTTGTTAAAGACTATATCCCTTCCTCACTCTTGTCGCCTCGCCCCTCTCTCTTCCTATTTTCATATCTCGGCTCAAGACTTTACTTTTCGACCCCGCTTTCCGTCTCCCTTTCCACTCCACCCCCTGGCTGAGCCCCTTGATACTGCTATTAGGGAGCACTCTGAGAGCGTTATGTGAATCCCAGTTGTTGTTGTTCTTGTGATGTAACAACGTGAACTTGTGTAAAAAAACAAGTTGTCTAATGGAAAAAACGCACCGTGAAATGGTGTGGATTAGCTCAACATCGCTGTTTCTCATTCTGTTGGAAGGAGAGAGTGATTACGACCCTGAATTGCCTCGGTGGAGGCCGCTATCGAGTTTGGTTAGGAATCTGCTTCATCGCGGGGATGGCATTTTGCCTGGGTCAAGCACTGCAGGTAACCCCAGGAGGTAACAGGGAAATATAATCCACCGGTGTGAAGGACCTCCTTACAAGAGGAACAGCTGTAAATGGTCCCAATTTTCCATGTTGTTGTGTGAGAATTTACTCAGCTCTTACCCGGTTCAGAAATTTCCACTCGATCACTGTCTGGTGATGTAAACTCTCTGCCCTCTATGTGTGCACTGTATCTACACCAGTAATTTCCTGCACTGATCTCCGATGGAGTGAATGTGGCCGTGTGGTTATTCTGTGGAGTTTTATGTGATGTGATAAACCTGCCGTCGCTGTACAAAGAGAAATTGCTGCCCGGATACTCCCCCGTACAGGAGATCTCAGTGATATCGCCGCTCACAGATACTCGCGAATCCCTGATCAGGGAAATGTTGGGTTTCTGGAGTGGATCTGGAATGAAAAAGCGATAAAGATTATGTCATAAAGACTCGCAAAGTGAAAAGTACTCGTTTCGGTTCAGAATAAAAGTGACCATTTAGTTGTCTCATAGCGTGGAGTACAGAACAAGCCATGTTAAGTGTGGTGATGGGGAGGGGACTGAGGTGGGGGGGTTGGGAGGGGGTGAGTGGCAGACAACAGCAAG
This sequence comes from Hydrolagus colliei, assembly GCA_035084275.1. NCBI lineage: Eukaryota > Metazoa > Chordata > Chondrichthyes > Chimaeriformes > Chimaeridae > Hydrolagus > Hydrolagus colliei. The sequence goes on from JAYJKW010000399.1 coordinate 2,291,402, forward strand.
TTTTTCATTACCTAAAGGATGGAAGACGATGGTTGTGACGGGTTGGCCAGATAGGGCAGTGAGACTAAGATAACACTCAGCTCCAGATTTGGGCAGGGTGACACGAATGATGGCTGACCCTCTCTTGTACACTTCAGACGCATCCTCAAACAACAGGATACGATCGCGATCGGGGAATGAAACCAATAATTTAGGAGCTATAACTGCACACAGAGTCGATTGAGATGGTGCGACTCATTGAGCCTCAGTCTCAGCCCCACTCCCATTGCAGTCCAACATTCAGATTAGCATCTATTTTACCCCCACCGCCAGCTGAGCCGCACTCCCATCTCAGGCCCCATCACCAGCTGAGCCCTCAAAAACAGATCAACCCTCAACACCCACTCAGCGCCAAATCCCAGAAGACACCTGAACCCCAGCTCAGCCCTCAACACGAACTAGACCCATCTCAATCAACCACCGACCACAACCTGGGTTCAATCCCTCCCCATCTCAGCCCCCTCCCCAAAGGTCATCCACACCTCCTGCTCAGCCATTCTCCCAGCTCAGCCCCTCCCCCAGGAGGGGGCAGTGGTGGAGAGAGGGGGTGAGAATAAATGATAGAGATGGTGATAAGGGGGAATGTGGATGGAGAGGGTGGAGTGGGGGAGGGGATAACGTGCCGGGGGTTTGGGGAGCAACACAGGGGACACAGAGATTGAGCTGCGTGGCTGTCACTCGGTAGTTGGGGGCTTGGAAACTGTTTTATTGAGTGGACGGGTTTTCGCCCGGCTACAGCCAACACGAGGAGCCAACATGGAAAGCTGATCGATGTTGTAAAGATTGGCGACAGCAGGAGCTGCTGGAAATTGTCAAAACACAAGTAGGTTATTGTGTGAGATTTTACTGAACTCTTACCCAACACAGTGATTCCCACTCGTTCACTTTCTGGTGATGTGAAATCTCGGCCTCCTCTTTGTGTGGTATATTTACATGTGTAATTTCCTGCACCGATCTCCGATGGGGTGAATGTGGCTGTGTTGTTACTCTCTGGAGCTGTTTGTGATGTGATCAACTCGCCGTCTCTGTGTAAAAAGAAGTTGCTGCCCGGATAGTTCCCAGAACACGAGATCTCAGCATTTTCCCCTGTCACAAACACCCGGAAATCTGGCTTCAGGGAAATGGTGGGAATCTGTAGCGGATCTGGAATTAAAACACAGTAACGATAATCGCACAAACACTTGCTGTGTGACACGGATACGAATCATGTCAAAAGGGACCATTTCCTTGTTTCGCAGCCCATGTGTTTTAGTGAGAATTAGAGGTAGGTGTTTTGTGGCACAGTTTTGGGACGTAAACAACAAAAACAATAAAATTGGCATTTGTAAAGCGACTTTCACATCAGGAGGACGTCCTCAGGTGCTGGCGATTTCCTGCTTCAGTCAGGAAATGAGCTGCGGTCATTGTGAGTTGATGGTCAGTGTGAGCTGGGAGTCAGTGTGAGATGGGCTCAATGTGATCTGGGGCTCAGTGTGATCTGGGGCTCAGTGTGAGCTGGGGCTCAGTGTGAGCTGGGGGACAGTGTGAGCTGGGAGTCAGTGTGAGCTCCGCTCAGTGTGAGCTGGGGGACAGTGAGAGCTGGGAGTAAGTGTGAGCTGGAGAACAATGTGAGTTGAGACTCAGTGTGAGGACGGAGGCCGTGTGTGCTGGGGTCAGTGTGAGCTGGGGAGAGTGTGAGCTGTGGGTCAGTGGCACCTCTCCCTTTTCTCAGTCTGAACCCTGTGCTCAGCCCATCCCCCAGCTTGGAGCCCCTCCCGTTCTGCTCAGTCCCTCCCACTGTAATCAGCCCCGCCGCCCGTGATCAGCCACTCCCTCTGTACTCAACCGCCATCTGTATTCAGCACCTTCCCCTGCACTCAGCCCCTCCCCCTGCACTCAGCCCCCTCCCCTTGACGTTAGCCCCTCCTTCTGTAGTTAGCCCCTCCTTCTGTAGTTAGCCCTTCCTCCTGTACTCAGCCACTCCCCATTCACACAGCCGTTCCCCTTGCAATTCACCCCTTCTACCTGCAATCAGCCCCTCCCAATGTACTCAGCCCCTCCCCCTGTACTCAGCCCCTCCCCCTGTACTCAGCCCCTCCCCCTGCAATCAGCCCTTCCGCTTTCACTCAGCCCCTCACTCTGTACTCAGCCCCACCCCCAGTACTCAGCCCCTCCCCCTGCAATCAGCCCTTCCGCTTTCACTCAGCCCCTCACTCTGTACTCAGCCCCACCCCCAGTACTCAGCGCCCACGCTGTAGTCAGCCCTTCCCCCTGTACTCAGCCCCCTCCCCCCCCCGCTGTACTTATCCCCTCCCACTGTGATCACCCCCCCCCCCGCTGTAATCAGCCCCTCCCCCTGTACACTGCCTCCCCCCGCTGTACTCAGCTCCTCCCCTATGTGCTCGTTGCTCACCCACCACGCACACACACCCCGAGAGTGAGATGATGACCAGAGACAGAGTTATTTACCTGAGCAGTTGACACCGACATCATAGTTGTGTGTGATCCAGCTATAGTGACCCCAGGGCTGTGACTCACAATCCCTCAGAGCCGCCTCACTGCCTCTGCACTGAACAGCAGACGTCACAATGGTACCTGACCCTCTCCCATAGTGAGCTGTCCCTGGTGCTGATAGCGCGGCCCCACAGCCCAGCTCCTTACACACCACAGCCGCCTCCTCCATACCCCAGACACGATAGCCATGGTAGCCATGCACTGTACCCCATCGTCCATCATGGTAAACCTCCACTGTCCCAGCACATGGGCTGCCACCATTCACCAGCCTCACAGTCGCACTCACTGTAAAATAATAATAATCCTTGTATTTCTTATAGCGCTTTCCACAACTTATCAACGTCCCAAAACGCTTCACAGTAGATACTGTAAAGTGAATTGTCTGTATATATTTGTGGGCGAGAATACCATACACAGAATTAACAGTCTGTGTGTAGCTTGATTTCAAGTCTCCCGGGATAATACAATATAAATGCCCAGAGCTCGTGTCTCATTCGGAGGGTGTGTCTGGGGGAATAAACAGTACAACAACAAAAACGACGAAATGAATCCCATGACTGGTGACGACGTACAGTCCACATTTCGATTTCACAATAACAGTAACAATTATTTCATTAGGGGTTGTACTCAAAGCAGCTAAATTTGCAACCAAACGCTAAAATATGGAATAAAGATTTCTGTGTTGATATATTTTATATTATTATATGATTATACTTTACATTACCTTATTATATTATACATTATGCTAATATATTTTATTTATTATTATTTAAAAGCGCTAGATGAAGGATTATTTATATTATTATAGGGGATTGCACGCATACATCACCTCACGGCTGGACTACGGAAACTCTCTCCTCGTCGGCCTCCCCAGTTCTTCCATTCACAGCCTGCAGGTCATCCAAAACTCTGCAGCCAGTGTACTATCCCGCACCCGCCTCTGCGACCACATAACCCCCACCCTCGCCCATCTCCACTGGCTCCCCATCCTCCAGAGGATCGAGTTCAAGATCCTCATCCTCACCTTCAAGGCCTTACATGGCCTTGCCCCGCCCTATTTAACCGAGTTACTCTCCCCATATAAGTCCACTCGGGCACCCCGTTCAGCAGGACTTAGCGTGCTCCAAGCCCCCCGCCCGAACCGCCGCACCATCTGAGGCCGGGCCTTCAGTTTCTCCGCTCCCAGTCAGTTGAATTCCATCCCCCAATCCTTCCGCCTTGATTCTTCCCTTTCCTCTTTCAAGGCCAGTTTGAAGACTTTCCTCTTCGATCGTGCCTTTTGTTCCCCCCGAATGTTTCGACGTCCCCTACGTGTTTCACCCCTTCCAGAACACTCCTCTTCCAGCTCGGGTCACACGCCTCCTGTCAAGCACCTTGGGACGTCCTCCCGACGTGAAAGGCGCTTTATAAGTTTAAGTTGTTATTGTTGTTTGTTGTTGGATTATAACACAATACATTCTGTAAGGATACTTTATATTAGAATAATATATTATGTTTTTTTATTATAGTTTATATTATAGTGTGTATTATATTCCAGGGCAGCACCTTTGGCAAAGCTCCTAATGCCACACACCTGATGTTAATCCCTGGAGAGAAAAAAACATCACTACAATTGTTCACCTCAATCGACAAATGTTTGTGCCAGATTGCTATGTACTGCTGTTTGCCATATTTCAGCCACAAAACATACAAACACTACAGTTTGAGCTGTTTAGAAGCCAAAACGCGGTATATAAAATTTACCGATTAAGATATATTATGTTATAAATAATTTTACAATATGTGAGAGGATTATACATCAAGTAAGACGGTTTTACTTTACGTTAATGGTATTTCGTTGTAGATTTTTGTGCTTTATACAATAGGAGATCCCTTAAATGTATCCTTTTGTTTTTACATGGTTTCGGAATATATTAGTGCAGGTGTATCTCTCCTGAATTGTGTGTAATGTTTTCTATTGCTGCTTTGTTGCGGGAAACCATGTTTAAATCATGTTTTGCCCCTGAGCGTACATTTTTTCAAAACAACAAGAACAAGATTACATTTATAGAGCTCCATTCACTTCAGGATGACGTCCTAAGGCGCTGAACAGAGAGATCGAGAACCGAGCAAGGGAGAACGGCATAGTACGGGGGAATGGCGAGAGAGAGATGGAAGGGGAGGGAGAGATTTGGGAAGGCAACAGAAGAGCAGAGGAGAGTTTTGATAACGCCATTGAAGGAGGCGAGCAAGGAAACGAGGCAAATTGACTATTGGATGGATGTGGGGGCAGAGAGGCTAAAATCCTGGCAACATATCGGAACATGGAGCTGACAAGAGTTCGTTGAACGGAGTGATCATGCAGGTTCATAGTGGGACAGCAAGTTGATGGAGATATGGGGTGTGGCAAGGCCACCAATGGCCATAAACTTTCGGACGAGGATCTTGAATTGGATCCTCTGTGTGATGGGGAGCAGAGGGAGCCAGGCATGTGAGGGAGTGATGTGTTCGCGGAGCTCGGTGCGTTATATGCATTATATGAACCTAACTTGCTTTCTGATTATTATCTTTTTATGGATGATTATCATGCTTTATATAATAGAAGACCCGCAAATCTATGACCATGGTTTTCTACGTTGTTGCAGGATATTCTGCAAATATACAGTCCCGCAAATATATAGAGGATTTTCCTGCTCTCTTTCCCCCTACCCCGACCCCTCCTCTTTCTATCTTTCCCCCCCCTTTTCTCTTAATCCCAATTCCATGACTGTTTCTGGGACACTGCTGTGCGCAATTTGGCTGCAGCGTTTCACCCACAAATATACAGTCAATTTTCCTACTCTCCTTCATCCTGCCCCGACCCCTTCCTCCTGACCTTGTCCCTACCTAACTGTACAGCGCCTTGGGACGTCCTTTCGACATCAAAAGCGCTATATAAATATAAGTTGGGATTGATTGATTGATTGATTGATTGATTGATTCTAGTACAGAGGGAACAGCGTGTGATTTTCTCTATCACTGCTTTGTTGCAAAAACCCATGCTCACCTCACAATTTACAGTTTAATGTAAACTTTGTTTTTTAAAAAAGAGTAGCTTATCCATGATTTGAGATCAATGATATCAAATTTGCCCATAACCCTCTCACTATAATACAAAAACAACAACAACAACTTCAATTTATATAGCGCCTTCTCCTAGAAGGTATAAATCATAGCTAAAATGTTGCACTATAGGGAAATACACAGATACTCACAGACACAGACATTGTGATTATATTACTACAGATTCCAGCTCAGGCCAAGTTACACAGTTTATAAAGAACCACAGAGTTAGACACATTCACATCCAATACTGGCCACATGCTCACAGCTCATTGACATGAGTGTTAGTCTTTCGTGAGGGGGGATATAACAATAGAACAACAAATATAATAAAACCCCACAAGCACAGCCCCCTGCCCACACGCACAGCCCCTCCTCACACACAGACTCCTCCCAACACATACAGCCCCCTCCCAATAAGCATAGACCCTCCCCGCATGCACAGCCCCCGCCCACCACCAACAGCCCTCTCCGACCAAAAACAGCCTCCTCACCACAAACACAGCACCCTCCCCCCTCAAACAGCCACCTCCGCACAAGCACAGCCCCCTCCCCACAAGCACAGCACCCTCCCCACAAGCACAGCCCACTCCCCACGCACACAGCCACTGTCCCACACGCACAGCTCCGTCCCCACATTCGCAGCCCCCTCCCCCACACACAGCTCCCTCCCACAAACACAGCCCCCTCCTCCAACACAAAGCCCCTCCAATACAAAGCCCCTCCCCACATGGGCATACATCAACCCACACGCACAGCCCATCTCATAGGCCCAGCACCCTGTCCACATGTATAGAAGTCCTAGCTCAAGGCACCTCCACCCTCCACATCGGCATAGACCCCCCAAATAAGCATTTCTTCCCCTCAGTGCGCAGCCACATCTAGTGCAGTCTCCACAGAAAAGGCCGCACAGGACATAGGCTCCCTCCGCACAAAGCATAGCTCATTGCCCCCGTCCCCACCCCTCCCCCTTGGGGATAAAACTTGCCACAAGGTCAAAAGCTGCCCCAGGGCACAGTTGATAATAATAAAAATAATAAAACTTTATGCAGCACTTTCCACGTCTTATCAACGACCCAATGCGCTTCAAAGAATACAGCAACGTCCCAAGTTTAGGACAAGAGCAGCTCGGGAGGGAGAAGACAAGAGGGAAGAAAGGGGGAAAAATAGGTACGGACCAGATCAGGGGGTGAGTGGGGTTGTGGTTGGGGGAAGAAAAGTCAGAAAATTGACTGTATATTTGTGGGAGAAACACAGCAGCCAAATTGCACACAACAGTGTCCCACAAACAGTAGCGGAAATGGGACCATGATCCATATGATCCAAATGATCCACAAAGGGCACAGCTCACCCCAAGGCAACATCACCCCACAGGGCATAGCCACCAGTCCAGAGACAGAGCCCACCCCCACCCCCACATTCACACAGGCAAAGCAGCTCCCTCATTCGCCCCCAAACCTCAGCTTCCCCCGAGACACACCAAGTTATTAGCAAGATATCGAGGCTGGTCTGTGAGGGTTTCAAGTCTAATTCCCCAGTGTCACTAACCTGCAGATTCCACCGTAGTTCCCACACAAAATAGCACTGCACAAGGAAAAATAAAATAAAAGTTGGAATGAGTAACACAGTAATTCACACAATTTGGTCTGTCCAGTCACTCACACGAGTCTCAGACAAATTGGGTTTGGTAATGGACCAGAATCAGAAAGTCCCCTCTTTTTCTCTTTCACACTCATTCCTCTCACTTATTTCCCTCTCTCTCTCTCCTCCCCACTCTCCTCTAACACTTACCTTCTGTCTTATCACTTTCCTCTCGTGTTTCCCTCTCTCCCTTCTACTGTCTCCTCTCTGCTATGTATTCTCTGCCTCTCTCCTCCCTCTCCTGAAACAGTTTCCCCAATATCCCCGTCTAATCACAACCATTGCCAGCCCTCATTGGGTGCCTGTCCCCAAGAGGATCGATTAAAAGATACTCACACTTATCTTAAAATCCCTCCGCTCCTCTGCACCCTGCTCCCTCTCTGGTCTCCTCTCTCCTGAAACCAACACTTATTGCCTTCGCTCCACTAGGTCTGGATTCCTCCATGTCCCCTGAACCCTTCCCTCCACCCTCGGCAGCCGTGACTTCAGCCAGGACACCCCGAGGCTCTGGAATTCCCTTCATCACTACTTTCACCTCGCCCCCTCTCTTCCCACCTTCAGGGCCCAGCTAAAGACCTTGCTCTCCGACCGCGTCTTTGGTCACCTTTCTGCCCCTGACCCTGGCTCGGTCCCGGGATCTACTATTGTGATGCGCTCTGAGACGCCTTCTGGCATGGAGGGCGCCATACCAATTAAAGTTGTTGTTGTTGACATTTGAGAGACGAACAGGAGCTAATGGATATCCCTGTGATTGGGTTGTTGACAATACTCACAGATTAGGAGAAGCATAACGAGGATGAGTAGGAGCTAGTCAGAAACAGAACCTGGAGGTTTGCTTCTATGTTCGGAGAGGGGTTGTGGGTCTCCACGGATTAGGAAATAAAGCTCACGGAGATGATCTTCGGAGATGGCCTTGCTGTTATCAATGAGCTCTGTGATCCTCAAACACCAACTTGTCTATAACACACACACACACGCACACTCACTCACTTGTTCACTCGCTCGCATGCACGCACGCACACACACACACATGCACACCAACTCTCTGCTCTGACTACAGGAAAGCAGGACAACTTACGATCTATTTTACCAGAACAACACCTCTGTCATTCAAACCCCCGCCCACTGTATTTCTGTGCAGTTGCTGTTAACCTTGTGAGCTCTGTGCTCAGAGGATAAATGTGTTTAGTGCATTAATCACCAGAAATGACCCCCAACTCTAGGCAGGATATTGAGGCCTTGGAGAGAGTGCAGTGGAGATTTATCAGGACGATACCAGTGTTCAGTGAATATATGTTTAAGAACATAAAAATTAGGAGCAGGAGTAGGCCATTCGGCCCTCTGAGCCTGCCCTGCCATTCAATAAGATCATGGCTGATCTACTCACCTAACTCTGATTACCTGCCCTACCCCCTATCCCCATATCCCTCTATTTTTTAAACATCTATCAGTCTCAGCCTTGAAAATGTTCAAGGACTGAGCATCTATAGCATTTTGGGGTAGTGAATTCCATCAATTCACTATTTATTATTCACATTAGTAGTGAATTCCATAAATTTGCTACCCTCTGAGTGAAGAAATGTTTCCTCAACTCTGTTCTAAAAGGCTGACCCTTAGTTTTAATACTGTGACCCCTGGTTATGGATTCTCCTGCCAGGCGAAACAGTATTTCAGTGTCTACTTCGTCTAGCCCTTTAAGAATCTTATATGTTTCAATAAGATGCCCCCCAATTCTTCTGTACTCTAGATAATACAGCCCGAGTTTATTCAACGTATCCTTGTTTGCCTTGTTTGCTTTAATAAGTCTCACATGATTAGTTTGTTGTTATTGGTATCTGACATCAGAATTTGCATCAACAATATTTTTATGAAGAAAGTCCTTTGGGCCATGTGATCTCATGGATCCAGTACATCCCCTCCATCCTTCTCATCGCAAAGTATCAAACTGGTATTTGAATGCATCTGTGAGTCATTGTCTCTATCATATTTTCCACTAACCTGTTTAACTCTCTCGAGCTCTGCAGATACCAGATTTTCTCACTCTTTCTCTCTCTCTTTCTCCATCCAAAGACTCGTAGTTTCGCTGAAGACTTACAATCATTAAATAGTACGGCATCACAATATTACATTATGATGTCCAGAATACGTAAAAAGTGCTATCGCAAATGCAAGGATTATTATTTCTGTCTGTACAATTAACTCTCTGTTGCGATTTTTCACTGTCTGTCTCTCCCCTTATCTCTCTCTCGCTTTTATCTCCACAGACCACAGATGTGACCAGCACTGCTTCCAATGTCTTTTGCAGAACTCGTTGCAACACATGTCTCACCCTTTATCTCTCTCAATCTCTGCTACAGAAAAACACCTGCCAGTTTGAAGCTGATTCTCACGAACTGCAGCAAGTTATTTTGATGCAGTGTGAGCTGCCCTGACAGGAACCTGTGGGTAGAGCTGGACACACATCAATGTGGGTGCTATTGACAGGAAAAAATTACTTTGCTGAGTTTAGATGAGTTTTTGCTGTAGTTACAATCCCCCAGATCAATAATCAATCCTAACTCCAAACTTAATGGTTAGTCGCTGAATGTCTGTTTGTGCAACATCCCTGTTTACAAATTTGCCTAGAAGACATGAAAAGCATTACATCAAAATCAATTATTATTACTACATGTGTTTGCCTACAAACAAAGATTTCCTATAATTTACAAGTTTTATCATAGGTCAATTATAAGAAAATATGGATGTGGGAACTACAGATATTCAATCTGATCTGTTAATCCCTTTTTTCATTTACACAAACATTCTTTATTTAGATACTTCCTTTTTTACTTCTCCAGACCTCCAGGACTCTCAATGCTAATAGCAGCACAGCCCAGCCTGGCTTATTGGCAGGGATTGGAAAGACAGCCCTGTCATCGAGGGCAGGGAATGCAAAGCTCTATGTAAGCAGCGAGGAAGCTTGGCAGAGAGCGACATCATTGGCAAGCCTTGTAGTTTAGCTGGACAGACTCTAAAAGTTACCACAAACCACAGTCTGAATTCAGTAACACAAAATAGCTCTGAAGTCGTAAATAAGTGCAAATGCAGGCAATGACTTCAGATTTTGTGTACTTGTTGTTCTAGTTTGGTTAGCTTCTGAAGATTAACGTCTCATAACCGTTAACAAACATACAAAAAATATTTGATAATGTGGACGATAATAGGCTGTGAATCCAAAGATCAGGACATTAACAATGAAAGCTGCGATGTTCAGTACAGCCTCTGAAATGCTTTAACAATTTCTAAAGGGGTCAACGGTGTGGCAAACGCAAGGAAGATTTTAAAAATCACTTACGTGATCTTTTCTGGAGTTTAGGAGGATATATTTCTCACAGCGTGTGAGGAGACATTAGAATGATATGGTTGACGTGAAAATATGCCAGTATATTTAAAAGGGAACATGGTGTGTTGAAAGGGGAGAAGAGGGATGTAGGAGGGTGGAATAAAATGGAAGGAGGGAGAGCGATAGAAACATTGTGATAACTGGCCTGTTTCACTGGATTATTCTATGCGTTTTCTTTTATTCCGTGAACCAATACACAGTTAACCTACATATGAGAAATCATCTGTGCCTGTGTTGTGTACAGTTTTTAAATATAAAAGTCTACAGCTCTGGTGTACAGAAATCAGGTGAGAGTTTGTGACAAATGGGAGCTTTGCTATAATTGAAAATGCAGTCAAAGAAATGAAAGATTTTTCTTTTTTTCTCCAGAAATACTTTCAGCTGATTATAGGCATTCCATTGTTAGAATACACAGTTGTTCTCCAAAAGCGTATCTAACCTATATCTCCCTATTCTGAATAATTGAGCCCAGCTAAAGGCTGTGGTATATCACCTGCAACAATTCCTGAATTAAATATATGTTTGCGAAATCATACTAAATATCGAAACTATTCTGCTGTATCAATCCAGGCCTCTGTGTTGCTTTGAGGAATAAACGTTTAACTTAAGAGTTCGCCAAACCTGCTTTTCAGATCATTTAAATCAAATTAAATTAAATTTTGTCAGCTTTTCAGATCAATTTAAATCAAATAAAGTCAGTCTCCAGTCTGCAATACCTTGGGGGACCACAGCGGGAGCAGACATTTCTGCCTTTCAAGCTACAAGTTTAGTAGAATATACTGCAATATGTATTGCAGTTGTCTGGTGCTTTCATAGTAATGTGTAATCATAATGACATCAACAAGAACAATATCAACAACAGCGTTACATTGGCAGCATGGCTTTTGTTAACCGGCAGAAGATTAAACTGGCGGAATCTGCTTGATGTGAAATCTGTTCGTCAATCAATTCACAATAAACCCAGGAGAAATGTGAGGCTAAACTTTGCCAGGACATTGTCTGAGACAAATTCTCCACTTGATGTCCAGAGGGCAAGTGAGATACTGAACTACCTGGGAATCCCTCTGATTTCAGTAGGTTTTGAAGTATAGCTTCAGGCCATCACTGCAGAGTTTACACGGTTTGGAAACGCCTGGTTTGATCAGGAAGGAGCAGCCTGGCTTCTGTTCTGTCAACAATTTGTGGGACAGGTTGTGGATCTGTCTAATAATAACATAATTGTACAATAATAACTGAACTGTAATAATACCATTAATAACGATAATAATTTAATACTCAAACTGATACAGCAAATACATACAATAATAATGTATGATATAATGTAGTGCAAACATAATAATGTTTGCCTTTGCTATAGGCTTTTCACATCTCCTAAACATCTCAATGAGCTTCACAGAATATACTATAAAGTGAATTGACTGGACATTTGTGGGCAAAACGCGGCAGCCAATTGTGCACAGCAATGACACAACAATCATGGATTAAAGAGACCAATTTATTACAACAATAATACAAACAAACTAATAATAACACGAATAACACATCAATTTGATATATGTGTTTGTGGCGGACTCTGTGTGTGAGTGTGTGGCGCGGGTGTGTGTAGGGGGGGGGGGCGTGGCTGTGTGTGTTTGGGAAGAGGGTCTGTGTGTGGGGGGGAGGCTGTGTGTCAGGGGTGGGGGCTGTCTGTGTGAGGGGGGCCTTATATGTGGGAGGGGTTGTGTTTGCGTGGGAGCTCTGTGTGTGAGGGGGGGGCTGTGTGTCGGGGGGGCTGAGTGTGTGAATGGAGGGGGGGTTGTGTGTGAGTGGGGCTGTATGTGTGGGGTAGGGGGCTGTGTGTGTGGGGGAGCTCTGTGCTTGTGAGGGGGGGGAACTGTGTGTGGGAGGGGGTCTGTGTGTGTGGGTGGTTGTGTGGGGGGGCTATGTGTGTGGAGGGGGCAGTGTGTGTAGCTGGGGCTGTGTGTGTGACTGGGAGGATTGTGTGTGAGTGGGGCTATGTTTGGGGGGAGAGAATGGCTGTGTTTGTGGGGCTGGGGGTGGGGGCGGTGTGTGGGGCTCTGGGGGGGTTGGGGAGGGCTTTGTGTGGGGAAGTGGGGCTGTGCATGTGTGGGGTGATTGTGTGTGGGGGAGGCTGAGTGTATTTGTGGGGGGGCTGTGTGTTTGGGGCTGTGTGTGAGGGAAGGCTATGTGGTTGCGAGGGGGGAGAGTGGGACTGTGTGTGGGATGCACGCCTGTGTGTGAGGCATGTAGTTTGTGTGGGAGGGGCTGGCTGTGTGTGCGAGCTGTGTGTGGGGGTGTTGTGTGTGTTTGTGGGAGCTGTGTGTGTGGGGCTGTGTGTGGGGTGGGTAGTTGTGGGGGGGCAGTGTGTGGGGGTGGGTTGTGTGTTTAAGGGATGGTTGTTGTGTTTGACGGGGGCTGTTTGTGTGCGTGACTGTATTTGGGGCTGTGTGTTGGTCTGCTGTGTGTGTGGGAGGGGACAGTTGTGTATGTTTGTTGGGCGCTGTGTGTTTGGGGCTGTGTGTTTGTGGGGGGGGCTGTGTCTGTCTGGGCACTGTGTGTGAGGGTGGGTTTTGTGGGGTGGGATTGTGTGTGGGGTGGCGGGGCTGTGTGTGTTTGTGGGGTCTGTGTGTGGGGGGGACCTGTTTGTGTGCGGGGGTTGTGTGTGATTAGGGCTGTGTGTGTGCGTGGGGGGGTTGTGTGTGTGAGTGGGGCTGTATGTGAGTACGGGGCTGTGTATGCAGGGCTGTGTGTGGGGGGTGGGGGCTGTATGTGGCGGGCGTAAGGGATGTGTGTAGTTGTGGTGGGCCATGTGAGTGAGGGGGCTGTATGTGAGTGGGGCTCTGTGTGGGGTGCGGGGGCTGTATGTGGGGACTGTGTATTGGGGTGGTTGTGTGTGGTGGAGGTTGGGGGCTGTATGTGTAGGGGCTGTGTGAGTTGGGTGTGTGTGTGAGTGAGGGTGTGTGCTTATATGTGGGTGGGGGGAGCTGTGTGTGAGGGGAGCTGTGTGTGAGGGGGCTGTGTGGCTGTGGGTGTGTGTGGTCTGGGGGACTGTTTGTGTGTGGGTGGGGGGTTGTTTGTGGGTGGGGGGATGGTGTTTGTTTGTGGATATGGGGGCTGTTCATGTGCGTGCATCCGAGAATGTGTCTGTGTGTGTGTGTGTGTGTGTGTGTGGAGTGGGGGGGACTGTGTGTGCAGATGGGCTGTGTGTGTGTGTTGGGTGTTTGCCCAGGGTGGGAAGGAAAATACAGTGTGTAGTTGTGTGTGTGACAGAGGCCTGTGTGTGTGAGAGACAGAGAGAGAGACACAGAGGGCTGTCAGTGTGTGTGTCTCCCCCACTGTGAATGTGTGTGAGTGGGAGGATGTGTGACAGAGGCCTGTGAGTGTATGAATCTCTCTCTCTTTATGTGTTTGTCTCAGAGACACAGAGGCCTGTGTGTATTTATCTATGTGTGAGTGTATCACAGGCTGTGGAGATTTCTTTATCTCACCTCTCTCTCTGTGTCTCCGTCTTTTTGTGTCGCTTTTTATTCCTGAGGGTCACAAACATACAGCCTTCACAGCTTGAGACACACTCACAGACACAGTGTGAGACACACACACATATACACTGACAGGCCTGTGAGTCTGGTCACCAGAAATCAGAGACATAGCCTGCATGCATGTGCCCACCTACTGCAGTCTTGTAGCTCAGGGTGAAGCCTTGCACACATTTCCTTACTCCCCACACTCGCCTGATAATAATCCCTCAAAAATAAATTGTATAATTTTGTCACTTCAATCCATAACCGTGTGTGGGACACGGCTGTGCTCAATTGGCGTTTCATCCACAAATGTACAGTCACTTCACATTACAGTATTTTCTGTAAATTGCTGTGACGCATCTAGAAGGCCATGATTAATCGCGATATCAAATGCAAGGATTATTATTAGTTTTTGTATTACTGCTGGTGAACAGAGTTGTGTGAAGTGAAGAGAATTGCCCAACATTCACTTTGAACCACACGGGAATCTACCCAGGTCCTCTCACTGGCTAATTGCACACCCACACACAGTCACTCACATATAGTCACTCACTCACTCACACACACACTCTCACACATACACACTCACACACCACACAGATAAGACAAATTCGCTGCCATATTTTCCTCACAAAGTGTACAGTCGCATTACCTGATGGTGTATCATGTGAAGCGCTTTGAGATGTCTCAAAGACATGACAAGGCATGATATCAAATGCAAGGTTTATTATTATCAGACACAGTGAAACACAGAGAGAGGGGGTTACAGTGTCTCTGTGTGTGTGTGTTTGAGAATCAGTGCATGTCCAGTATAATCTGTGATTTCTGATGCCCAGAGACAGAGGCCTGTATGTGAGAGACAAAAACAGAGGCCTGAGTGTGTATGTCTCTCTCAGTGTGTTTGTGTGTCCCAGAGACACAGAGTCAGACACAAGAGGCCTGCGTGAGTGTCTCTGTGTGAGTGTCTCTCAGTCTAGAGAGGATGTCAGTGTTTCTCTGTGTATTTATGTTAGTGTCTCAGAAATACACACAAACTGAGACAGAGAGAAGGGTTACAACATGTTTCTGTGTATGGACATATGTCTCTCTCTCTCTCGCTGTGTCTCTTTCTCCATGTAATTCATTGCGCATGTATGTCTCATAGAGACACAGAGAGGCCAATGTATATGTGTGTCAAATATGTGTGTGTGTATGTCTGCATGTGTGTGTCATTTAAGATGACCAGAGGCACAGTGTGTGGTCAGAGAGAGAATGTGTATGTATCTCAGTGTCTCTATATGTGTTTATATCACACTGTCTCAGTATGTATGTTTGTCTGTCTCTGTCTCTCGCAGTGTGTGTGAGACACAGACAGACTACGTGTGAGTCTGTGATTTCTGATGAACAGAGACTGAGGCCTGTGTGTGAAAGATAGAGTCAGACACAGAGGTCTGTGAGTGCATATGTGTGTCTCTCTCTGTGTGTGCACAGCCCTGTGTGTGTCTGTGTGTGACTCTCCTTGTACTTGAGGCCTGCGAGTGTATATGTGTGCCTCCCTACTTCTCTCTCTATGTGTGCCTCCCTACTTCTCTCTCTATGTGTGTGTGTTTCCCCCACACCACTCTGTGTATAAGGCCTGTGAATGTGTATGGGTGTCCCTCTCTGTGTGAGTGTATCACAGGCTGTAGACAGGTCTCTCTCACCTCTTTCTCTATGTGAGTATATCACAGGTGTTTCACTCTCATATCTCTCTGTGTGAGTGTATCACAGGCTGTAGACAGTTCTCTCTCTTACCTTCGCTCTCTCTCTCTTATCTTCGCTCTCTCTCTCTCTTACCTTCGCTCTCTCTCTCTCTTACCTTCGCTCTCTCTCTCTCTCTCTCTTACCTTCTCTCTCTCTCTGCATATCTCATGATGTAGAGGTCTCTCTCTCTGTGAGTGGATTTCAGATTGTAGGTCTCCCTCATACACATTCTCTCACTCTGTGTGTGTACCACAGGCTGTAGAAACAACAACAACTTTAAATTATATAGCGCCCTCCACACCAGTGCAACAGAGAGTTTCACAACAACAGATCCTGGGCCTGAGCCAGGGGGAGGGGGAGAAAGGTGACCGAAGGCTCGATTGAACAGAAAGGTCTTTAGCCGAGACCTGAAACTAGGAAGAGAGGGAACGAGTGAAGGGAGTGAGGAAGGGAGTTCCAGAGCTTCGGGGGGTAGTGGCTGAAGGCACGGCCGCCGATGGTGGAGCGGAGAATTCGGGGAAAAGACCAGAACCAGAGTAAAGGCCACGGGTGCTGTTTGGGGGATACAGGAGGTCAGAGAGGCAGGGGGTGGAGACTCACTCAATCTCTCTCTCCCTCTCTCACACACACTCTCAGTCCCACTCACCCCCCCCCCCCCCCCCCCCATTTCTCTCTCTCACTCAGTCTCTCAGCCACTCGCTCAGTGTCTCTCACACTTGCTCAGTCTCTCTCTTGCTCTCATTCAGTCTCTCACCTGTTGCGGGTTTGGTGAGAGACTGAGAGACTCCAGTCGAGCTCGGACCAGTTCCTTTAGCCCCTTTGCTTCCCCCTGGCTCCTGGCCTCTGCCCCCCTCTCACACTCTGTCTCTCACACACTCTCTTGTCCCTCACACTTGCTCAGTCTCTCTCTCAGTCTCTCACACGCTCAGTTAGTCTCTCACACTCACTCAGTGTCTCTCTCTCCCTCTCACACTCACTCAGTCTCTGACACTTGCTCAGTCTCTCACCCTAACTCGCCCAGTCTCTCTCACAATCAGTTGCTCACTCTCTCTGACACACCCTCTCTCTCTCTCAGTCTCTATCATACTTGCTCAGTCTCACACTTGCTCACACTCTCAGTCTCTCTCCCTGGCTCACAGTCACTCAGTCTCTTGCACACTCAGTGTTTCTCTCCCTCCCTCCCTCTCTCTGTCTTTCACTCACACACTCTCTCTCTCTCTGTGTCTCTCACCAGTAGTGTTCAGTGACCAGTCGAGCTGGGAACAGTTCCTGTCGCCCCTTCGCTGCCCCCCTGGGACCTCCTCAACACCATGGCTCCCGTCGTCTCCTTGTCCAGTCGATGACACGGGTAAAATGTCCCCGCGTTCACCCCCCTCCATCATCCTGGCCAGGACAGGGAGCACAGCAGCCACACTCACCCTCACACCAGCAGCCCCTGGTGGGCAAGGGAGACAAGATGGGGGTCAGGGAGACACTGACACACACAACAGACAGTCTCACACACACAGCCACACACACACACACAGCCACACACACACACAGCCACACACACACAGCCACACACACACACACAGCCACACACACACACAGCCACACACACACACACACACACACACACAGCCCCACACACAGACACACACACAGCCACACACACACACACACACACAGCCACACACACACACACAGCCCCACACACAGACACACACACACACACACAGCCACACACACACACACAGCCACACACACACACAGACAGCCACATACACACACACACACAGCCACACACACACACACACACACAGCCACACACACACACAGCCACACACACACACACAGCCACACACACACACAGCCACACACACACACACACACAGCCACACACACACACACACACAGCCACACACACACACACAGCCACACACACACACACACACAGCCACACACACACACACACACACAGCCACACACACACACAGACAGCCACACACACACAGCCACACACACACACACAGCCACACACACACACAGCCACACACACACACAGCCACACACACACACACACACAGCCACACACACAGAGACACAGCCACACACACACACACACACACAGCCACACTCACACACAGCCACACACACACACACACACACACAGCCACACTCACACACAGCCACACACACACACACTCACACACAGCCACACACACACACACAGCCACACACACACACAGACACACACACAGCCACACACACACACACACACACACACACACACACACAGCCACACACACACACACAGCCACACACACACACACACACACAGACACACACACACACACAGCCACACACACACACACACACAGCCACACACACACAGCCACACACACACACACACACACACACACACAGCCACACACACACAGCCACACACACACACACACAGCCACACACACACACAGCCACACACACACACACACACACACAGCCACACACACACACACAGCCACACACACACACAGCCACACACACACACACAGCCACACACACACACACACACAGCCACACACACACACACACACACAGCCACACACACACACACAGCCACACACACACACACACACAGCCACACACACACACACACACACACACACACAGCCACACTCACCCTCACACCAGGAACCCCTATGTGGAGAGGAGAGGGGAGTCAGGGACACACACACACAGACAGCCACATACATACAGACACTTTTACACACAGCCGCACACAGACTCTCACACAGACACAAACACACATGTACATACAGCCACACACAGAGACACACTGACCATCACACCAGGACCTCCTATAGGGAGACAAGGGGGGGGGGGGGGGGGGGGGGGTCAGGGAGACACACACACAGACATTCATCCTCACACCAGGACCTGCTGACAGGGAAGGCAAGGGGAGGTCAGGGAGACACACACACAGCCACCATCACACCAGGATCTCATTTGGGGGGAGACAAGAGGGGGGTCAGGGATACACAGCCACACACACAGAGAGACTCTCACACACAGACTTATACACACAGACAGACTCACCCTCACACCAGCCTCTCCTACAAAGGGGGGGTGAGGGATACACACAGACACTCTCATCCTCACACCAGGACCTACAGGGAAGTCAAGAGTGTCAGGGAGACACACACAGACACACAGACACATATACACACACATAGATATACACACACACACGCACAGACACACACACACACACAGACAGAGACACATATATACACACACACACATAGATACACGCAAAGACACACACACACAGACACACACACACACAGAGACACATATATATGCACACACAGACACACACAGAGAGATACACACACACAGAGATACACACACAAACACACACACACACACACAGAGATACACACACACAGAGATACACACACAAACACACACAGAAACCGAGACTCTGTGCAGCGAGACAAGGGAGGTGGGGGGGGGGGGGTTAGTAAGACACAGACACAAACACACTCACTCTCACACATACACACTCCCACAGAGACACACACTCTCTCTCACACACACACACACATACAGCAGCTACAGGGAGACAAGGGGGGGGGGGGGGGTCAGGGACACACACACAGAGACTCTCTCACCAGGCCCTCCTACAGGGACACGCGCACACACAGACTCACCCTCTCTCTCTCTCTCTCTCCCCCTGACCGTCTGTACACAGACACCGCCCACGTTCTTCTCTGTCTCCGCCGCCATTGTGGACATTCAGCACGTGACTTGACCCGGTTTGATGACGCGTTAGCCTTTCGCGTCACTGTCTCCCAGGTAACCAGTGATTGGCAGGAGAGAGACACAAAGAGAAACACCCCCGTCTCCTAGGAAACGAGTGGTTGACAAGAGAGAGAGAGACACAAAGAGAAACACCCCCGTCTCCCAGGTAACCAGTGATTGCCAGGAGACAGAGAGAGTGACCCCTCCCCCCCATGACGTCACCAGGCTGACACTCCAGGTCATCACAGGGGGGATTGTGACGTCAGACCCGGCGATGGGTTTGTGGACAAACATTGTCTGTTTCCACGTTAGTTCAGACGGGAGAGAGGGAGCGACAGGACCCCCAGCCCCCACAGCTCAATAGCATTGGCTACACACACACTGGGATCAGGTAGCGCAGGGAACACAGTGACGTCACTGGGAGAGGGGTCAGCTTGTCACAGAGAGTCAGTGGGGGGGGGGGTTGTTGTGAAGGGAAGGTCGTTCTCTCGACATGAAAGGCATTATATAAATGTAAGTTTTGATTCATTCATTCGTTCGTTCGTTAGTTCATTGATTCATTCGTTCATTAATTGATTGATTCATTGATTCATTGATTGTCTGTTTGTCTGTTGGGGTTGAAGAGAGGCTGGGATCAGCTGGTGACAGCAGTGACTGTAGAACATCCAGAATGGAAGAAACAGGATGCAGGAAGGATGATCATTATTATAAAATAATAATAATAATAATAATAATAATCCTTGCATTTGATATAGCGCTTTCCACATCTTATCAACGTCTCAAAGCGCTTCACGGAATATACTGTAAAGTGAGGTGACTATATATGTTTGTGGGCAGATCGCGGCAGCCAATTGCGCACAGCAGTGTCCCACACACAGTCATGGATTGAAGTGACCAATTTTATTATTGTGTTTTTTTGGAGGGATTATTGGTCACTGCAGCTCAGCGGTTACAGCACTTGGCTTACAAGCGATAGACCTTTATTCGAATCCCGCAAATGAGGGCCAAACCTTGGGCAAGTTTCCTTACTCCACACACACACAAAACTAATAATAATTAATCCAAAAAAAACTACAATAATAAAAATTGATCATTTTCAATCCACAACTGTTCGTGGGACACTGATGTGTGCAATTGGCTTGATAGTATATTTTGTGAAGCGTTTTGAGGCGTTGATAAAATGTGAAAAACACTACCTACATCAAATGCAAGGATTATTATTATTAATTATTCTTCAGCCTTAGAAACCTGGAGGATGGAGCCAGTACAACGCGGAGGAGAAAAGAGGACCTGAGGTGAGTGTGTGCGCGGGGCTCAGGGGAGGGGAGAAGCCAAGAGCGGTGATTGGCAGAACAGTCACAGGACATCCTGGCCCTGACACACATTCTGGGACAAACACAAGGCGGCAAATTCAAATTGTGCTTATTCAGGCACTGACAGTGGGCGCCCAGGCCAGTGGCCGGGGAGTGTGGAGATGTCCCCCTGATCTGAGAGGCTCCTCTCACACACAACAAGGGGTGGGGGGCAGAGTGAGCACAGACTCCCAACAATAAGTCAATATTCACACCCACAACAACCAGGTAAATTTCATGAGACCTCACACTCTCACTGCTCCTGTACCAAGCCCGTCAGTCTGGGAATGTCCAAGGCCAGTGACGAGTTGAATGACACACTTTACAGCCTGGGTCAGAATCAGAGAAAATTCAATACAAAAATACATTGCCCAAAGTATTGCCACTGTGTGCTGGGTGAGGAGGGCTGTGTGTCTGACCGCCTGACCATTTTGTCCCAATCTGAATAACAATCCATTTCTTTCTCAGGGCAAACTAGGGTTGAGGAAGTCACTGGGGGTGAGGAAGTCACTGGGGAAGTATGAGTTCTCTCACATATCCAATCAGGTAATAATAATACTAATAATTTGAGACATCACCTGTCACATTGGCAATACGTGTCAAGGATATACTGTGAAGTGTAGTAATGGTGTATTTTTGGGCGAAATATGGCAGCATACAGATGTTTCCCACAAACACCATACAGGAGACATGTTTGACTGTGACAACTTACTGCTGGCTGGCTTCACTTCCCAACTCTCCCTCCAGAAACTACAGATTATTCATTAATCTGCAGCTCATGTCCCATCTGGGGCCAAGCTCCACAAACCGATCACGCACATCCTTGTCCGTCTTCACTGTCTCTCTTTCACAACCTGGTTCCAAGCTTCAAACCTCTCCATGTTCTTGCTGCTCCCTACCTCTATCATCTCTAAGCCCCAAATCAGTCTGTCCGCTTCTTCTGCTTGGTGGACACCAGAGGGCTTCAGAGTCCCAACCAATTGCTTCCCTACTATTAGCCCTCCAGCATTCAGTATCTCTACCCCCACATTGTGGATCTCTTTCCCGCAATCCTTCCACTTCAGAACTCTGCCACCTGCATTCTAACCCACACCAAACTTCTCTCCCTTATTACCCCAATCCTTGCCAGACTTTGCTGGCTCTGTGTGCCGGAATGGATCGTTTTCAAGATTCTCACTCTTGTTTTCAAATCCGTCCACTCCTCTGCAACCCCTACGTCTCCGCCCTCCCCTCTCCTCACAACCGTACACATTGCCTTCGCTGTACTGGGTCTGGCCTCCGCCTTATCCCCGAATCCATTGTTCCACCATTGGCAGCTGTGCCGTCAGCCACTGTGCCCCGAGGCTCTGGAACTCTGTCTCACTCCCTTCGCCTCGCCCCCTCTCTTCCTACTTTCAGGTCTCGGCTGAAGACCTTTCTTTTCGATCGAGCTTTTGGACTCCTTCTTCCCCCTCACCCTGGCCCCGGGATCTGTTATTGAGAAGCGCTCTGAGACGCCATCCTGTATGGTTGGCTCGATATAAATCTAAGTTGTTGTGGTGTGTGTCTGTGGGTCTGTCATTGAAAATGTGTGCGTCTGTACATCTGTGTGCGTGTCTGTATATCTATGTGTGTGTTTCTGTATATCTATGTGTGAGCGTCAGTATATCTATGTGTATGCATCTGTATATCTGTGTCTGTGTGTCTGTGTATCTGTGTGTGTGTCTCTATATATATGTGTGTTTTTCTGTACATCTATGTGTGAGCGTCAGTATATCTATGTGTGTGCATCTGTATATCTGTGTGTGTCTGTGTATCTGTATCTGTATATCTGTGTGTGTGTCTGTATATCTGTGTGTGTGTCTGTATATCTGTGTGTGTCTGTATATCTGTGTGTGTGTCTGTATATCTGTGTATGTGTCAGTATATCTGTGTGTGTATGTCTGTATATCTGTGTATGTGTCTGTATATCTGTGTGTGTGTGTCTGTATATCTGTGTGTGTATGTCTGGATATCTGTGTATGTGTCTGTATATCTGTCTGTGTGTGTCTGTATATCTGTGTGTGTGTCTGTATATCTGTGTGTGTATGTGTCTGTATATCTCTGTGTGTGTCTGTATATCTATGTGTGTGTGTCTGTATATCTGTGTGTGTGTCTGTATATCTGTGTGTGTGCGTCACGCTCTACCACTGGGCCACTGGCGGAGCAAATCATCAGAGAAAATCTTCACATGAGCAGACAAGTGAGAGGGACCCAGTTCAGACTGTCTGTCTGCCTGTCCGTGAGTGTACACTGAGTATATACTGTGTGTGTATATACATACAGAATGGTTGGTGGTGGGTTTGGGGGAGTAGGTGGGGGGCAGAGTGAGGTACGCCATGTGACCAACCAGGTCCGCCCCCGTCACGTGACCAAGAACGCCCAGCACTTGCTTCCACGTCACCCGCAGACCCCGCCCCTTTCGCGCGGCTCCGCCCATTTTTGCTCAATTTGAAAAGCGCCAAATTGTCAGCGCGCGGGGAGGCGACGGTTGGAGCTGCGCGCGCAGCCAACGGCTGTTTAATTTTGCCGCCGAAAGTCTCTGAGGTAAAAGAGGCTTCACATTGAATAATAATATAACAACAATAATATTAGTGACGCTGGCGTCTGGCGCCTCAAACCAGTCACGGGACGCGCACCGGAAACGCTCGTTCACTGTCAAGTTTAGTGACTGTGTGTTCAGGGGGGTCACAGTGTAGTGACTGTGTGTGAGGGTCACAGTGTAGTGACTGTGTGTGAGGGTCAGAGTTTAGTGACTGTGTTTGAGGGTCACAGTGTAGTGACTGTGTGTTTAGGGAGTGTCACAGTGTAGTGACTGTGTGTTTAGGGAGTGTCACAGTGTAGTGACTGTGTGTTTGAGGGTCACAGTGTAGTGACTGTGTGTTTGAGGGTCACAGTGTAGTGACTGTGTGTTTGAGTGTCACAGTGTAGTGACTGTGTGTTTGAGGGTCACAGTGTAGTGACTGTGTGTTTGAGGGTCACAGTGTAGTGACTGTGTGTTTGAGGGTCACAGTGTAGTGACTTTGTGTTTGAGGGTCACAGTGTAGTGACTGTGTGTTTAGGGGGGTCATAGTTTAGTGACTGTGTTGGGGCGTCACGGGTTAGTGCCTGTGTTTGAGTGTCATAGTGTAGTGACTGTGTGTTTTGTGGGAGAGCGACTGAGAGAAACACAGAGAGAGAGAGAGACGCAGTGAGAGCCACAATAACAGGGATAATAATCCGCCATTTTCCGGGTGTTTTGTCCCGTCCTCTCCTCACCTGGAATCTCCTCACGGGACTCAATGTCCGGTGAAGTGACTGTGTGTTTTGTGGGTGAAACGCGGCAGCCGATGGCGCCCGGCAGCCTCCCCCACAAACAGCCGGGGGGTGGGGGTGGGGGGGGGCGGCCATTTTATTATTGCTGTTGTTGTTGTTGTTGTTGTTGTGTGTGTCAGGCGGGTGGAGGAGGAGACTCAGCTCGAGGTGAGGCCGGGAATGGAACCCGGGTCTGCGGCTCGCCAGGCGAGGGCTGTCACCCCTGAGCTACAGGCTCCACACCAGAGGGCAACGTGAGGGTCAGTCAGTCAGTCTCCATCACCAGCCACCTCATTAACTCACACCAACCAACCAGCCTCCCCGGCCAGTAACCCATCAGTCAGTCCATCCCCATCAACCCTCCCCTCACACTCACACTCACACCTGCTCACAAACACACCCCTCACACTCACACCCCCTCACACACATTCACATACACATGCACCCTCACACTCACACCCCCCTCACACTCATACCCCCTCACACTCACACACACCACCCTCTCACTCACACTCACACCTGCTCACATTCACACACACCCACCTCACACCTGCTCACACACACACTTACACACCCTCACACTCACACTCAAACACCCTCACATTCACACACCCCACACTCTCACCCCTTTTCAATCACACCCCATCGCACACATGCCCCTCACACGCACCTCACTCTCACTCCTCACATTCACACTCACATCACCCTCACACTCATACCCTCTCACACTCCCACTCCCACCACCTTTCAGCTCACACTCCATCACATGGGTCAGTGTGACAGAGGGACTGTCAGTCGGGGCTGGGAGAGTTGTCAAACCGCATCACTAAATTCTCCCCCTCCCCCCACCTCCCCCATCACGCCAGCACTTGCCAGGCTTCACTGGCTCCCCATCACACACTAAACTCTCTCCACCTATCACCTCAGGCCTAGCCAGGCTTCAATGTGTGGGGACCAATGTGTTACCAATGGATCCATCGAAGGGGAGATTCTTGAGGGTCGAGGCTTGCAGGAGGCAAAGAAAGAAGAAAGACGGAGTGACTTTGGGATTGAGTTCCAAAGGTTGGGGACAGAGTGACTGAAGTTTCGTGCGCCAATGGTTGGGCGGTTGTGTCGGAAGGATGTGGGGCAGCCCAGAGTCTGCTGAACAGAGTGGGTGGGCAGGTTGGTAAGTGGGTAGGTGCTCATGGATGTAGGGTGGTGCGAGGTTGTTGAGGGCTTTAAATGTGAGGACTAGGATCTTGAATTGCATCGTTTGGATGACGGGAGCCAATGGAGTCAGGCAAGAATGGGGGAGATGGGGTCACGGAGTTTGTAATGGCAGAGGACACTGGCTGCAGAGTTCTGGATTATCTGCAGCCTGTGGAGGGAGGAATTAGGAAGGCCGACCAGCAAGGTGTTTACATAGTCAAGCCGGGATGCAATTAAGGCGTGGATGAGGTTTTCAGCAGCTTTAGGGGTGAGTTCACAGCAGAGACTGGCAATGTTTCGGACATGGATAAAGGCAGAGCGAGTCATTGCTTGGATGTGAGGTGTTCCACAATGAAGCGTTTGGCCTGTGAAAGGCAGAGCTGGTAGGGAGGGAGCCACAGGTGCCGGTGATTTATGAGGCTATTTACCTCAATAATCTGGATGAGGACATTGAATGTAACGTGTCTAAATCTGCGGATGACGCTAAAAAATGCGGGAGAGTCAGCTCTAAGGATGATGCAAAACGATTGCATCGGGATACAGATAGGCTAGGGGAGTGGGCAAGTAGATGGCAGATGGAATTTTAAGCAAGTAGCATAAATAGAAAAACAGATTTTTTTTCCAGAAGGAGAGATATTAGATAGTGTTAGTGATCAGAGGGATTTTGGTGTCCTTGTACACCGGTCGCAAAAAGTTAGTTTGCAGTTACATCAAGCAACCAAGGTGTAAGGCATGTTAGCTTTCAATGCAAAAGGTTTAGAGTACAAGAGTAGGGAAGTCATGCTGCAACTGTAGAGGGCCTTGGTGAGACCGCACCAAGAGTATTGTGTCAGTTTTGGTCTCCTTATTTAAAAAAGGGTATACTTACTGCAGCGTAGATTCACTAGATTAGCTCCTGGGATGAGGGGACTAACCCATGAGGAAAGGTTGAATAAACTAGGGCTGTAGTCTCTAGAGTGCAGAACAATTAGGGGAGATCTTTTTGAAACACATAAGATTCTTAAAGGACTGGATAAAGTAGACACTGAGGGACTGTTTCCCCTGGTAGGAGAATCTATAACCAGGGGTCACAGTCTTAAAATTAAGGGTCGGCCTTTTAGAACAAAGTTCATGAAACATTTCTTCACTGAGAGGGCTGTGTCAGCCTCCTTTCTCTCCCGCCACGTGACCCAACAGCCCCCTTTCCCCCCACGTGATCCACCAGTCCGGCGTCTGTCTGTATAAAGAGATGACTTTCCAGCTGGTAATGAAACGCCACCTGGCTGCCTGTCCACTCACCAGCCCCCACACCCCCCACGTCACCCGCCTGTACACACACCAGCCCCCACACCCCCCACGTGACCCGCCTGTCCACTCACCAGCCCCCACACACCCCACGTGACCCGCCTGTACACACACCAGCCCCCACACACCCCACGTGACCCGCCTGTACACACACCAGCCCCCACACACCCCACGTGACCCGCCTGTACACACACCAGCCCCCACCCCCACCCACGTGACCCGCCTGAACACAAGGAGCGTTGTGTGCTGATCCGTACCCTTGCGTCGCCTCCTGCACTGATCCGCCCCACGCTGTTTGTATCGGGAGTTTTTTTTAAATGCAAAAAAAGGCGCCAAACTGTCAGCGCGCAAGGAGGGGGGGGGGGGGGGGGCGGCGGTTTGGGGCTGCCCACGCAGCCAACGGGTTTCCGGACCTTTCCCACGCGTTTGCGGCTTCGGTTTGGGCGCCAAATCGTGTCTGAGGTAAAGAGGCCGCGGGTATAATAATAATCCCGGACTTTGGCGTGTTTAACCCCCTTGCAGTGTAGTGACTGTGTGTTTCCGGGGAGGCTACAGTGTAGTGTCTGTGTGTTTGGTGTCTCTCTCTCACACACACACAGTGGACAGGCTGATGGGAGAGGGATCAGGAATGACACCTTTAATAACCAGTCACTACAGTGAACAGAATGTATTACATATCACACACTGTGTGGGCAGTCACCGCCTCAGTCACTATCACACAAATACTGTCAGCCCAGCTCTGGATTCCCCCAGTGACCTCAGCCGTCTCTGTCCGTCTGAACTGAACCGATTTCCCCACAGCCTGAAACACATTAAACAGCAAAAAACCATCTGATCACAATATAAACTGGAAACTCTTCACTCGCAGGTTAATCCATCAATAAATCCCCTCAAACTGTCTCCATCCCGATACCCAGCCCCGTTCTCTGTGTGTTTATCACATTAAACACTGACACAAACACTCACCTGATCCTCTCCAGGCTGGTGCAGTTCAGTGTGAGGCGGCGGAGAGCGGGGACAGAGGCGTCTGTGAAGGTGTTATCCCCCAGGCTCAGCCACCACAGTGAGCGGCTTGTACTGAGAGCGGAGACCAGATCATCAGTGCAGCCATCGGTCAGTCTGTTCCTGTCCAGCCTGGAGATCAGAGACACAGAGACATGACAGGGATCAACAACAACAACAACAACAATATGACATGTGGGGAGGTCATCCCAAAGCCCTGGACAGAGTGTCTCAGACTGTGATGGGGAAAGGGGAGAGTAGATCGATGGGTGAGGAGGGAGGGAGCCCGGCCAGAGAGGGAGGAAGGGAGGGAGCTGGGGGAGAGACAGAGAGAGGGGAGAGAGGGAGGATGGTGGGGCAGGTTGATGCAATGGGATAGAGGGAGATGTGGGAGGAAAGGGGAAGGGAAGGAGGCAGGGAGAGAAATGTGGAGGGCGATAGGTGCTGGTTGAGGGAGATAGGGAAGGAGGGAAGAATGTGGGAGCTGGGAAGGCAGGGAGAGAATGGGCATGAGAAAGGGTTGAAGGGAGAGAATGGAAGTGACAGGGGAGGGATGGAATGAGGGAGGGAGGCAGGGAGTGTCGGAGTGAAGGAGAGCATGGGAGGGAGGGAAGGAGGGAGGGGGGGATGGAGTGAGGGAGCGAAAGCGGGATGGAAGGAGGGAGGGAGGGAGCAAGGGAAGGGGGGATCGGAGCTGGAAGAGGGAGGCACGGTGCTGGTGGAGGGAGGGTGGGAGGGAGGGGATAGTGTGGGAGGGAGGGAGGGAGGGAGGGAGGGAAGGAGTTAGGGCGGGAGGGAGGGAGGGGGGATGGAGGGAGAATGGGAGGGAGGATGGATGGGAGGGTGGGAGGTTGGGAGGGAGTGAGTGAGGGACGGATTGAGGGAGGGTGGGACGGAGGGAGGGAGGGATGGAGTAAGGGCGGAATGCAGGGAGGGGGGGTGGAGTGAGGGAGGGAGGGAGGGACGGAGGGAGGGTGGGAGGGAGGGTGGGAGCGAGGGAGGGAGCGAGGGAGGGAGCGAGGGAGGGAGGGAGGGAGGGACAATGGGAAGAATGGAGAATGGGATGGAGGGAGGTAGGGAGGGTGGGAGTTTGGGAGGGATTGAGGGAGGGTGGGAGAGATGGAAGGAGGGAGGGAAGAAGGTATGGAGGGATGGACAGAGGGAGGCATGGCCCTATTGGAGAGAGGGAGGGAGGAAGGCAGTTAGGGCGGGAGTGAGGTGGGATAGAACAATGGAGGGAGGGAGGGAGTGATGGAGCGAGCGAGTGAGAGAGGGAGGGAGAATGGGATGGATGGAGAATGGGAGGGAGGGACGGACGGAGTGAGTTTTCGCGGGAGTGAGGAAGGAAGGGGGGATGGAGGGTCGGAGGGAGGGATAGAGTGAGGGAGGGAGCGATGGACGGAGGGAGGGAGGGAGGGAGAGTTGGAGGGAGGGAGCTGGGGAGGGAGCTGGGGAGGGAGGGACGGAGATGGAGAAGGGCGGGACGGTGGTGGTGGAGTGAGAGAGGGAGGAAGGAAGGAAGGAAGGGAGGGAGGGTGAGAGGGAGTGAGGGTGGGAGGTAGTGAGGGAGTTAGGACTTGAAGGAGGGAGGGGGGATGGATGGAGGGAGTCAGGCAGGGAGGGATGGAGCTTTGGGAGGGAGCTGGGGGATGGAGGTAGGGAGGGAGGTATGGAGGGTTGGAGGGAGGGAGGTAGGCAGCAACGGAGGCAGGCAGGGAGGGAGCTGGGGAGGGAGGGAGGGACGGAGCTGGATGAGGGAGGCACGGCGCTGTTGGAGGGAGGGAGTGAGGGCGGGAGGGAGGGAGGGAATTAGGATGGGAGGGAGGGAGGGGAGATAGAGAGTTGGTGGGATGGAGTGAGGGACAATGGGATGGAAGGAGAATGGGATGGAGGGAGGTAGGGAGGGTGGGAGTTTGGGAGGGAGGTAGTGTGGGAGGGATGCATGGAGGGAGGGAGGGAACAAGTGAGTGAGGTTGGGAGGGAAGAAGGGAGTGATTGAGGCAGGGAGGGAGGAAATGAGGGAGAGAGTTAAGGAGATAGGGAGGGAGGGAGCTGGGGGAGGGACGCAGGGAGGGATGGAGCTGGGGGAGGGAGTGATGGAGCTGAGGGAGGGAGGGAGGGAGGGAGGGAGGGGGAATAGAGTGATGGAGTGAGGGAGGGAGGGAGGGAGGGAGGGAGGGAGGGAGAGAGAGAGAATGGGATTGAAGGAGATTGGGAGGGAAATAGTGAGGGTTAGAGGTTGGGACAGAGGGAGGGATGGATGGTGGGAGGGAGGAAGGGACTGAGGGAGGCAGCGAGGGAGGTAGGAATGGAGGGAGAGAGGAAGGGAGGTAAGGAGGGAGGGAGTGTGGGATGGAGGGAGGGAGGGCGGGAGGGATGGTGAGAGGGACGGATTGTGGGGAGTGAGGAAGGGAGGGAAAAAGCGAGTAAGCTGAGGAGGGAGGGACGGAGCTGGAGGAGAGACAGAGGGAGGGAGGGAGCTGGGGATGGAGGGATGGAGGGTCGGAGGGAGCTGAGGAAGAAGCAGAGACGAAGCTGGAGGAGGGTGGGATAGCGCTGGTGGACGGAGGCAGTGAAGGAGGGAGGGAGAGAGGGAGGGAGTGAGCTTGGGAGGGAGGGTGGGCGGGTGGGAGGGAGGGATGGAGAGAGGGAGGGAGGTATGGAGGGAGGGAGTTAGGGCGGGAGGGAGCTGGGGGAGGGACGGAAGGAGCTTTGGAAGGGAGGGAAGGAGGGAGGAGGGAGGGAGGCAGTGCGGGAGGGAGGGATGGAGGAAAGGAGGGAGGGAGTGACGGAAGGTGGGAAGGAGGGAGGGAGCGAGGGTGGGAGGGAGCTGGTGATGAAGCGAGGGAGCTGAGGAGGGAGAGACGGAGCAGGGGGAGGGAGGGACGGCGCTGGTGGAGTGAGTGAGTGAGTGAGTGATTGATTGATTGATTGATTGAGTGAGTGAGTGAGTGAGTGAGTGAGTGAGTGGGGATGGAGAGAGCGATTGAACGAAGGATGGATGGAGGGAGGGAGAATGGGATGGAGGGAGGTTGGGAGGGAAGTAGGGAGGGCGGGAGGGAATTAGGTCGAGAGGTAACGAGCGAGGGAGGGAGGGAGCTGGCGGAGGGAGGGACTGAGCTGGTGGAGGGAGGGTGATGGGGGAGGGAGGGAAGTAGCTTGGGGAGGGAGGGAGGGAGGGAGAAAGGGATGGAAGGAGGGAGGGAAGGAGAGAGGGAGGGAGAGAGCTGGTGTAGGGAGGTACATATGGTGGACGGAAGGATAGAGGGAGAGAGGGGGGATGGAGTGAGCGAGTGAGCGAAGGAGGGATGGAGAGAGGGAGAATGGGAGGGAGAGAGGTAGGGAGGTAGGAATGTAGGGAGGGAGGGAGGGAGGGAAGTATGGAGGGCGTGAGGGAGTGGGGATGGAGTGAGCGATTGAACGAAGGATGGATGGATGGATGGAGGAAGAATGGGATAGAGGGAGGTAGGGAGGTTGGGAGGGAAGTAGGGAGGGCGGGAGGGAATTAGGTCGAGAGGTAACGAGGTAGGGAGGGAGGGAGGGTAGGAGGGAGGGTGGGAGGGAGGGAGCTGGGGGAGGGAGGGTGATGGGGGAGGGTGGGTAGGAGCTTGGGGAGGGAGGGAGAACGGGATGGAAGGAGGGAGGGAGGGAGGGAGGGAGGGAGAGAGCTGGTGTAGGGAGGTACGTATGGTGGACGGAAGGATAGAGGGAGAGAGGGAGGGAGGGGGGATGGAGAGAGGGAGAATGGGAGGGAGAGAGGTAGGGAGGTAGGAATGTAGGGAGGTAGGGAGGGAGGGAAGCATGGAGGGCGGGAGGGATAGAGGGAGGGAGGGAGGGAGGGATGGAGTGAGTGAGGGTGGGAGGGAGGGAGATGTGGAGAGAGGGACGGAGTGCGGGGAGGGAGGGAGGTAGGGAGGGAGCTGGGGGAGGGAGGGATTGAGCTGGTGGAGGGAGGGTGATGGGGGAGGGAGGGAAGGAGCTGGAAGTGGGAGGGTGGGAGCTGGGGGAAGGAGGGAAGGAGCTTGGGGAGGGAGTGAGCGAGGGAGGGCCGGAGGGAGGGAGGGAACTTGTGTCGGGAGGTAAGCAAGGAGGATGCAGGGAGAGAGTGAGGGAGGGAGGGTGGGAGGGAGGGAGCTGTGGTGAAATGGACGGAGTGGAGGGAGGGAGGGAGGGAGGCATGGAGGGAGGGAGGTAAGGAGGGATGGAGGTATGGTGGGATGGAGGGAGGGAGCTGGGGGAGGGAGGGACGGAGCTGGTGGAGGGAGGTTGATGGGGGAGGGAGGGAAGGAGCTGGAAGTGGGAGGGTGGGAGCTGGGGGAAGGAAGGCGCTTGGGGAGGGAGGGAGGGAGGGAGGGAGCTGGTGTAGGGAGTTAAGTAGGCAGGACGGAGCGATAGAGGGAGAGAGGGAGAGAGTGAGGGAGTGATGGAGGTAGGGAGAGAGGTAGGGAGGGAGGGAGATAGGGAGTGTGGGATGGAGGGAGGGAGGGCGGGAGGGATGGTGAGAGGGACGGATTGTGGGGAGTGAGGAAGGGAGGGAAAAAGCGAGTTAGCTGAGGAGGGAGGGACGGAGCTGGAGGAGAGACAGAGGGAGGGAGGGAGCTGGGGAGGGAGGGATGGAGGGTCGGAGGGAGCTGAGGAAGAAGCAGAGACGAAGCTGGAGGAGGGTGGGATAGCGCTGGTGGACGGAGGCAGTGAAGGAGGGAGGGAGAGAGGGAGGGAGTGAGATTGGGAGGGAGGGTGGGCGGGTGGGTGGGAGGGAAGGAGGGAGATAGGGAGTGAGTGAGGGAGGGAGGGACTTGGGGACGGAAGGCACGGAGCTATGGGAGAGAGTGAGGGAGCTGGGGGAGGGAATGAGGGAGGGAGATGGGGTCGGAGGGACAGAGCTGGGGGAGGGAGATACGGACCTGTTGGAGGGAGGGAATGAGCTGGGAGTGGAAGCTTGGGAGAGAGAGAGAAAGGCAGAGAGTGACGCAGGGAAGGAGAGAGGGAGGGAGGGAGTTTAGGAGGGAGGGATAGAGAGAGGATGGGAGGGAGGGAGGGATGGAGAGAGGGAGGGAGGTATGGAGGGAGGGAGTTAGGGCGGGAGGGAGCTGGGGGAGGGACGGAAGGAGCTTTGGAAGGGAGGGAAGGAGGGAGGAGGGAGGGAGGCAGTGCGGGAGGGAGGGATGGAGGAAAGGAGGGAGGGAGTGACGGAAGGTGGGAAGGAGGGAGGGAGCGAGGGTGGGAGGGAGCTGGTGATGAAGCGAGGGAGCTGAGGAGGGAGAGACGGAGCAGGGGGAGGGAGGGACGGCGCTGGTGGAGTGAGTGAGTGAGTGAGTGATTGATTGATTGATTGATTGAGTGAGTGAGTGAGTGAGTGAGTGAGTGAGTGAGTGAGTGAGTGAGTGGGGATGGAGAGAGCGATTGAACGAAGGATGGATGGAGGGAGGGAGAATGGGATGGAGGGAGGTTGGGAGGGAAGTAGGGAGGGCGGGAGGGAATTAGGTAGAGAGGTAACGAGCGAGGGAGGGAGGGAGCTGGCGGAGGGAGGGACTGAGCTGGTGGAGGGAGGGTGATGGGGGAGGGAGGGAAGTAGCTTGGGGTGGGAGGGAGGGAGAAAGGGATGGAAGGAGGGAGGGAAGGAGAGAGGGAGGGAGAGAGCTGGTGTAGGGAGGTACATATGGTGGACGGAAGGATAGAGGGAGAGAGGGGGGATGGAGTGAGCGAGTGAGCGAAGGAGGGATGGAGAGAGGGAGAATGGGAGGGAGAGAGGTAGGGAGGTAGGAATGTAGGGAGGGAGGGAGGGAGGGAGGGAAGTATGGAGGGCGGGAGGGAGTGGGGATGGAGTGAGCGATTGAACGAAGGATGGATGGATGGATGGAGGAAGAATGGGATAGAGGGAGGTAGGGAGGTTGGGAGGGAAGTAGGGAGGGCGGGAGGGAATTAGGTCGAGAGGTAACGAGGTAGGGAGGGAGGGAGGGTAGGAGGGAGGGTGGGAGGGAGGGAGCTGGGGGAGGGAGGGTGATGGGGGAGGGTGGGTAGGAGCTTGGGGAGGGAGGGAGAACGGGATGGAAGGAGGGAGGGAGGGAGGGAGGGAGGGAGGGAGGGAGAGAGCTGGTGTAGGGAGGTACGTATGGTGGACGGAAGGATAGAGGGAGAGAGGGAGGGAGGGGGGATGGAGAGAGGGAGAATGGGAGGGAGAGAGGTAGGGAGGTAGGAATGTAGGGAGGTAGGGAGGGAGGGAAGCATGGAGGGCGGGAGGGATAGAGGGAGGGAGGGAGGGAGGGAGGGATGGAGTGAGTGAGGGTGGGAGGGAGGGAGATGTGGAGAGAGGGACGGAGTGCGGG
The DNA here is from genome assembly GCA_035084275.1 of Hydrolagus colliei. Lineage (NCBI taxonomy): Eukaryota > Metazoa > Chordata > Chondrichthyes > Chimaeriformes > Chimaeridae > Hydrolagus > Hydrolagus colliei. The sequence continues at coordinate 2,325,534 of JAYJKW010000399.1, forward strand.
GAGGGAGGGAGGTAGGGAGGGAGCTGGGGGAGGGAGGGATTGAGCTGGTGGAGGGAGGGTGATGGGGGAGGGAGGGAAGGAGCTGGAAGTGGGAGGGTGGGAGCTGGGGGAAGGAGGGAAGGAGCTTGGGGAGGGAGTGAGCGAGGGAGGGCCGGAGGGAGGGAGGGAACTTGTGTCGGGAGGTAAGCAAGGAGGATGCAGGGAGAGAGTGAGGGAGGGAGGGTGGGAGGGAGGGAGCTGTGGTGAAATGGACGGAGTGGAGGGAGGGAGGGAGGGAGGCATGGAGGGAGGGAGGTAAGGAGGGATGGAGGTATGGTGGGATGGAGGGAGGGAGCTGGGGGAGGGAGGGACGGAGCTGGTGGAGGGAGGTTGATGGGGGAGGGAGGGAAGGAGCTGGAAGTGGGAGGGCGGGAGCTGGGGGAAGGAAGGCGCTTGGGGAGGGAGGGAGGGAGGGAGCTGGTGTAGGGAGTTAAGTAGGCAGGACGGAGCGATAGAGGGAGAGAGGGAGAGAGTGAGGGAGTGATGGAGGTAGGGAGAGAGGTAGGGAGGGAGGGAGATAGGGAGTGTGGGATGGAGGGAGGGAGGGCGGGAGGGATGGTGAGAGGGACGGATTGTGGGGAGTGAGGAAGGGAGGGAAAAAGCGAGTTAGCTGAGGAGGGAGGGACGGAGCTGGAGGAGGGAGGGACGGTGCTGGTGGAGTGAGTGAGTGAGTGAGGGAATGAGTGAGTGAGTGAGTGAGTGAGTGAGTGAGGGAGGGAGGGAGGGAGGGAGGGACGGAGGGAGGGAGGGATGGATGGAGGGACGTAGCGAGCGAGCAAGTGAAGACGTGATGGAGGGAGGGATTATGGGAGGGAGGGAGGTTGTGAGGGAAGTAGGGCGGGCGGGAGGGAGCGAGGTGGTAGAGAGAGAGGGAGGGATATAGTGAGGGTGGAAGGGAGGGAGGGAAGGAGGGAGGGAAGAAGGGAGGTAGGTAGGGAGGGAGGGAGGGAGGGAGGGAAAAAGCGAGTTAGCTGAGGAGGGAGGGACGGAGCTGGAGGAAGGAGGGACGGCGCTGGTGGAGTGAGTGAGTTAGTGAATGAGTGAGTGTGTGAGTGAGTGAGGATGGACGGAGGTAGGGAGGTTGGGAGGGAAGTAGGGCGGGAGGGAGCGAGGGAAGGAGCGAGGGAGGCGGTGGAGAGGGAGGGAAGGAGGGATGCAGTGAGGGTGGGAGGGAGGGAGGGAAGGAGAGAGGGAGGGAAGAAGGGAGGTAGGTAGGTAGGTAGGTAGGTAGGTAGGCAGGGAAGGAGGGAGGGAGGGTGCGTGGGAGGGAGGGAGGGATCGAGGGAGCTGGGGGAGGGAGGATGGGAGCTGGGGGAAGGAGCTTGGGGAGGGAGGGAGGGAGGGAGCTGGTGGAGGGAGGTAAGTAGGGAAGAGGGAGGCATATAGGGCGAGAGTGAGGGAGTGAGTGAGGGAGGGAGGGATGGAGGGATGGAGGGAGGCAGGGAGTGAGGGTGCTGTGGGGGGAGGGACGGAGTGGGGGGGGGGATGGAGTGGGGGGAGGGAGGGAATGAGGGAGGGAGTGAGTGAGGGAGGGAGCTGGTGTAGGGAGGTGAGTAGGGAGGACGGAGGGATAGAGGGAGAGTGTGAGGGAGGGAGGGAGGGAGGGTGCTGTGGTGAAATGGACGGAGTGGGGGGAGGGAGGGAGCTGTGGTGAAATGGACGGAGTGGGGGGAGGGAGGGAGGCATGGAGGGAGGGAGGTAAGGAGGGAGGGAGGGAGGGAGGAAGCTGTGGTGAAATGGACGGAGTGGGGGGAGGGAGGGACGGAGGCATGGAGGGAGGGAGGTATGGTGGGAGGGAGGGAGGGAGCTGGGGTGGGAGGGACGGAGCTGGTGGAGGGAGGTTGATGGGGGAGGGAGGGAAGGAGCTGGAAGAGGGAGGTTGGGAGCTGGGGGAAGGAAGGAAGGAGCTTGGGGAGGGAGGGAAGGAGGGAGGGAACGAGCTGGTGTAGGGAGTTAAGTAGGCAGGACGGAGCGATAGAGGGAGAGAGGGAGAGAGGGAGAGAGTGAGGGAGTGAGGGAGGTAGGGAGAGAGGTAGGGAGGGAGGGAGGGAGGGTGGAATGGAGGAAGGGAGGGAGGGAGGGTGGGAGTGTGGGAGGGAGCTGTGGTGAGAGGGACGGAGTGTGGGGAGGGAGGGAGGGAGCAGATTCCTTGCTAACCCATGTTCAGTGTGTGATCACTGAGATGGCTGATGGCCTCACACTGTCACACTGATTCCTGACACAATATTCAGCTGATACCAACTGATCAGCCAGTGTCAATAACACACTGAGATATCGGGGGAATTCACACTCGGGATATTATATTCTCACACAGTCTGTTGCTTACTCCAGTGACTGTATTTTACACTCCGGGTTCCTCAGAACCTCACACAGTGACTTCACTCCAGAATCTCCCAGATTATTGCGCTCCAGCCTGGACACAGAGACAGAGACACAGTGAATATAGTGTAACAATACAATACACATTGACATCTATATACAGGAGCTGGGGCCAGGGCCAGACACCTGAACGTACACACACACACATCGTTACTAAGTCCTGGTTGGTTGAGACAAACACTGAGATTGATATTATAGTTACAGCAGGTCAGGCCTCACAGCTTTACAGGGACCGGGTTAGAATATTCATGAGATACAGCGAGAGAGAGAGAGAGATAGAGAGAGAGAGAGAGAGAGCGAAAGAGTCAGCGAGGTCGTGAGTGACAAGGAGAGAGAGACAACGGGAGTGTGAGATACAGCGAGAGAGAGAGAGAGAGAGAGAGAGAGGGGGAGGCAGAGAGAGACATGGAAAGAGAGATTCAGAAAGAGATGGAGAGACAGCAAGAGACAGGGAGAGTCAGAGAGAGAGAGAGAGAGAGGCAGCGGGGAGTGAGAGACTGCAAGAGAGAGAGAAAGTCAGAGAGAGTGTGGAAGGCAGCTTGAGAGAGAGTCAGATAGAGAGAGACAGAGAGAGAGAGAGCGGGAGGGAGAGTCCGCGAGAGAGTGAGCGGCAGCGAGTGAGAGACAGTGAGAGAGAGACAGCGAGACACAAATGGAGAGAGAGAAAGAGAGGGAAAATCAGTGAGAGAGAAAGTCAGCGAGAGGAAGAGACTCGGAGAGAGAGAGAGAGAGAGAGAATGTAAGTGAGAGAGTGAGAGACAGCGAGACAGTGTGAGAGAATCAGTGAGAGAGAAAGTAAAATTGAGTCAGAGATAGAGAATGTCAGAGAGATTCGGAGAGACACAGACAACAAGAGATGGAGAGAGTCAGTGAGAGACCGTGAGAGAGAGAACGTCAGTGAGAGAGAAAGTCACTGAGAGAGTCAGCGAGAGACAGACAGCGAGAGATGCAGATACATCGAGAGAGAGAGACAACGAGAGAGTCAGATACAGAGAAAGAGAGAGAGAGAAAGTCAGTGAGAAAGAGTGTGTCAGAGAGAGTGTAAGACTGAGAGAGAGAGACAGACAGCGAGAGAGAGAGAGAGTGTCAGAGAGAGAGAGTCAGTGAGAGACAGATACAGCAAGCGATAGAGTGAGAGACCGCGAGAGAGAGAGAGACTGTAAGAGAGAGACAACGAGAGAGTGAGAGAAAGTCACCGGGAGAGAATTACAGAGAGAGAAATTCAACGAGTGGGACAGCGAGAGAGAGTCTCGTGGAGAGAGTTAGAGAGAGTGAGACAGCGAGCAAGAGATAAAATCAAGGAGAGAGAGAGTTAGATAGAGAGTCAGTAAAGGAGAGAGAGTCAGAGAGAGAGAAAGTCAGGGAGAAAGAGGTTCAGTGAAAGCGAGAGAGACAGCGATGGAGAGAGTGACAGAGAGATAGAGAGAGTCAGTGAGAGAGTGAAAGAGAGGGAGAGAAAGTCAGAGAGACAGTGGGAGACAGCGAGAGAGAGACAACAGCAACACAATTACACCTGTGGTGCGCCATTCACGTCAGGAGAGTAGCCCAAGGCGCTGAACAGACAGATCGGGACACGAGCAAGTGACAGGGGGGCAGGGTAGAGAGAGCGGGGAGAGTTGGGGGAGAGGGAAGGTGTTGGGAGGAGAGGGAGATAGTGATGACGGGAGGGAGAGAGTAGTGAAGGGAGGGAGAGAGTTGGGAGGGGACGGAGAATGTTGGGAGGTCAGAGAGTTGGAAGGGGAGAGATAGAGTTGGGAGGGGAGGGAGAGAGTTGGGATCTGAGGGAGAGAGTTGGGAGGAGAAATAGTTGCGAGGGGAGTGAGAGCGATGGGAGGGGAGAGAGAGAGTTGGGAGGGGCGGGAGAGTGGTCGGAGGAGTGAGAGAGTTGAGAGGGGAGATAGTTGGGAGGGGAAGGAGGGAGTTGGGAGTGGAGGGAGAAAGTTGGGAGAGGAGGGAGAGAGATTGGATGGTGGCAGATGGTACGGTCGAAGAGGAGGTTCCTGAAACAGTCCTTGAAGGAAGCGAGGGAGGGAACGAGACGATGGGATTGTGGGATGGAGTTCCAGAATATGGGATCACTCTAGCTATCGCTCCCTGTCTATCTGTCCCTCTCTCCTTCTCTCTCTGCCTCCCTCTCACCCCCCTCCCCTCTCTCTGTCCCTGACTCTGCGCTTTCCCAGACAGGCCTCGGACACTTCTCACAAGTCAGGGCTGTAACATCGAGGATGATTTACAGCCAGAATGTGTTTAGGAATTGATACCCAATCAGACAGTCTCTATATCAGTTTATTGACACCCCACACTGACTGTCTGATAGTCCCCAGGTTTCTGACTCTGACCATCAATATGAACAAACCTGAGATGTTGGCACTTGTGCAGTGCGGGCACCAGGCGCTGGATCCCTTCAGCTCCGATATTACAGTTGTAGAGATTGAGTTCCTTTACGGTGTCACAGAGCTGTAACACATGAGACAGCACAGCACAGTCCAGAGGGTTCAATGTGAATCGACTGAAGTCCAGTGTCTCCACAGCTCCCAGTGTGATCTGGGCCAGTCTGTTGTTCTGAGACTCAAACAGATAGTACATCATGTTCAGCAGGTTCCTCTTGCCACCTTCACTCCCTGACTGTTTAATCGCCTTCTCTACATTGACCTTCAGCCAGGAGATGGTTTCATGGACCGCTGGTTGAGGTAACGGCCCCAGGATCTCCTCCAGCTGCCGAGCCGTGTGTGGCCAGGACAGACCCACAGCAAACCTCAGGAAGATCTCAAAGCGCCCGTCCTTCTCCTTGTGAGCCTGGTCCAGCAGCTCCACCATATCCCTGCGGACGGGAGTCAGGTACTGAGCCAGAGCAGCCACAAACTCCTGGACGGTGAGGTGGGGGAACGTGTAAACAACTTCTCTCCCACCGTCATCCTTCTTCAGGATCTCCATCATAAACCCTGAGATGAAGGTTGAGGGTTCAAGCTGATGGCGATAGAAATGTTCCTCATCAAACACAATGGTCCTGTTGCAGACGCCCTGATAAGCCATCTCCCCGGCTCTCCACATCACCTCCCGAGGATTCTCACTGTCACGGGGATGGTTCTTCAGGATGTTGTAAATGTAGCTGGAGTAGAGCTGAGTGATGGTTTTGGGGGGAGGCTGTTTGCCGTCTGGATGGTTGAAGATTGGCTCCAATGTGCAGCAGAGGATCCAGCAGTAGGAAGGGTTGAAGCACATGGTGTACAGGATCTCATTCTCCTTCACGTATCTCAGTACATCAGCTGCCATCTTCTCATCCGCAAAGTAGCGTCTGATGTAATCTTCCCTTCCTTTAGCGAAGAATCCCAGGATTTCAGCCCAGAGGTTGGTGTTGGTGTCAGATAAAGACTCCAGGGCAGTTGGCCGGCTGGTGATCAGCACTGAACAGCCTTTCAGTACTTCCTGCTTCACCAGAGAGCGCACAATGTCAGCCACGAGACACTGGCAGTCAGGCCCCGAGCAGCTGGTCTTAGGGGCTGGGTTTCTCCTTCTCTCTCTGAATCCAACCTTGTCCCTGAACTCGATCATGTCTTTGAACTCGTCCAAACCGTCAAACACAAACAGCAAATGTTCCGGCTTCTCCCAGATCTTCTCCATAACATCCTGAAGATAAGGATATGATTCCAGGACCAGGGTTTTCAGGCTTGTTTCCCCTTTTATCCTGTTTAGATCCCGGAATTTGAAATGAAAGACAAAGTGGAACTGGGGATAGATCTTCCCTGTGGCCCAGCGACACAGAATGTTCTGCACCAGGGTGGTTTTCCCAATCCCCGCGATTCCGCTCAGGATGGTTGTCCCCAATGTAGATCTGAACAGCTGATCTGGTTGTATTTTCTCCAGCTCGTTCCTGACATTCCTCTGTTGCCATTCCTCGTGGTCTTTCCCCCTGGCCACCAGTTCATGCTCCACCAGCCTCCGATCGCGGGGAGAGGAAGTGACTATTAATTCCGTGTAGCGGTCAGACAGCAGGAATGTCTTGGTCTTCTCCCGTCCTCGCAGGGTGTTTACTGTCAGCTTCTCATTCTGGGAGCGGAGGGTTGCTTTGTGCTGTTTTTGAATGTCTTCACATTGAACAACAGAACAGATTAATATTGGCTGTGTTTCAATACATTAACCCAGTAAAAGTAATGCTTCATTACTTTGGATACATGGCTACTCATACACATACGCACTGATCATAAACATTGCATCTGATAAAGCAGCTTGTCATGTCATCAAGATCACTCAAAGTGCTTCACGTCATGCAAGCGTAGTGATTGTATATTTTGTGGGGGAAACGCGGCAGCCAATTGCTCACAACAACATCCCGCAAACAGACATGGATTGAGTTACCAAACAAGTATTATTTGCTTTGAAGGTATTATCACTTCTGGAAGATGATCCGCCAATCGACTGACAGGTTCCTGCACACTACTGTTAAACAGACTAGCGTGGAGCAAGGAATTTGGCCCTTTTGCCCTGCCGGGAATCAATCCCAACTACTCATGATTTCGAATCAGAATATACAATTCTGAAACACATTATTCATCCCATCTAGTGTTTCTCAGTGTTTATAATATACGCAAGCCGACCCTGCTGCCCGAGCCCACCTCCCCTCCTAGCTCTGGTTCCACATCCAGTATTTGAGATACGAGCATCGCTCTCTGGAACTTCTCCCCCCAACTCCCGTTGCTTTGTGCCTTGCCATCGGTCAACTCCACCAAGTTCTCGCCCTCTTCTCATTGCTTAGTTTCCAATTTCTCTCGTGAAACACTTTGTGTTGTTATTTCCAGGAGAAATACGCGTTATTTAATTTGTTGTGTTTTCATATTTAATATCATTTTGATGTTGTTGCTCAAAAGCACTTTGTCATAAGATACACTTACTTCTCAGTTCTTCTGGCACCTTCACTTCACACCAGGATCGAAATATCTCAGTGAGCAGGTCTTTGCCTGAAGAAGTTTAACAACAGTCAGCTGTGCAACAAGACTAACAGAGACAAAGTCTACATTTTAGGTTTGTTCGTCAATGTCATGAAGGAATACTTTCCACTTTCATCTCTATCATAAAGACACCAAACTATCCCTGCCTGTGCAGTCGACCACAGTACTAAATACCCATCAGACAGCAAGTCTAGGCTGAGCTCCAACTGTCTCTAGTTGACTGTCAACATGACAAAGCTCTCCGGCCTTGGCTCCTGTCGGCGCCTCCTTTATTTACCAGCTGGAAGCAAACTCCACATTATGGAGGCAGTGACGAGCATGTGTCTCGTTTGTCCTGATATCCAGGCTGTAATCTCCCATTGTTACTGTACGAAAGACCTCATCAGCTCCACTATCCACAAAATCCAGTTCATCCAATACTGTCCACATACTAACCCACTCTAAACTCTATTCCCAGCCAGGCTACATTGGCTCCTTGTCGCCAACAGATCGATTCAATGATCTTCACACTCATCTTCAAATCCAGTCACATCCTGGCACGTCCCTACCTTTCCCATCTAGATAATCCCCATCACACTACCCGCTGCCTCGGCTCGATAGGCTCTGACCTCCTGCAAATCCTATTGCTGACCAAACTAGCAACAATTCTGCCCCAAACCGCTGAAACTCTCATCCTCTCTCCCTCCACCTTGTCCAGACGTGTGGGAGGAAGGACAGTTCGGGGTTGAACAAGACGCGTAGATTCCTGACTGGCTTTGAGAGTTGGAGCAAACACAAGAAGGAGCTCCTGCTAAGGGATTATCAGTAGCTAAACTAAAAAGACGTGAGTTCATATTCACTGATACTTGTTGTTTACAAGCCATTAATCTAGAAACTTGTTGAGGTCTGATTTATGGTGACCTGGCGTGGCCCAAACTCGAGTTATATCCTAATGATCTCCCCACTTGCTCCCCACAAAGCGTAGCAACTGGACTGAAAGACAGCATGCCCAGCAATTGTATACAAATGTGTAAAAACCGGACTCCCCGCCTCCGTTTACCCCCATCCTGAAAAACTTCCCCCATTGATGCTGTGACGTACGTTTTTTCTGTATCTCTCCTAGGATCCTCTTCAGCTTTGGTTGATTGTCCTGCATTATCACAAAAGCTTCCCACATGGCTCTGTGGACCTGTGCGCTGGCTCCAGTCAATGCAGCCAGCAGGTATCTCGATGCTTCCTGTATCTGATTGCTTATCACCAGCTGTCTGATGTGCTTTAATGAGAAATAAGAGTGTTAAACTGCACCAACGCTGCTATGAGATGAACGGTTTGATTCAATTGTTTTGTTTCGCTGTCAATGTGTCCTTTCAGTTAATGTTATTTGATCCCTAAAATGTATATATAAACTGGTCATTCCAATTGACGACTGTCATGGTTGTTGTAGGGCATTGCCAGACACAAACTGGTCTCTGTGTTTGTCCGCAAAACACACAGTCATTAAACGTACGTTGTGATATGTATATGTTGTGAACGGCAATATGACATTCATATTCATAATCGACTCCAAAGTTGTTGCTGGGCATTGCCGTCATCAATCGTCCCATAAATGGTGGTGAAGGCCGATTCGATAATAAATTTTAAAAGAGAGGTAGACATTTATTTGGGGCGGACAGGTTGAGCGTTCTGAAACGCCGTCCGGCGTGGAGGGCACTATATAAATCGAAGTTGCTGTTGTTGTTTGAAAGGTTATGGGGAGAGAGCTGGGGAGTGGCATTAAATTGCTCTTTTTAAAGAGCCGGCACAGACTCGATGGACCGAATGGCCTTCTTTTGTCAATTGCATTTATTACATTTAATTTATTAACGCTTTATAATTATTCTCTACAGTTTTTTCTTTAGAATGTAACCAACCAATAATCATTTAGTGAGGTGGGTTTGATTTAGTGGTTATGTTAAAAGGGATTAAATCGATCTTTGCTGGACCAATTTAGGTCAGCTTCTGATTACATTCCATATATTTTCATGGGAAGATGTTCACTACCGTGACGTAATGCGCAATCGAGGACTTGAACACATATGTGAGAATAATGGACCAAGGAATGAATTGAATACAGCCCCAGACACGGACCTAACACAAGGCTGTCAAACACGCAGGCTGGAGAAGGCTGACAAAATAAATTTGCCTGTCTATCTTTCACTGTATCACTTCATTCATTTGCTGACAATGGGAGGCAGAATAACGAACACACACATACAAAAATGGAACTATTGCATTGAGGGAGTCAACGTGTGAATAAAACGTAGAATATCAGCTGGTACTATGGATTTTACTGTATCTATGGTTTCCATTGGAACTTGTGTGACTTGATTAATAACACTTGTGTCATAACCATATTGGGCATCTCCAACATAGTCTCTTATCTATCAGCTCAGTTGCTCAATTACACGGAAACCCCAGTTACACCAATAACATTTCTCCCATGTGATTTTGCAATTGACCGCCTCATTGAAACACCAAAATGTACTTCACACTAATGATTGTAAAATGTATATAGCTGATGTGTTCATTGTATAACTTGTCAGAAAATCTCGCTAACTACAAATTTAGATATTGATGTTTGTGTCACATACGGGCTCCTAGTGAAGTGTACATTTAGGCCACAGGAATGTGGGTTTCCATGATCAATGTACCGGCCTGTGATGTCTGAACTATCACCAAGAACAAGTTTATTCTAATATTGCTCAGCTTACCCCATACTCGCTGCCTTGCAGTTTTTTCCCCAGCACCGATGCCAAGTCCATCACCTGATCAACCATCGCCTCCTCCAGTCTCTGCCGGTAAAACCGGGTCACCAAGTATATTTCAGAGTCGCTGTAGCTCGCCAGAATTTGTCCGATTATTGATTTGTTGTGACCTGACAATATATAAGGTGCAGGAGGACAGTGAGAGCCGTGACTATCATTACTACATTGGATAAGGGAGGAGTCTGTGGGGAAGGACGACTGAATGCAAAGCAAAGCACCAGAGAGCAAGTGGGAGAGGAGCAGAATAGCAATGCTGTAGTTCCAGTGGAGGGAAGAACTAAGGGGATTGAGTGGATCCTCTGCAGCCGAGATTGAGTCCAGGAGGGTGTGTTGCCTTCCCAACGCTATATTGAGGAGAAGCTGTTTCGGGAGGAGAACAACAGCAACAACAATATTACATGGAATTTCACATTAGGAGGACGTCCCACAAGGCGCTGAAGCACCTGCATTGAAAACCACTATTCGTACTCACTGGTTCCTGCAGCTCTTGTGGTTCCTTGCATTGTGCCACCAGCTGTAGCGCCCCCTGCTGGATGATCTAATTCCTGTCTCACAGCCCTTGTAGTGTGAATACCTGAGCCTGGTAGCTTTGCTCACTGCTGCGGTGTTGAGGTGCGGTGCAGAATTCCTGTAACAGAGATCAATGTTAAATGGAACCAGTTACAGATTGTTCAGGATGTGGCACTGATCTGCTCTCCCTTCCTGTCTTGTGGCCACAGCAACTTTTGGATTTCCTGATGATTTATCCATGGCTTGTGGGGCTTAGAGCAACATGCCTTGTGACTGAGAGGCTACCAACTGAGCCAAGCGACACGCACTATAGCTGTAAAGAGCACAGTTAGGACAGACCCGAGCAGGGAATCAACACCAGTCAGAGGGAACCAATGGGAGTGGAGCAGAATAGCAATGCTGCATTATAGCAGATGGAATAATTAAGGGGATGGAGATGAGAATATGCATGTATGTGAATACATGAAACAGATGTTATTATCGGGAGAAAGATTGGTAGAGACCAGGAGCACTTTTATTGATACACAAAGCAGTTGGGATCTGGAACGTGTTGGTGGGAGCAGTGGTCGATAATGGTTTTCCTAAGAGAAGTAGATAAATATCAAAACACTTCAAAACAATAAGCAACAACAACCACAAAATAATAAAATGCCTCTAGTGGAGGTAAAGTTCATGGCTGAGGTACAGATAGATGTGAATGACTTGGGAATAAAGAGACAAAACAGTAAATTGTGCTGATGACAAGCAACTTGGGAAGGTGGCAAGCAGCGTGGAGGATGGTATCAGACTGCAGCAGGATTTTGCATCTTAAACTAAAAGCTGATTATCAGGAGCGGCTGCTTCAATGCTGTAGGTGACACACAGAGCCCAGGACACACAGAGCAAAGCACAGACAGAGCACACAGTGTGTGGGGCATTGCTTTCCGCACAATGTGTGAGGTTATATTAATTGCAAGTTGTTGATGTTCCTGTGACATTCTCAATTCCCCAAAACACGGCCATTCCCTATAGAATGTAAGATTCTGCTCAATTGAAAGAATACCAAGATTCCATCATCCTGGCAGTCGTTTGACATGTCATGTCCCAAACTTTGCACTGAATCCTGAGATCATGTTTAGTAGAAATCTCCAGAATCTGTTCTTGAAGTAAATTACACTTTCTGCTTCCAGTGCCCCCCCCCCTCGCCCCCCACCCCACCCGCCCCGCAAACACAGAGCACACAGTGTGGGGGCCACTGCCATCAGTGCCCCATAGTTGGTCACAGTGAAATGTCAGGGCATTTTCAGTCAACAAATATAGCTCAAGCCTGTTGATCTACATCCGTTTCATTGTTTGTTCAGAAAGTCAGATAACCAGGCACGGGGATAGTTCACCACATGTTGATGTTGTTGAAATCATGCACAGCTAAAATATACCGTAAACAAACAGTAACAGCTCAAACTGACCTGGTTTGTTTCACTGACAATCGGACGCTTGAGAATATAGTGGTGGAAATCCTGTTAATTTTACAGTAGAACCATGTTTGTTTGAGTTCACTGGTGTTACCACAGTCAGAGTGTTACCCACCCAGCCCAGACTGGCATTGCATATGTTGATTAACAGAGAAACAGCAACGTTTCCGAAAAACACACCAATTCCTCTCTGTGCACGAGCGAGAATGAGTATCCAGTCGCTGACAGGAACATAGAGAGACTCACAGACACACAGTGAGCAACATACACATACGAAGAGAGAGATCGGGACTAAGTTGAAGAAAAGTTGTTTCACACAGAAGGTGTTGAATTTATGGTATTATATATCTTAAAAGGCTGCGGACTCTCAGTCCTTGAATATAATCAAAATAGATTCCTGGTGGATAGAGCGATTAAAGGACATTTTGCCCACAAATATAGTCAATTCTTCTACTCTGATTCATCCTGGCCCGACCAGTTCCCCTGCCCTTGTCCATACCTGTATGTACAGCAACTTGGGACGTGGTCTCGATGCGAAAGGCACTATGTAAATGTAACTTTTAATTGATTTGATTGATATGGGTACAGGGCGGGTAAATTGCGTTAGGTTGGAAGATCAATCATGATACTATAAATCGGTGGAGCAGGCTCAAAGCACCGAATGGCCTAATATTGCTCCTATTTCTTATGCACTTCTGTTCTTATTCTGTGTTATATGTCTAGAAGATGTGACAAGTGCTATATCAAATGCAAGGGGCATTACTGTTATCTCCACGTGTAGCAACACGCAGACGGAGACAGTCAGATCACACAATGTTGGCCACTATTGGCCACAGGCAGAATTCACAGCGTTCTCTGTCAACAGCTAAAGCCCAGACATCCCATTAGTTCTGCAGAATGACAGGAAATCAGGCGCTGAGGTAACTAACCACAGAGGACGTGCAGAAATGAGCTCACGGCCTCTTATTCCTCTCTACTGCTGACAGTAACAGCGTGAGAGCAAAGGGCAAAAACAATCTGGAAAACAAACGCAGCTCAAATATATCACAAACACACAGCAACAGCTCAGATTATGCTGCCAGGTTTCACTGACACTCAGACGGTTCAGAATATAGGCTTGGGGGTAAATACTGTTCATGTGAGCTGTAAAGCCATGTAGTAATGAATTCACATCCGCGACCGCCATCAGGGCGCTACCTACTCAGCCCAGAGCTGCCTGTTTATTAAGAAAGAAACAGACACTCAAAATGGCTGTCAGAGGCCCTCAAGAAACAAAGTGTCTGTTCATGGCCGTCGAGGCCTGGAAAAGCCTGGTGTGAGCCAGCACATCCTCATCTCCACACAGAGACACACATACACACAGCCACATACTCACATCAGAAACACACACAGAGACAGACTTACACTGAATTCCAGTGGGAAAGTAAAAGACCTACACACAGCTAAAGAGAGAGAAAGATGCAGTACAGAGGTACATATAGACCAAGAGCGATACAGACAAACACAGACAGAAATCGACACAAAGATATATTCGCACAGTAATAGAGATACTAAGAGATATACAAGAATACACATAGAAAGTGTCAATTGACAGAGAACAAGATAGTTTCACACAGAGCAAAAGAGTTCTACAGACGTAAGTGCACACTTACACAAACAAAGTGACAGCGAGTGGGAATGATAGATAAACGGACACACAAAGAATCTAACGGGCAGAGAGAGGACAAACGTACAGGGGCATACCCAAGTACACACACAGAATAAGACGGACTGAGATAGACATATGTACGCACGTACGCACAAACACACACAGAGTAATGAAGAAAGAGACATACTGACAGACAGAGAGACGGATACAGTCACACCCAGATAGACACAGACAACGCTAGTCACAGAGTGAAACTGATTAACGCAGATATGAAGAGAGGAATGCACACAGGTAGAGAAAACGAGTTACTGTATGAGAGACGGAGAACGGGGTTAGACACAGAGATGCACACAACATGCAAATATACAAATAAAGTGAATACAAAATCACAGATACACACAGATAGAGAGAGTCGCAGCCAATCACACACACAGATACACTCACACACAGATATATTGAGAAAGAGACACAGATAAACACCTACACACAGCCCAGAGCAGGGTCAGTACATAGTGTGGGAGGGGCACTGCTCTTCCTGCTCCATAGTTGGCCTCACTCAGAAGTCAAAGCATTTTCAGTCAGTATCTAAACCCCAGGCTTCCTGTCCTGTCTCGTCGTTTCTGTAGAAAGACAGGAAACCAGGCGCTGGGATAACAAACCACAGAGGATGTGCAGAGCTGAACTCACAGCCTCTTGTTCCTCTCTGCTGCTGACAGTCACAGCACAAGAGCAAACGACAAATACATCATGCAAACCAGATACAGCTCAAACACACCGTAAACAGTGACAAAAAGAGATATACAGATAGACACAGAGACCAAACAAACAGACTAAGAGAGGAAAATGAGTGATTACTCTTGGAAAGTGATCCACCGATCGACTAACAAGGGAGACCCTGCATCTAGCTCGTTAAACAATGGTGTGTTTGTGAAGACAGGAAACTTCACTAAACTTTCACGCTGTCTGGGAACCCACATTCCCTCGTTTGTGAGGCAAATGCTCTAAACACGAAGTTTTCGAGTTGGATTTTAAAATTCTTTCACTCATAATGAAATCATTTAATTACCTGTCACCTCCCCACCTCCCGATCTAACCTGCTGACCGTCCACACAGCACTACCCGCTACCTACTCTCCGCTAGGCTGCCTCTGACCGTCTATCTGCTCTTTGTACCCTCCATTCCACCATCAGTGACCTTGCCTTTAGCCTCTACCCACCAAAACTCTGGACCTCTCATGTTCAAACCCCCACCTTGCTCCCTCTTTCCCCACATTCAAATACCACCCAAAGACTTTCGAATATGATCGTCGTCCACCTAGGCTCATGCTTAGACTCAGTAACTCTGAAACCCCCTTAGACTCTATCTCGTGTGAAGGGCTCTGTGTTAATGGAGTTGATGTTCTAAACTACAGGGGCCTAAAAAGCTACAGATCTGAGGTGACATGGAGCTGAGGTAAAAACATTGATGTCAATGCCAATGTTGCTGTATTTGATAGGCAGTCCCTACCTTGCTGCTGCAGTTTGTGTACAGTTGCTGATGGGTGTGAATGGCCAATTCCTGATCTCTCGCTCCCTTTACTGAGCAGCCGATCTCCTGTTCAGTGGAAAGGAAATGTTGACTTGCTGTTCTTGCCTTCGTCACACTAACCCTCAAACCCGCTGCCTGTCAATCTGTCTGTCTGTCTTCTGGTGACACAATCATTCTCCTTCCTCTCTGAACGCTGGTTGGCTCAAGGCTCTAGTTCCTCACAATGTGCTGCAAAGATCTGATTAGTTTGTATAAAGTCACTTTAGCCTAATTGTCATTTTTACAGTATATTCTGTGAAGCGCTTTGAGATTACAATAAGATGTGAAAAGGACTGTATCAAATGCAAGGATTATTATCATTATTATTATATATTAATAATTATTATTATTATAATAAAGGACCTTTAACCTAAGTACTCTCTTTACAGAAGCCGCCTCCTTCCATCACAGTACAGAACTGTGTTTGTGTCACACTCCAGGCCTCCCCCAGCCCCTCACCCTCCCCTCGCACTATTCCTGATGTTCCGTAGCCTCTCAATAAGGAATCCTTCGCTGTATCTGTATAATGGGATCTCATCGGAGCTGAACTGGCCATAAGGTGACAAACAAGGCAGGCAATGAGATGTAGGAATTGAGCCAATACTCTGTGATGGTCTGTAGTCCGGTTCCTAAGACACGAGTGCCCACAGTATCCCAGGCTCTTTCTCTCTCTCTCTCTCTCACACACACACTGATGACAAGCACAGCCCAGGCTGGCTCATTGACAGGATCTACAAGGGCAGTCACTGGGGGAAGGAAATCTTCCCACTTGGCTCCTGCTAACCCTGCTGCCGAAGCTCTTAGTGGTATGAGGGCCCTAGATGGACAAATAGAAAAAAAGCTTGGCCAGACAGTTTCTAAATATTTATCAGGGGGTAAAGTCACCCCCACCAATTAAATAATAATCTCCCATTTGAGGCAGAAATTCGTCATGTCTTCGAGACGTCTCAAAGCGCTTCACAAGATACTCGATCAATGGAGAGCCAGTTGGCATTACTGCTGGACAGACTCCAGCAGTTACCCCAACACACACTCAGTGGACGCTAAGCCTTGGCTTTTCCCAACTTGCACATGATATTCACCTGAATTAGGCCATTGTGATGTGCCCTCCAGGGAGAGTCAGTGTGTGCATCCCATTCCAATAATCTATCGCTGGCATTTCTATGTTAGATGGGATACATGTAATTCTTTGCTGGGTTTGTATAATCCGAAATAAGGTTATGGGTTTCCGCTTGTGTCAGACACCTGGCTCACCAACAAAATAAAAATGTCTGTCCAGAAATTTCTATTCAAACACAAACCACGTGTCCTGTTCCCACCGGTCTTGTTTACTCCTAAACACTGCTCAGGGTTTAACTCTTCAATCCCAATCAAAGTGTTCTCTACAGCAACAAATGGATTCATACTGGGTCTTTCCCGTCAGCAGGACGTCCTGTATCAGGACCTATAGGGTCTCCTCTGAAACATCTCCTTTCAAGGCAATAACAATCCAAGAGAGTCTAATCCTCAGTCAAGTGATGGATTGAGGTGTGAGAGGGAGATGAATGGAGACAGTACGCAGAGGCAACACTCTCTCTAAACATACACACACACAGCCCAAGACAGGCAGAGCACAGAATCCTCCACATTCGTCCATAGTGAGCCACAGTCAGGGCGTTTTTAATCAACAGCTAAAGCCCAGGGTTGCTGGTTTGTCTGCTTGTTTGTGCAGAAAAACAGGAAACCAGGCGCTGGGGTAACTAACCACAGAGGATGTGCAGAGCTGAACTCACAGCCTCTTGTTCCTCTCTGATGCTGACAGTCACAGCACGAGAGCAAAGGGCAAACCTACATTGAAACCAAACACAGCTCAAATATACCATCAATGTACGGCAAATTCTCAAACTGGGCTGGTTTGCTTCACTGAACATGATGTGTTTGAGAATGCAGAATCGGTGTAAATACTGATAATTTGAACTGTAACACCATGTAGTATCCAGTTCAATTTTCTCACCACAATTGGTCGATAACCGCTCAGCTCAGAATTACATCTGCTTGTTATCACAGAAACAGACACTTAAAATGGATGCCCCTGGCCTGCGTAAAACAAAATGTCTGCTCTAGACCGAAGCCAGGAAAAACCTGATAAGAGCCAGTAACTCCACACAGAGGCACATCTACACACATAGCCACACACACAGATTAGAAATAAAGAGAGAGAGAGAGAGAGAGAGAAAGAGAGAGAGAGAGACTTAGAAGGAAATTGAATGGGAGAGAAACAGCAATACACAGGTAAAAAGAGTGACACAGATTCACAGGTCAATATAGACACAGAGAGATTCGGTGTCACAAACAGTCTGAGGTCGATAAACATAGATGCAGATTTGTACACATGTATAAGTGCTCAGTGAAAGAGATAGAGACAGATGAACAAGAATATACAGAGAGAAAGTCAGACAGACACGGAGCAACAAAGCTGTGGGAAAACATATTAGGTATTCCTGGCTTCATTATGGAGCAGACATTTTGTTTCACGCAGGCCTGAGACATCCATTTTATGAATCTGTTTCTGTGATAACAAAACAAACAAAACTTACATTTATATAGCGCCTTTCACGTCGAGAGGACATCCCAAGGCGCTGTACAGTCAGGTAGGACAAGAGCAGGGTGGGAAGGATCAGGGCAGGATAAAGCATAGTAGGAAAAGTAACTGTATAAAACACATGTAATTCTGAGCTGTGTGATTAACGACCAATTGTAGTGAGAAATTGATCTTGATGAGTGACAAGATGCACTCACAGATCAGTCACGCAGAGAAAGATACCCAAACAAAAATGCAGAGATACATAAAGTCAGAGACAGGGAACACACATAGGGAGACTCTCGAGTACACATAAAGTTTCAGACAGACTGATATACAGACAGAGATAAACACATATACACAGAGCATACACACAGACACATAAGCAGATAAACAGAGAGTTCAGGAATTACATACATTTTGCTGTGCGCAACTGGCTTCCGCGGTTCACCAACATACATACGTTCAATTCACTTTACAGTGCATTCTGTGAAGTGCGTTGGGATGTCAATGGGATGTCAATCGTGCTATATCAAATCACAGAATCATAGAATGTTATGGTACAGAAGGAGTTCATTCGGCCTATCGAGTCTCTGCCGTCTCTTTGACCGAGCAAGTCACTTTCATTAACCCCAATCACCAGCATTCTCCCCATAACCCTGCAAACCCGTCTTCCCCAGATACCTATCTAGTTCTCTCTTAAAAGCTACTATCGAATCGGACCTGCCTTTCAGGCAGATCATTCCAAATTCGAACAACTCGCTGAGTAAAAACAATTCTTCTACACAACAAGGATTATTAGTATTATTATAACAGACTGCGAGAAACACAGAAACAATTACAGACACAGAGAAAGATACACAATGAGCGAAAATTGATTCACACAGAGATGGTGAGAGAATTACACACTGGTGACAGAGACACTACTGACAGACAAACGGGAGGACAGATTCACAGACACACTCACAAAATACAAATTTGAAAATAAAGTGAACAGTGAAACATAGATGCACATATACAGCGAGGTAGACACAGAAAAAAACACATGCAGGTGACACACTCCCACACCGAAACACACACGCAGAAAAAGACACAGAGAGAGACAGAAAGATTCACACACACACACAGAAAAAAGAGACACACAAGTTTATCGAATATGCTTTGTTTTCCATGGATACACCTGAACTAACATGGTTGTCACAGGCCTGAATACACGCAAATAGCCGCTCCAGACAACAGAGGTCTGGATAACCTTTGTTTATGACAGCAACTCTACCAAACACCTAGACACATTCACTCATCAACACATACCCACACAGCCCAGGATGGCAGAGCACACGGCGTGGGGAACAACAACAACAACAATTTACATTTATAGAGCGCCTTTCACGTCGGGAGGACGTCCCAAGGCGCTGAACAAGAGGCGTGTGACCCGAGCTGGGAGGGGAGTGTTTGGGAAGGGGTGAAACACAAAGGGGAGGTAAAAGAGTTCGGGGGGGTGGGGAACAAAAGGCACGATCGAAGAGGAAAGTCTTCAAACCGGCCTTGAAAGAGGAAAGGGAAGAGACGAAACTGAGGGATTGAGGGATGGCATTCCATAAGGAACACACAGGACAGACGCAGTACATGATGTGCACACTGTCAATCAACAAGTGAAGCGCAGGCTTCTTGTCCTTTCTCATGGAAGGGCAGAAAGACAGGAAACCAGGCCTGACATGTATAACAACAGAAAATCTGCTGCGTTGAACTCGTAGTCTCTTGCTCCTTTCTGCTGCTCACAGCACGAGACCAAAGGAAAACAGCAAATTAGAAATCAAACCCAGCATCTTCTCAAACTGGTCTGGTTTGTTTCACTGACAAACATGCGGTTGAGAATCTAGAATTGGTATAACTCATGCTAATTTGAGCTGCAAAACCATGTGTTATTGAGATACCTTGTGATGACTACAATCAGATTATTACCCACACAGCTCAGAAATGCATCTTTATTAAAAAGATAAACCAACCTTCCAAAGAGACGTTTTTGGGCGCACTGAAAAAACAATATCTGCTGTAGGAATTCGTACGATGTGGGAAAATATCCGAGGCCAGGAACAACCTGGTTTGGAACAGCCTAACCCTCAGGTGACACCCATTCCCTAGTCAGGCAGAGCACACGTTAATTTATATAGCGCCCTCCACGCCGGACGGCATCTCAGAGACCTTCACAACAACAGAAACCAGGACTGAGCCAGGGGTAGAAAGGTGACCAAAGGCGCGGTCGAAGAGAAATGTCTGCAGTTGGGAACTGAAAATGGGACACTTTGTGTGCCCTCCCTGCTCCATTGTCAACCACAATCAGAAGTCAGGGAGTTGTCAGGCAAAAACTAAAGCCCAGGCGGCTTGTTCTGTCCATTTGTTTTAGCAGAAAGACAGGAAATAAGACAGGGTAACTAACCACAGAGGACGCGCAGAGCTGAACTCACAGCCTCTTGTTCCTCTCTGCTGCTGACTGTCACAGAACGAGAGTAAAGGGCAAAAACAACAAATACTATTTCTCTAGCCCCAAACGCTGTGCACTTTGGCTGGATCCATTCACCTTTCCAAGATGGTGGCAGATAAATATTTGTGAGGTCAGGGTATCAAGGAATACGGGGCAAGGGCGGGTAACCGGACTTAAGGTCTTGATCAACCCTAATCATACAAAATGGCGGAACAGGCTCGAAGGGCTGAATGGCCTCCTCGTGTTTCTCTGTTTATATGTCTGTGTCACAGTCTGGATTGACGCACGTTTAGATTTCTTACTGAAATGCACTTAGACGGAGAGAAACAGTATTACATACAGGTGAAGGGGCGAAATATATCTATTTCGCCCCTTCACCTGTATGTAATACTGTTTCTCTCCCATTCAATTTCCTTCTAAGACTTTGTCTCTATCTTTATCTCTCATAGAATCATAGAATTATATGGCACAAAGGAGGCCATTCGGCCCATTTAGTCTGTGCCTTTGAACAGAGCAACTCATTCCCACTGTTCAGCTCTCTCCCCATAACCTAACAGACCTGCTCTTCCTAAATCAAGATCTGGTTCCCTTTTAAAAGCTGTTATGGAATCTGCCTTTACCGCCATTTCAAGCATTGCATTCCAGATTCGAACCACATGCTGAGTGAACAAAAACCTCATCAGCTCCCCTCTGCTTCGTTTTGAATCTATTTTAAATCTGTGACCACGAGTCATTGATTCTCCCACCAATGGAAACCGTCTTTAACTATTATCCCGGTCAAAACCTCTCATAATCTTGTAAACATCTATTAGATCTCCACTCAATCTTCTTTCTTCCAGAGAGAATAAGCCTAGCCTATCTAGCCTTTCCTCGTAGCTGCAGTTCCTCATTGCTGGTACCCTCATTCCACTCTTTTTCTCTTTATTTCTAAACTGTGTGTGTGGATATGTCTGTAGGCGTGTCTCTGTGTGGAGCTACTGACTCACATCAGGCCTTTCCTGTGCTCGATCTACAGCAGACATTTTCTTTTAAACATGCCAGAGACATCCATTTTAAATGTCTGTTTCTCTGTTAAAAAAAGTAGATAATTCTGAGCTGTGTCAGACTCCAGGCCTCCCACAGGTTAACGACCAATTGTGGTCAGAAAATGGATCTGGATCGTACATGGTGTTAGAGCTCAAATTATCAGTATTTGCACCGATTCTGCATTCACAAACGCATCATGTTCAGTGAAACAAACCAGCCCAGTTTGAGAAGTTGCCGTACATTTTGTGGTATATTTGAGCTGTGTTTGGTTTCAATATTGGTTTGCCCATTGCTCACGTGCTGTGACTGTCAGCAGCAGAGAGGAACAGGAGGTTGTGAGTTCAGCTCTGCACATCCTCTGTGGTTAGTTACCCCCAGTGCCTTGTTTCCTGTCTTTCTGCGCAAACAAGCAGACAGAACAGCAAGCCTGGGCTTTAGCTGTTGATTGAAAACGCCCTGACGGTGGCTCACTATGGCCGACTGTGGAGGACTCTGTGATCTGCCTGTCCTGGGCTGTGTGTGTGTGTTTAGAGAGTATGGTGCCTCTGCATAGTGTCTCCATTCGTCTCCCTCTCACATCTCAATCCATCACTTGAGTGAGGATTAGACTCAATCTCTCCATCGATTTATTAATCGTTCTCTCTTTGTCTCCCTGTTTCTATGTGGAGTTATGTAGCTCAGTGGTTAAAGCACTCTGCTTAACTTTCCAACACATTCTGTGAAGAGTTTTGTGGCTTCTCAGAGGCTTGATGAGTTGCTATATCAAACGCGAAGATTATCATGGAATCACAGAATCTTCCAGCACAAAAGGAAGCCATTCGGCGCGTCGAGTCTCTGCCAGCTCTTTACATAGAGCAATTTAAACTCCACTTCTCAGCTCTCTGTCCATAACGTTGCAAACCCGTCCTCCCCAATTAAATGTCTACCTTCATTATTGATTTGATGTGAATGTAAAGAAGTCAAATTCAGGTTCCCTTCGCACTCTCGAAACTTGCAAGCTGTGAGTATTCTATCCTGTCTAAGAGGCCGCCCAAGGCAGGATTGATTGTACGAGTAAGGAGGGAGGCAATATGGAAGCATTCAAGTTGTACATCAGGAATGATCTCTGTATAACAGCTCTGATTAAATGCAAGGATTAGCACATTTGCTACAATAATAAGCCTTGCATGTGATTGTTTGTATTTCAAATCTTTGTGACGTATCAAAGTGCTTCACAGAACACTCCGTGCTATGAAGTTACTGCACATTTTGTGCTGCAGCAGCCAATTGTCCCACAAACAGCTGTGTTTCGAGTGACGAGCCTTCACTGCCTCCAATCCCTTTCACACTCTAGGGAAACTCTCACATCACATAGTGTTACAGCAATCCTGTTTATCACAAGTCACCAGCTGAGGGAATGCCCTCGTCACTAATCTCTATGTGTGTTTCTGCGTGTGTATCTGTGTTTGTGTGTCGTGCTCTCTGTGAGCAGGTGGCAGGAATGGCATTCAAATTGTTGAGGTGCATGTCTATGTGTGTGTGTGTGTCAGTCGCACTAACTGTGTGTCAGTTTGCCATTGTGCGTCTCTGCAAATTACTCTCTCTATTGCTCGCTGGTTGCCTATAACAGGAGAGACAGGAAAACGATTCATGTTTGCCCTGTGTGTAGTTGGTTGCCTTCGCTCCTCCGGTTCTGGCCTCCTCCTTGTCCCCCATATCCTCCGCTCCACCATCAGCGGCCGTACCTTCCGCCACGACGCCCGGAAGCTCTGGAACTCCCTTCCTGCGCCTCGACTCCTCTCTTTCTATTTCACCTTCAGACCGAAGGTGTGGTTTCCTTTCCAACCACACCTTCGGTCGTATTCGGTCGCAGGGGACCCATGTCTCGGGCATGGGATTCATTTTTGTGAAGCGCTCTGGTATACTATCTGGGGTAGAGGGCGCTACATAAATCAAGCTTGTTGCAGTTGATTCTGTTTTGTTTGTGGGAAATTGCTGTGCGCAATTGGCGGCTGCGTTTTCCCAACAAATATAGTCGATTCACTTTATCATTTATTCTATGAAGCGCTTTCAGACGTATATAAAATGTGAAAATCGCTATATCAAATACAAGTATTATTATTTGTGTTTGTATCTCACGCTCTCAGAGTGCATGTGGTGGAGAAGTAATGAAAGAGTGAGTGTGTTTATCTCCTGGGCTAAGTATGCATACACGGCTGAATCTCTATCGCTCCCTTTCTGAGTAACTGGCTGTTCCGTGTCTCCCACCGTCGCATCCAACCATTGGCGTTCAAGGTTTTAGGTTTCTACTGCCCACCTATCATAGGAAATCCATACCTGAGCCCATATGAATCGCCTGCTTCTTGACTGCATCGCAAGTCCTACCTCAAGACTTTCCTTGTTGACCCCGTGAAAGCGTATTACCAAATACCTGGATTATTCTTTCCATTTCCCAAGCCAGGAAAATCACTGGATGTTAAACTGGTGACTAACGTGGAATGAGATGAATAGTGAATTGTGCCTCCCGTGCGAATGTGATCACGCTACAAGACTTTCTCCTGGTCTCCCAAATCACATGTACAATGAGCTGATTTCACAATAGGAGACTAAAGGGGAGGTTTGGACTTACAGACAAGTGAACTGGCCACCGCCCACACACGCCCACAATGAAAGTGAAATCAGGTTTGGATCAGGAGGTGCTGAAGGTGAAAATGGCTTCTAAACTCCCGGTTGAGAGCTGGACTGCGGAGATAATATGTCGCATTTGTCTGGATTTCTTCACTGATCCAGTGAACCTGGAATGTGGCCACAATTACTGCCGCTCCTGTATCATCGGGAGCTGGGATAAACAGCAGATCATCTCCTGTGATGTTTGTCAGCAGACTTTTCCAGAAAGGAGCCTCAGGGTGAATTGGGCCTTGGTGAGTCTGGCAGATAAAGCTCAGAAACTGAGCCTGTCCTCTACAGAAACGGAAATTAAACGTAACTGTGAGAAACACCGGGAGGAACTGAAGCTTTTCTGTGAAATCGACAAGAAATTGTTGTGTCTGGTTTGCAGAGACTCACGAAAAGACAGAGATCACAGCTTCCTGCCCATTGATGAAGCTGCTGAAACCTACAAGGTAAGAATACCTCTTACTCTATTCACTCTATAGTGGGATTAATTTAATTTCACTTCATATTCTCAACTTCAAACCCTTTTATTCTGCATGTTTATTCCAGGATCAAGTGAGATCCTCCTTAGCTTCTCTCACACAGAGGAAGGAAACTGCTGTACAAGCTGAAGTCAAACAGAGAGAAAATATTTCACAAGGTAAGGTAAGTTGTGTGGGGCCTGATTATTTCGGTATCTGTGTCTAACTTTAATATGTGTACACTCCGTGACATCTCGCTGTCTCTTCACTGTGTATACAGAGTGCGGTGTTTCCGTGTCTCTTTACTCTGTGTATTCAGTAGAATATCTCAGGGTCTCTTGTTACTCTGTGTACACAGTGTGATGTCCCAGTTTCTCCCTTTACTCTATGTACACAGTGCGATGGCTCAGTGTCTACCTTCACTGTGCTTACTGGGTGTGATGTCCCAATGTCTCCTTTCACTGTGTGTACAGTGTGATGCCTGATATGTTACAGGAACAGGTAAGAAGTTTGGAAACCCACGTCACGTCTGAATTTGCTAAAATGCACCAGAGCCTGACTGACAGAGAGCAGCTGGTGATGGGAGATCTCAAACAGCAAGAGAATGAGATTTTACACAAAATGGAAACAAATCTGCGAGAGATTCAGGACAATTTAGATTCTGTTACACAAGAAATCTCAGAGTTACAGAAACTGAAGGAAAGAGATGCACTGACCTTTCTGCAGGTAAAGACATTAAATTATACTTGAGTTCAGCAACAGTTACACACAATTATTGTCTGACTGTTAGATATGTCAGTAATTTATTTGTCATACTCTAGCGTGTGTTTGTCTTTGTAAGATGTGCTTGTAAGCAGTTCCCACTGCGGGCCTAGTCTATGACAGTTCTACTGTTGATATGCAAACTTGATTATATTTGGAGTCAGCATTGAGCAGGTAGTTCATAGAATCATAGAATCATAGAATTTTACGGCACAGAAGGAGGCCATTCGGCCCATCTAGTCGGTGCCGGCTCTTTGAAAAGAGCGATTCAATCCCACTGCCCTGCCCGCTCCCCATAGCCTAATAGACCCGTTCTCCCTAAATAAAGATCGAATTCCCTTTTAAAAGTTGTTATCGAATCAGCCTCCACCACCTTTTCAGGCAATGCATTCCAGATTCGAGCAACTCGCTGAGTGAAAAAATTTCTCCTCAGCTCCCCTCTACTGCGCCTTGAAACTATTTTAAATCTGTGACCACGAGTCACAGATTCACCCACGAGTGGAAATAGTTTTTCTCTATTTGCCCTGTCGAAACCCCTCATGTTCTTATAAACCTCTATTAGGTCTCCCCTCAATCTTCTCTTCTCCAGAGAGAATAACCCTAGCCTATCTAGCCTCTCCTCATAGCTGAAGTCCCTCAATCCTGGCACCATCCTAGTAAATCTTCGTTGTACCCTTTCCAATGCCTTCACATCCTTTCTGTAGTGTGGTGACCAGAATTGAACACAGTATTCCAGCTGAGGCCTCACCAAAGTCCTATAGAGGTTAGTCAGCACTTCCTGACTTTTGTACTCTATACCCCTATTTATAAAGCCTAGTATCCCATATGCCTTCTTAACAGCCTTGTCTACCTGTCCTGCCACCTTCAACGAGTCACTAACACAAATCCCCAGGTCTCTCTGTTCCGTTACACCATTTAAAATTGTACTATCTAGCCTATATTGCCTCCCTTCATTTCTTCCCTCCAAAATGCATCACCTCACACTTCTCTGCATTAAACTTCATCTGCCATGTGTCTGCCCACTTTACCAATTTGTCTATATCCTCTTGCAGATGGCTACTATCCTCCTCACTGTTTACTATTCTCCCTAACTTAGTGTCATCTGCAAACTTGGAAACTGTACTCCGTGCACCCAAGTCCAGATCATTGATGTAGATTACAAACAGCAATGGTCGCAAAACCGATCCCTGTGGCACACCACTGCTCACTTCCCTCCAATCTGAAAAACAGCCGCTCACTACAACTCTCTGCTTTCTGTCTCGCAGCCAGTTGTGGATCCACGCTGCCACTGTCCCTTTTACGCCATGGGCCTTTAATTTCATAATAAGTCTCTCATGTGGCACTTTGTCAAATGCCTTTTGATAGTCCATGTAAACTACATCAACTGCGCTACCATTATCCACCCATTCCGTTACCTCATCAAAAATGTCTATCAGATTTGTAAGGCAAGATTTGCCTTTAACAAATCCATGTTGACTGTCCTTTATTAGCCTATATCTTTCTAAGTGAAGATCTACCTTGTCCCTGATTATGGACTCTAGAAGTTTGCCCACTACCGACGTTAGACTGACTGGTCTGTAGTTACCAGGCTTGTCCTTCTGCCCCTTTTTATACAATGGAGTAATATTAGCTATCCTCCAGTCCTATGGCACGACCCCTGTGTCCAAGGAAGATTGAAAGCTCGTGGCCAGAGTCCCTGCTATTTGCTCCCGTGCCTCACTTAGTAACCTAGGGTGCATCCCATCCGGACCAGGTGACTTATGCACCTTGAGCGACGTCAACCTTTTTAGAACTTCCTCTCTGGTTATAATTATTCTATCCATTTCTCCTACCCTCTCCTCTAATACCATGACATTGGCTGTATCATTTTCTTTTGTGAAGACAGAGGAGAAGTACTCATTCAGTACATCAGCCATGCCCTCTGCCTCCACAATGCGATTTCCTCCTAGGTCCCTAATTGGCCCCACCCTATCCTTGACCAACCTTTTACTCTTAATATGTTGGTAAAAAACCTTAGGGTTCCCCTTAATCTTACTCGCTAATTGTTTTCATGCAGTCTCTCTGCCCCCTAAATTCCTTTTTTAGTTCTATCCTACACTTCCTATATTCTGCTTGGTTCCCTTCTGAATTTTGAGCCTGACACTTATCATAAGCCTCTTTTTTTTGTTTTATTTTGGCCCCGATTTCCTTAGTCATCCAGGGAGGTTTGGATGCCTTACATTTCACCTTTGTGGGGATGCTTTTGACCTGTGCCTGAACTATCTCCTCTTTGAACGCTGCCCACTGTTCGTTAGTTGTCTTACCTGCCAATTTTTCTTTCCAATCCACCTTGGCTATGTCCCACCTCAACTCATTGAAATTAGCCCTTTTCCAGTTGAGTGTCCTCACCTGTGATCGTTCCTTATCCCTTTCCATAATTATTCTGAATCTAACGATATTGTGGTCACTATTCCCTAGATGCTCACCTACAGAAACCTGTTGAACTTACCCTACCTCATTTCCCAAAACTAGATCCAGCAATGCTTCTTTCCTCGTTGGACTGGAAACATACTGATCACGAAAGTTGTCCTGCACACACTTCAGGAATTCTTCTCCCTCCTTGCCCTTTACTCTACTATTCTGCCAGTCTATGTTGGGATAGTTGAAGTCACCCATTATCACTACTCTATTAGCTCTGCATTTCTCCGTGATACGCTTGCAGATCTGCTTGTCTATCTCCTCCCCCCTATTTGGTGGTCTATAGTATACCCCTAACAGTGTAACTGCACCTTTTTTATTCCTCATTTCTAACCAGATAGATTCGGTTTTTAGTCCTTCTTCCACCTCGTTCCTTTCTAAGGCAGTCACTGAGTCCTTAACTAAAATTGCCACCCCGCCCCCTTTTCTCCCTTCTCTATCCCTCCTGAATACATTATAACCAGGAATGTTCAACTCCCATTCCTGCCCATGCTGGAGCCAAGTCTCTGTTACTGCTATAACATCATATCGCCTCGCAGCAACCTGAGCCTGCAGCTCACCAATTTTATTTCTCAAACTTCGTGCATTTACATACATGCACTCTAAGGCACAATTATTTTTTTATTTTTTTTTTTAAACAAATATATTTATTTTTTTGTTAAAAACATATAGATTTGTTTTTTAAACCTTCCCCGTGACATCTAAATCGCCTAAATCCTTTTTCCCGTGACATACCGCATCGGCCTTGACTCAGCACCCACGCGGAACAGACAACCAACCCAATCACCACTCCCAACAAAACCAAACCTTCCACCGTCTTTGTGGAGAAAAAAAAACAAAAAACCTGTCGTTCTCGACACAAAAACGCCTAATCCCCACATTTCCTTATGTCAGGCCTCCTCGTTTCTCTGCACTGCTGCCTTTTTTTACAGGGAGCAGTTACAAAGGGGCTAATCCCAGCTCCACCATCCTTTCCTTACCGGATGGTAGGCCAAAAAACCAAAAACAGACATTTGGGAAAAAAAAACACCCACCGATGCTCTCCCCTTTATGGGGAGAGGCATCTACAAAAGAAACCCTTCACTTGGGGACACTCTCTGGTTACAGGTCGAGCGTCCCCCCACAAGCACTGCGGATAGTATCCCTGACGTTCTAAGCAGTGGCATACTAAAACACACCCCACCTATCCTTAGCCTCGACCGAGCCTATCTCCAGGGCGTCCCTGATGACATATTCCCGGACACTTACCATCGCCCTCCTGTAACAGGCCGACACTGACCTATTTCCATGTCCGGAGGTCTCTCGGTTGCGGCAGACCCATAGGGCCTGCTTGACCGAGTTGATGACCCTCCAGGCACATTGTAGGTCGGTCACTTCGTGTGTTCCTGGGAAGAGGCCATACAACACCGAGTGGGCTGACAGAGGGACTCCCGGGATGAACCGCGAGAGAAGCCACTCTGTCTTGTTCCACACCTGTTTGGCAAAGGCACAATGCAGGAACAGATGTTCCTCATTCTCCTTCCCTCCACAGCCCTCCCGAGGGCAACTCTCTGACTGCACTAAGCCTCTTCTTGTCAGAAAGCTCTTGAGTCCAAGAACTCTCTTGACCGTCATCCAGGCCACATCCTGGTGTTTGTTAGTCAGAGCTGGGGATGAAACGTTCTCCCAGATGTGACTAACGGTCAACGGAGGGTACCCTACCAAAATTTCGTCCACCTCTCTCTCTCGGATGATGTCTAACACCGTCCGTGGTGTCCACCTGGGAACTTCAGAGGGATCCACCCTGTTCTCGGATAGGAATGTCTCGATCTCCTCCAGGTATCTCGGGACATTCCAACCCAGAGGGGCGTTCCGTGGCAGCTCAGCCAAACCTAACCTTCTTAGCACTGGGTACAGATAGAAGCCCAGCATATATCTGCACGCAGTGCCTTCATATCTTGGCTCCTGGCAGACCCTCACTCAGCCACACACAAAGGTGGCCATGATAGTCCTGGCTACATCAGGGACACCCTTCCCTCCTTTGTCTGGGGTCTTGTACATGGCGTCCCTGCGGACACGATCCATCCCAGAGCTCCAGACAAACCTAAAGATAGCTCTGGTGACTGCGGTGGCGCTGCATTTGGTCAAGGGCCAAACTTGCGCCACGTACAGTAATCCAGAGATCGCCTCACATTTAATCACCAGGTTCTTCCCAGTGATTGAAAGCGTGCGTTCCTGCCACTGCTTCAACCGTCCCCTAATTTGCGCTATTGCCATCTCCCAGTTCTTCCCCCTTGCCCCAGCGACCCCAAACCAGATGCCTAAGATTTTAATGTACTCTGGTTTTACCTCAAAAGGTACCTTCGCCCGGTCTTGCCAGTTGCCAAAGTACATCACCTCACTTTTTTGGCGATTCATTTTGGCACCCGAAGCCCGTTCAAACAGATTGCAGATACCCATCAGGCTCTCAATCGATCGGTGATCTGAGCAAAAGACCGTAACATCATCCATATACAAGGACACCTTGGCTTGCATGCCTTGGCTGCCCGGGATGATGACGCCTTTGATGTTCTGCTCCCTCCTGATTGCTTGTGCAAAGGGCTCGATGCAACAGACAAACAGGATAGGGGAGAGGGGGCACCCCTGTCTTACTCCCGACCTGACGGGGAAGGGCAGCGTTTCGTTCCCATTAACCATCACTGCACTGCAGATATCTCTGTAGAGCAGGTGGACCCAATCGCGAATTCTTTGTCCGAAACCCATTTTGGCAAGTACCTCATACATATAGTCATGAGATACTCGGTCAAAAGCTTTCTCTTGGTCCAGACTGATGAGGCAGGTCTTCCCCCCTATCTCCTGCACGTAGGCGATGGTATCCCTTAACAACCCAAGGTTGTCAGAGATCCTCCGGCCTGGCACCGCGCAGGTCTGATCGGGGTGAATTACCTGCTCCATGACAGTCTTCATCCTCTCTGAGATCACCTTTGCTAAGATCTTATAGTCTACGTTTAATAGAGATATAGGTCTCCAGTTCTTTATATCCGCCTTCTTGCCTTTCTCTTTATAGATCAAGGTGATGTTACCTTTCCTCATCGAGTCTGCCATGGTTCCTTCTTGAAGCATACTCTCGTACACTTCCAGGAGGACCGGTCCGATCACGTCCCACAGGACTAAGTACAGTTCCACCGGGAGGCCATCGCTCCCCGGGGTCTTACCTGTCCTGAGGGAACCTACCGTCTTGGTCAGCTCTTCAAACGAGAGCGGCCAATCCAGATGTTCTCGACTCCCCTCGTCCACCACTTCGGTGAGGGCAGAGAGAAAATCCCGAGTGGCCATGCTCTCCGTGGCTTTCTCGCGGTACAGGTCCTCATAGAAGGATCTTGCGATCCTCCTCATGTCTTCCTGTTCTGTGCACACAGAGTCGTCTCTATCCTTCAACCCGGAAATCACAGAGCTTCCTCTGTTCACTTTCCGGAAGAAGAAGCTAGTACACTTCTCGTCTTGTTCTATCGTGCGCACTCTGGAGCGGAAAAAGATCTTGGAGGCTTCCGAGGCGAGCAGCACTCCTTGCTGGTCTCTCACCTCTTTAATTGCCTCCCTAACCTCTATACCTTCTAGCTGCTGCTTTAGGAGCATTTGCAACTCCTTCTGCAGTCTCTCTCTTTCCCGGTTCGTGGCCTTTGCCAATTGAACCCCTTTTCGGACAAAGAATTATTTGATTCTACTCTTCACCATTTCCCACCATTCTGTAGAGGAGTCACAGAAGTCCCTCAAGGTTTTCCACCCTCGGTACTCCTTCCGCAACTCCTCTACATTCTTACGGGTCAAAAGCTTTACGTTCAGCTTCCACGTCCCTCGACCCCTCCTCGTGCTTCCGTGAACTAGTAAGTTCGTCAGCAGGAGGCGATGGTCGGTAAGGGACGCCGGCCTCACTTCAGTCTTAGTCACTTCTAGTCTTCTCGATACGAATAGAAAATCTATTCGTGAGAAGACCGACCCACTGGGGTTAGAATAGGTGAATCGTTTGGGGGCCCCATCATCTGGAGCCTTGAAAACGTCACTCAAACGTCCATCTGCAACCACTTTTTGTAGCAGCTTGGACGCAGCCCTTAACTCCCCATCAGATCTGGTTGATCTCCCGTCTCTCTCCAGAATACAATTAAAATCTCCTCCCAGGATGACTGGTTTGGGTGTAAGCAGCCAGGGAGGTAGCATCCGGAAAAGGGCCACCTGGTCCTTCCTCTTTGATGGAGCGTACACATTAATGAGCCTAATCGGGGCTTCATTGTACGTCACATCCACCACAAGGATTCTGCCCCCCACCACCTCCTTATAGTCGGTGATGGTGAGGTTTTTCCCTCTCAGTAGGACCGCCACACCCGATGCCCGGGTGTCATTTCCCCCCTGACCACACAGAGGGTCCGTAGGGGTCCCACCACTTTGCCCAAGTTCTGTAACTGTTGGAGTGTGGAATCCAGCACTCCTGCAGAAACAGAATATCGGCCTTGACTCTGGATAGGCCCTGAAGCGTCGCTACGCAACGCTTGGAATTTTTAACGCTCTTAACGTTCAGGGAACCTATCCGCAGTGCCATTTACATTTTTTATACTCGCCCGTTTCCCCCCTCTTCCATCTGTTCCAGTCCTTTTTCCTCTCCATCTCCTCCGGGGTTGTCTCCCGTCTTGGTTGGGTTGTTTGTCCTCTTTTCCGTCTCCTCCGGCGTCTTCCCTGCTTCGGGTTCAGGTTCAGGGGTCCTCCCAAGTTCTTCTCCTTTTTCTGTCTCTTTAGTCTCTTTCCCTTTCTTTGAGGTTTTTTCCACTACCTCCACCACCTCCATCAGCTGCCTTTTTTTGGGGGGGGCAGGGGTTCCTTCCTCCTTTCTCCCTCCTTTCTCCCTCCTCTTTCCTCCGTCACTATCACTATCATAGCCGCTTCTTTTGAGTTGTATCCCCTTTTTTTTCCGGCTACTTTTCCCGACTACCTGCCAGGTTTCTCTGTCCCGTTTGGAATTGTCCAAAGTGTCCATTTCCTCCCCACTGGTGCGTCCTGACTCACACTCCCTCCTCTCCAAGGGTATCTCTACCCCCCCCCAAAACTTCCCCACCCAGTTCCTCGTCCTGTCCTTTCCCTTCCCCCGACTCCTTTCTCCCTTCCTGTCTCCCAACCTCCCGGCTTTGCATTATTTTAGACCCCCTTCTTTGTGGGCACGTGCGGTAGAGGTGACCTGTTTCTCCACATAGGTCACATCTCTTACCCAATGTGCACTCCTTTGCCACATGTCCCAGTCCCTTGCAGTTCCAGCACATTGTGTGCAGGCTGCCACGTAATGCCCCACTTGCCCACATCTTAGGCATGCTCGGGGTTGTCCAGGGTAAAAAATAGTTCCCCTGAAACTCCCAATGGTGAAACGGGAGGGGATATGTACCACATTACCCTCTCCTTTCCTCCCCAATTTCAGAAGGACTTCCCATTCGGATGTCCAGATCCCGTCTTCCAGTATTTCGGAGATCGACTGGATCTCCTCACACTGCCTGTTAAGATATACCCTGATTTCCGACGCCGGCACTTGCGGGTCACTCATTCTAACCACGGCTCTCCTCTCCTGCCTCTGTCTTTCCTGGAATGCCGTTGTCACCTCATAGGCTGACATCAGTTCATTCCCCTGGTTCTGCAGTGCCACTGTTTTCAGTTTCACTGCCTCGTCGTACGAGGTACATGTGACCTCGTACCTTCTCTTTTCCCCGTCCTCGTAAACGCACCTCATTTTTTCCTTGGTGCTTCCACATATTTGGATCAGTACTTCCCTTATAAAGGTTTTCCTATCCATTTTTCCGTTCTCTTTTACCCGAAAGAGTACGGTGTCTTTTATGTATACTTCCGCATCCTTTCTTTCCCTTTTGGGGTCTTTCCCCTTTGGGTCTTCCTTAGGGCCCCCCTTTTTTGCCGCCACCGCTGATGCATAAGATACGGGGCCCGCCTTTCCCTGACTTGTGGAAGCCTTCTCCCCACTAGGGGGAGCTACTACTTCCGGTCCTCCCTCTCCTGCCTTCTTTGGCCCCGCCTCCGTCATTTCCGGGGGGCTGGGCTCTTTCCTCCCTGCCTCTCCTCCGGCCTCGGTGCTGGGGGTTCTCCCCCCTCTGCTCTCCCTGGTCTCTCCGTCTCTAGTCTTCTCTTCCCTCTCAGTCTTCCTCGCTTCGCTCTCTGCGCCTTTTTGTGTCCCTACTCCTGCATGTGCAGCCTCCCGGGACCCCCCCGTGGTTTCGTGGCTTACCTCCACGGTTCCGCTCGTTTGTCTCTCACCGCTTCCCGCCGCGGCCTCACAAACTTCATTCTCTTCTTTCCGGCTTCCCGCCGCTACCTCCCGACCTCTTGCTCCTGGCTCCCGGTTACCCACCCCGGCCTCACCGCTTCCCGCCACCGCGTTACGTCTTCCCGCCGCCGGGACCGGTCTTGTCTCGTTTCCCCCCCGGCTTCCCGCCGCTGCTGCCTCCCCGTTTCTCTCCGCCCCTCCCCCCTCACGGCTTCCTGCCTTAGCCGCCTCCCCGCTTCTCTCCCCCCCACTACAGCTTCCCGCCGCCGGTAGAGGCCTTGTCTCCTTACCCACACGGCCTCCCACCCCGGCCTTACGGCTTCCCGTCGCCGGGGTAGGCTTTGACTCCTTATCCCCACGGCCTCCCACCACGGCCACACGGCTTCCCGTCGCCGGCATAGGCCTTGTCTCCTTATCCCCACGGCCTCCCACCAAGGCCAAACGGCTTCCCGTCGCCGGTATAGGTCTTGTCTCCTTCTCCACACCCCCACGGCCTCCCACCACGGTCGCACGGCTTCCCGTCGCCGGGATAGGCCTTGTCTCCTTATCCCCACTGCTTCCTACCACGGCCAC
The DNA here is from genome assembly GCA_035084275.1 of Hydrolagus colliei. NCBI lineage: Eukaryota > Metazoa > Chordata > Chondrichthyes > Chimaeriformes > Chimaeridae > Hydrolagus > Hydrolagus colliei. Next base: position 2,360,118 of record JAYJKW010000399.1, read on the forward strand.
TCGGCTTCCCGCCGTTGCTGCCTCCCCGCTTCTCTCCCCCCCAACATGGCTTCCCACCGCCAGTAACTGTCTTCTCTCCCCCCCAAACAGGCTTCCCGCTCCGGCCTCGCTGAAACCCCCCACGGATTTCGACCTGACCTGTTGCCCCAGGGTTTTCCCCTCCTTAACTACTGGCTTGACCCCCACCTCCTCCCCTTTTTCCCCACTCTCCCTTGCCTCCTTCCCTCCTGTTCTCTCCCCTCGTTTGATTTCTCTCCCTCTTCTTTCATTGCCTCCCTCTCCCCCCTCTCCCCTGCTGTCCCCCTTCTCTCTGTTCTCTCCTTCTGCACTCTCCCACTAGAGTTCTCCATTGCCTCTCCTTTTTCCAAACTGCTCTCGCCCTCCGCCTCTTTTTTCCACTTCATTTCCTTGTTCTTTCTTCCCATGGCCGGGCCCAAAGCCCCTCGCCAGGAAGAAGGAAGAAGGGAATCACCCCCCCACACCACCACAAACCCAACAAAACCACCTACTCTCTCTTAGCCCCAAAATAAACAATAATTCAAACCAAACTCTCCTGCCGCGTCCACCACAAACAAACCAATACTCACTCCGTCCGTAGCTCATTTTTTTTTTTTTTTTTTTTTTTAAACAAATATATTTATTTTTTTGTTAAAAACATAGATTTGTTTTTTTAAACCTTCCCCGTGACATCTAAATCGCCTAAATCCTTTTTCCCGTGACATTCCGCATCGGCCTTGACTCAGTACCCACGCGGAACAAAAAACCAACCCAATCACCACTCCCAACAAAACCAAACCTTCCACCGTCTTTGTGGAGAAAAACAAAAAACCTGTCGTTCTCGACACAAAAAACGCCTAAACCCCACATTTCCTTATGTCAGGCCTCCTCGTTTCTCTGCACTGCTGCCTTTTTTTACAGGGAGCAGTTACAAAGGGGCTAATCCCAGCTCCACCATCCTTTCCTTACCGGATGGTAGACCAAAAAAAAAACCAAAACCAGACATTTGAAAAAAAAAAAAACACCGATGCTCTCCCCTTTATGGGGAGAGGCATCTACAAAAGAAACCCTTTACTTGGGGACACTCTCTGGTTACAGGTCGAGCGTCCCCCCACAAGCACTGCGGATAGTGTCCCTGACGTTCCATTTACATTATTTATACTCGCCCGTTTCCCCCCTCTTCCATCTGTTCCAGTCCCTTTTCCTCTCCATCTCCTCCGGGGTTGTTTCCCGTCTTGGTTGGGTTGTTGGTCCTCTTTTCCGTCCCCTCCGGCGTCTTTCCTGCTTCGGGTTCAGGTTCAGGGGTCCTCCCAAGTTCTTCTCCTTTTTCTGTCTCTTTAGTCTCTTTCTCTTTCTTTGAGGTTTTTTCCACTACCTCCACCACCTCCATCAGCTGCCTTTTTTTTGGGGGGGCAGGGGTTCCTTCCTCCTTTCTCCCTCCTTTCTCCCTCCTCTTTCCTCCGTCACTATCACTATCATAGCCGCTTCTTTTGAGTTGTATCCCCTTTTTTTTCCGGCTACTTTTCCCGACTACCTGCCAGGTTTCTCTGTCCCGTTTGGAATTGTCCAAAGTGTCCATTTCCTCCCCACCGGTACGTCCTGACTCACACTCCCTCCTCTCCAAGGGTATCTCTACCCCCACCAAAACTTCCCCACCCAGTTCCTCGTCCTGTCCTTTCCCTTCCCCCGACTCCTTTCTCCCTTCCTGTCTCCCAACCTCCCGGCTTTGCATTATTTTAGACCCCCTTCTTTGTGGGCACGTGCGGTAGAGGTGACCTGTTTCTCCACATAGGTCACATCTCTTACCCAATGTGTACTCCTTAGCCACATGTCCCAGTCCTTTGCAGTTCCAGCACATTGTTTGTGTGCAGGCTGCCACGTAATGCCCCACTTGCCCACATCTTAGGCATGCTCGGGGTTGTCCAGCGTAAAAAATAGTTCCCCTGAAACTCCCAATGGTGAAACGGGAGGGGATATGTACCACATTACCCTCTCCTTTCCTCCCCAATTTCAGAACGACTTCCCATTCGGATGTCCAGATCCCGTCTTCCAGTATTTCGGAGATCGACTGGATCTCCTCACACTGCCTGTTAAGATATAAACTGATTTCCGACGCCGGCACTTGCGGGTCGCTCATTCTAACCACGGCTCTCCTCTCCTGCCTCTGTCTTTCTTGGAATGCCGTTGTCACCTCATAGGCTGACATCAGTTCATTCCCCTGGTTCTGCAGTGCCACTGTTTTCAGTTTCACTGCCTCGTCGTACGAGGTACATGTGACCTCGTACCTTCTCTTTTCCCCGTCCTCGTAAACGCACCTCATTTTTTCCTTGGTGCTTCCGCATATTTGGATCAGTACTTCCCTTATAAAGGTTTTCCTATCCATTTTTCTGTTCTCCTTTACCCGAAAGAGTACGGTGTCTTTTATGTATACTTCCGCATCCTTTCTTTCCCTTTTGGGGTCTTTCCCCTTTGGGTCTTCCTTTGGGCCCCCCTTTTTTGCCGCCACCGCTGATGCATAAGTTATGGGGCCTGCCTTTCCCTGACTTGTGGAAGCCTTCTCCCCACTAGGGGGAGCTACTACTTCCGGTCCTCCCTCTCCTGCCTTCTTTGGCCCCGCCTCCGTCATTTCCGGGGGGCTGGGCTCTTTCCTCCCTGCCTCTCCTCCGGCCTCGGTGCTGGGGGTTCTCCCCCCTCTGCTCTCCCTGGTCTCTCCGTCTCTAGTCTTCTCTTCCCTCTCAGCCTTCCTCGCTTCGCTCTCTGCGCCTTTTTGTGTCCCTACTCCTGCCTGTGCAGCCTCCCGGGACCCCCCCGTGGTTTCGTGGCTTACCTCCACGGTTCCGCTCGTTTGTCTCTCACCGCTTCCCGCCGCGGCCTCACAAACTTCATTCTCTTCTTTCCGGCTTCCCGCCGCTGCCTCCCGACCTCTTGCTCCTGGCTCCCGGTTACCCACCCCGGCCTCACCGCTTCCCGCCACCGCGTTACGTCTTCCCGCCGCCGGTACCGGTCTTGTCTCGTTTCCCCCCCGGCTTCCCTCCGCTGCTGCCTCCCCGTTTCTCTCCGCCACCCCCCCCTCACGGCTTCCTGCCTTAGCCGCCTCCCCGCTTCTCTCCCCCCCACTACAGCTTCGCGCCGCCGGTAGAGGCCTTGTCTCCTTACCCACACGGCCTCCCCCCACGGCCTTACGGCTTCCCGTCGCCGGGGTAGGCTTTGACTCCTTATCCCCACGGCCTCCCACCACGGCCACACGGCTTCCCGTCGCCGGTATAGGCCTTGTCTCCTTGTCCCCACGGCCTCCCACCACGGCCACACGGCTTCCCGTCGCCGGTATAGGTCTTGTCTCCTTCTCCACACCCCCACGGCCTCCCACCACGGTCGCACGGCTTCCCGTCGCCGGGATAGGCCTTGTCTCCTTATCTCCACTGCTTCCTACCACGGCCACTCGGCTTCCCGCCGTTGCTGCCTCCCCGCTTCTCTCCCCCCCAACATGGCTTCCCACCGCCAGTAACTGCCTTCTCACCCCCCCAAACAGGCTTCCCGCACCGGCCTCGCTGAAACCCCCCACGGATTTCGACCTGACCTGTTGCCCCAGGGTTTTCCCCTCCTTAACTACTGGCTTGACCCCCACCTCCTCCCCTTTTTCCCCACTCTCCCTTGCCTCCTTCCCTCCTGTTCTCTCCCCTCGTTTGATTTCTCTCCCTCTTCTTTCATTGCCTCCCTCTCCCCCCTCTCCCCTGCTGTCCCCCTTCTCTCTGCTCTCTGTTCTCTCCTTCTGCACTCTCCCACTAGAGTTCTCCATTGCCTCTCCTTTTTCCAAACTGCTCTCGCCATCCGCCTCTTTTTTCCCCTTCATTTCCTTGTTCTTTCTTCCCATGGCCGGGCCCAAAGCCCCTCGCCAGGAAGAAGGAAGAAGGGAATCACCCCCCCACACCACCACCAACCCAACAAAACCACCTACTCTCTCTTAGCCCCAAAATAAACAATAATTCAAACCAAACTCTCCTGCCGCGTCCACCACAAACAAACCAATACTCACTCCGTCCGTAGCTCACTCTGGCTGGCTCTCGGCTCGATTAAGGCTCTCGCAGCTAGACCCTTTTTTATACCCTGTTTTGAACCAGTTGGTCAGCAGTTTTTAACCATTAACACCTAATTGCCTACAGCTGATCCCTATATGTGACAAGACCAATCAATCAACCAACTACCAATCATAAACCGTCTACCAATCTAAAGATTTGGTCAGCAGTTTTGGTAGCACAACCAAACCCAGCACTTGAACACACTTCAATACTCACAAAATAGCAGTTCCTACAGCGATTCCCACTCTCACCCAATTCCTTCTCACTCTGTCCTCGCCTCACTCCGTCCGTAGCTCACTCTGGCTGGCTCTCGGCTCGATTAAGGATCTCGCAGCTAGACCCTTTTTATACCCTGTTTTGTAGAGAAACGTCTAATTAAAAATCGAGAATTGGATCAACTCACATCAAGTATTGCTTCTCTTCAACGAATGTGTACAAAATAAAATAGTTATTGACTAAAAAAGTGTCAAGCTTGGAAACTGTCCGCTGTTCTCTGTGACTTCGTCGATAGGATAGGATGCTGCCGCCGTACACTTCCTCTAGAAAACATTGATGTAACATATTCAGAAAACAAGAAACGAGCTTCTGCGAAGTAGTTAGCAATTAAGTATAATTTGCATATATTTTGCATTTCATCTGTATCCGTACAAAGGGTTTCTCCCCCTAAAATCTACCACAGAAGCACACAGCCGTTGTCATTGGTCAAAATTTACTTCAGTGCAGCACAGCTTCTGTTCAGTAAATATTTCCATCATAAATATGAATTCCAAAACAAACTGCAGGCAAGCTGAATACCATGATTATTTTGCTATGTTTGCTGCTATCTAGCATTTCGCTTTGATTGTCGACACACAAAACATCAATTGTTGATTGAGCATTTCAATGTGACGCCTCAAAACGCTTCGAAACTTAATGCAAGGTGAATTTACAGTGAATTTTTTAGTTGTCCAAATACGTTGTATGAATGTTTTCTCCACCACTAGCTCACACCCACGCTGCCGAAACACTCATCAACGCATTCGTCACATCAAAGGCTCGACTCCGGGAACAATCTCCTGGTCGGCCTCCCTAGCTCCTCCATTCACAGGCTGCAGATCACTCACAACTCTGCAGCTCGTGTACTCTCCCGTACCACGCTACACGACCACATCACTCCCACCCTCGCCCGTCTCCACTGGCTCCACGTCTCCCAGAGAATCAAATTCATGATCCTCGTCCTCACTTTCAAGGCCATTCACGATCTTGCCCCCCCATCACTCCGACCTGCCATCAGCCTATCTGCACCCTCCGTTCAGCGGACTCAGGCCTGCTCCGTGTCCACCGCCCTAACCGCCCAACCATCGGTGGCCGTGCTGTCAGCCCCTCTTCCCCACATTCCGGAACTCTATCACGCAAACGCTTCGCCTTACTTCCTTCCTTTCCACCTTTAAGGCCGGTCGCAACACTTTTCCCTTCTACCGTACCTCCTGCTCCCTTACTATCTCTCCCCACTCTCCTGCTCTCCTTCCCCCTAACCTGACCCCAATATATATCAATTGTAATTGTTGTTATTGTTAAAATCGACCCGACATTTTTATTCCCTGAAAATACAATTATCGCCTTGTAATCCGTGGCGCTGTGGCTTAGTTGGCGAACGCACCTGTGTTGTTAACAGGAGATCCTGGGTTCAATTCCCAGCAGTGCCTCCTAAGACGTTTTTTTTCAAAACAGCAACTCCACAAATTTGAAATTAGGTTTTGGCAATTTCTAATCATACAATGGTGTTTTAGTTGCAATTGTTGCTATTCCAAATGCAAGATTGCTGATGTAAGCACCAGCCTCCAGCTGGCTATTAACGTCGACTGTTAATCTAATATTCGTGGTTGAAACTCCATCAGGGTCGTTTCGTGTAGCAAAATGTTGTCAAGGAAAAGCACAATTTACTATTCTACACTAAATTCATAAAATAAATACTCCCCGGGATTGGTGGCAATAGACCACAGCAGGAATCAAAACTGTAACCGTCTGTTTGGCTTCAAATTATCTGAAGTTAGCTCACTTTTCAGTTAGGCCACGCAGGTCAGGTTATGCATTGAAATATACTTACTGACTGAACCACTATTACTACTTGCCTTGTATCAATAGATTTTTTCATTTAGTTTATTCTGACGGAAAGATAAACGTGCAGAAAGGAACTATGAGCATTTTGAAATTGCAGTCTCAGCCCAGTCCTGTCTACTTCCCTTTAAAATTTAAACATTTTCAAGTTTGTTTCACTGTCGTTATACATGATCAAATATCTCTTGTATTTCTAGCTACATTTCAAACAGTTCACCAGCAACATCGTGATTCGATTAAATGATAAACTAACAAAAATCTAACTTTAATGCACAGACTTTATGCGCCGAATGGCCGCCTTTTGTGCCGTACAATTCTATGAATGCCATCTGAATGTTTTCTAAAAGTCTGTTTTGAGAATACAAGACGTCTGGTGAACAAACTGTCACACTCAGCACTATGGTCAGTTTATCACCTGTGTGATTTCAGATTTTACGTTTCAATAACTCATATAACTGCGCTGACAATTCTCATCATTGCGGGGCTTGTCTGTTAGAGTCAAATAGAAAGCTGTATATCGCTTGCAGAAGTCTGCAGACAGTAGTGTGGTTGGTGCAAATGGTCAGCGTGTTCGGCTGTTAACCGAAAGATTGGTGGCCGATGCCCACTCAGAGTCGACGCCATTCTGGAAGAAATTTCTTCGTCTTCAATATTTTATTACCACTTGCACAGTGTTACTGACAAGTTCTTCATAGATTTGTTATATTTACAAATTGCTGAAAATTGTCTGAGCTTTTATTTTTGACATATTGCCGGAATAGTTGATATCATTGCCAAACGACATATCACAGGATATGTTGAATTTGTTTGATTGGCACGAAAACTGTGACCTATGCCTGTTCACTATATTCGAATTAGTGTGTCATTATTCCACCATTACTGTGAATACATAATAATAAAATTGACGACGCTTGCATTGCATACAGCGCTTTTCACGTATTGTAGGGGTCTCAAGGTCCGCTACCGAATATCAATAAAGTGAGTTCACTGTATATTTGTGGACGCAGATTGCTCCTGTCTTGTTTTACACTGGTCAGTTCATAAGGCACCTTCAATAACGTATAAAATACAGGACAGCGGGTGGAAGTTGGTGTGCCAAACATTGGATCCGGTGAAGGGTATGACAGCAAGCCTGAGCCCTGGACTTTGCTGTGTGAATAATTATTCGACACTCTATTTTCAATTATTTATGAAATATTGCATAACGTATTGTCAATTGAGAGAAACGAACACGTGAAAGTGGGCTCCATAGAGATGCATGAAAAGTTTAACCTAATTGATACATTCTAACCGTATGTGCGTTGCAGGATGTCGTCAGAGAGTGAACCAAATTACCTCTAATTTAAGGTGTAATCAGACAGTTTCCAGAGTGTTTTTCATTATGCAGAGCAAAACCAATGAACTGTCTGCCAGAACGACTGTTTAGGCCAGGAAATCAAACTCAATTAAAAAGCAGTTTGATGCTATGAATGGTGGTGATGAGGTTTGTCAAAGCTGTGAAGAGATCAGAACATATTCGCCGAAGGTTCTTGATAGAAATATTTGACGAATGTTCCAATCAATGCAATTAAATGTTTACATTAAAGATGAAGATTCTAATCTAGGATTCATACTTGCTGCTCATACCAACATGCTTTCACGTTGCACTAATCACTTAGAAACTGACTGATACTGGGTGAAAAGAATTATGACCTACTCCTCTATGATCAATGTACTGTGAACTAAGTTCTTGCAAGTTTCTGAGTTTGACAGAGATCTACCTGGCTGATTTGATATAACTGAACGACATTTTACAAGGACGTGAACGCAATGGCGTTATAAATGCAATTTCGAAATGCTCAGGGATTGTTCTACATTTCTATTTATTGAAACGTTGAAAACAACGAGAAGACCGATCAAAAGATACAAAATAACTGGAAATAGTACTTCAGTTAACACTGATAGTTTAGTACATAACATGATCCATGTGGCCGAATTAATAAGACACCTGACTATCCGCACATCCCTCCCATCTCCCGATTTGATGACGACGAGTTGCGGACAATGGTCAGTTATTATCAATGTTCTGGAGAACTGTAGGAAATCGTGGCTGAGGAGCAATTGACCAAGATCACAACAGAAGATTGACTTAATCATGTTGTTCCATTACAAAGCAGCTCATCTGGGATCCAGCTCATTCCTCATTCCCAAGGACATTGTGTTCAATTTACTGGAAGTAATCCATGTGTGGTAGGTACGGGATACATGCTACGAATTGTGGCCGCTGAGACTCTCATTTCATATAAATCAAACTGTTTCTGAGCACTTAGACTCAGTCACTCCTATTGTATACACCATGAAGCGATATCACAGCTTTTCAGCCAAGGTTTATCAATCAGAAACACTATTCCAGATAATGTATATTTTGTATCCTCTCCTGGCTTTTATTGGTGTTCCAGGTATGTCTTCACAATATCAGTATTTCATAGATCACGTGTCCAAGCAAAGAGTGAAGATGTGTTTGGAAAGACTAACCTGTTCATCACAGCATAGAAAATGGGTTAATAAATGATTTACAATTTATTAAATCATTCAATAAATGATTAAATGGTTGTTTTTTTAAATTAACTGTACCTGTTTTGATTTCAAACTTTCGAGAAAAAGTGAACATTAACTTACAAGCATCTTACTTCTTTCCATACAGTCAACATAATTGCGGTTGTGATCCTATCCCGTGGAAAGTGTGGTCTCTCGAGATGCATCACTTGCTACCTGGTTTCCATGTCATCAGCCGATCTACTGGTTATTATCAGTGACGTAATATTGAACAGATTGAATGATATTCATTACCCAGTTTGTTTCCTCGACCTGACTCCTGTGTGCTCAATCGTAAAATGTCTGTTTTGTGCAGCCGCTGACTGCTCTGTGTGGCTCACAGTGGCCTTCACCTTTGATCGCTCTGTAGCCATTTGCTGTCAGAAGCTAAAAATAAAATATTGCACTCAGAGAACAGCGGCTGTGGTGATAGGAACAGTTTGTTCTCTGAGTTGTATCAGAAACATTCCCTGGTATTTTACTCTTGAGCCTAGGTACAAGATTAATAATTTACCATGGTTCTGTAAGACAAAGGAAACGTTTTATGATTCAAAGGCGTGGGAAGTTTTTTCCTGGTTTTACATCTTGCTAACCCCTTGTGTTTCCTTCCTTCTGATTTTGTTGTTCAACATTTTGATAATTAGGCATATATTGGCAGCAAACACAGTCCGTAAGTGTCTGCTCGCCAACAACAGCGAAGTTAATGATGATCCAGAAATTGGAAATAGGAGAAAATCCATCGTTATTCTGTTCGCTATATCCGGGAGTTTTATACTTTTATGGACGCCCTACATTATGTATTACTTATATAAACAAATAACAAAACATTTTTCTTATTCGGGCCACAATGATCTAGTTTATATTCTGTATGAAATCGGATGCATGAGTTCACTTCTCAGTTGCTGCATTAATACGTGCATTTACGCTGCGACCCAGGCTAAGTTTAGAGAATAATTGATAAAAATAACTAAATATCCCTTAGAAGTGATATGCAAAATAGATTACGTGAATCGTTGAATTTGAACTGTTTTGTGGTACAGGCAGTGAAGCCCATAGTCAAACTCTGTTGCAATATGTGGCAGGCTTTCCTCTCTTTATCACTTTGTGGATTGAGATCAGGATACTCTGAGTCTCGTTAAAGTCCTTCCATGGTATTAGTCCACCTTCACCAAATAACAGGGGCAGCCTGTCACTCAGCCTGACAATGGTCGACATCTGCACCATACGAGCCCCTCTCCCCACTATCCTCCCACGATAACTGCGTGAGGTTTCAACCAATTCAGGGATAATTTCTGCAACTCAATTCCGAGATCTCTTTCTTCAATTTCGCTGATGTTTAAAAATCTAATTTTGACTTTTTTTTATTACGGTGACAGGATACTTACCAATAACACCGCAATTAGCAATCAGCGGCCACAGGAAAGCATAGCTGATATGTTTTGGGCGAAAGCACTCAAATACTTTGAATCAGGCACTAACACCAGCTAATCTAGTGCAGTCAAACAGATCAAATTGTATAGCTACAATGTGCATGTGCATGTTCAGCAGGATAAAATTATCTTGTCCTTTCCCTCTCACTTATCACGTCTAGTTTCCAATATAGATTTGTATTTCAGTCTTTGTTTAATTGCTAGTTGCAAAGGAGATATTTTCGATGTTCTAAGATAAGCAAACTAGAATTTGCATAGCTTCGTCATTTTGGTAAACAAATAACTTTATTATGTTGATTATTCGTACACACACGAAATACACAGCGTGAATGATTTACAAAATAAGTTGACTCTTTCCTTTTTAATAATCGTAATGATAATTCTTGCATTTGTTATAGCGCTTACCCCATTTTATCAACGTCCCAAAGCGCTTCTCAGATTACACTGTAAAGTGAATTGACTGTATAAATATGTAGGCGAATCGCGGCAGCCAATTGTACACAGCAGTGCCCCACACACAGTCGTGGATTGAAATTATCAATTTTATGATTGTATTTTTTTGGTGGGATTATTATTAGGCGTATGGTCAGGTCGCACTGTTCTGCCTGGTTTCGAACACAGGTTTCCCCAGCTTGCAAGTCAAGTGCTCTAACCACTCAGCCACAGGAGTTCCACAAAGCTTGTACTCCTTTTAAAGTACAAGCATGCGGATGTGATGAAACTAAGAAACCCATCACGTAATAAGAAATAATTGCTATGTGTATTGATACTGTAAAGTCGACTAAATGGCAGCAGAACGCCCTATATAGTTCTAATTGACTACTTTTGTTGTGGAAGAGGCACATCAAGATTTCATCGCATTAAAACTGTGAAGAAATTCATGTAGAGGTGTTTGATTTGATATCGAGTCCAGCATTACAAACAAAGCGATTCTAGACGTATGGTGCTATCCATATAATAATAATATAATCCTTGCTTTTGATATAGCGCTTTTCACATTTTAGGACGTTCCAAAGCGCTTCACAGAATACACTGTAAAGTTATTTGACTCTGTACTGGTGGGTTAATCGCGGCAGCCAATTGTGCACAGCAGTGTCCCACACATAGTCGTGGATTGAAATGACCAATTTTAGTATCGTGTTTTATTTGGACGTATTATTATCAGGCGTGCGGATTATGGAATGTGGGCCCAAGGTTTCGGCATGACCTGCCTGGATTCAAATAGGGGTCTCCCCAGCGTGGTCTTCCATATACAAGTGCACTAACGACTAAGCAACAGGAGCTCCGAACCCCTACCCAACACGCAAAGCTTCCCGCCCCCACACACAAAAAAACCTATACCCCACACATGCAAAACTACCCCTCTGACACACCCAAGATACCTCTTGCCCACGCGTTCACAAACTATCCCCACCGCACATACAAAACTACACCCTTCCACAGAAAAACCCACCCGCCCCCACCGTACAAATCCTACACCCCCACACGCAAATAAGCATACCACAATACTCACACAAACGTACCAACACACACGCAAAACTACCCCTTCCCCACACATTCACACACGATTCGACCCCACACACAAACCTATCCATTCCCACACACACAAAACTAACCCACACGTACACAAACCTACCCCCCACCCCAAATAAAATCTGCTTTCCACACACACAACAACCTCCCCACCCACACACAAAACCATCCCACTCTCATACAAACATACCGCCCCACACGCAAAACTACACATGACCCACACACAAACCTAAACCCACACCCCACACACAAACTTACACCCCACGTAAACACGCACACAAACCTTCTCCTGCTCACACATACACAAACCTAGCCCCATAAACACACACACGCAAACCTACCCCCTCCCACGTAAATCAATCTTATCCACACCCCACAAACACACAAAACTACACCCCCACACCCAAACCTACCCGCTACATATACACCAAACTACCAAACCTACCCCTACACTCAAACCACACGCACAAAACATACACCCGCACGCATGCAAAAAAGTACCCTCACAGTTGCACAAACCTACCGCCCCACACGCAAAATTACTAATTACTTCTCCTAACTAATAATATGTGACAAAATTGTAATCATGTATACACACTGAGCGAGTGAATAAAACGGTCATTTCTGGAAGCTCTGTATTCTTCGTGTTTGATTGTTTAGATTGGAAAGCATGATTTCACAACTTTGTCAATTACTCCACTATAGAAAGCTCTTTGGCTCATTTGATCTTAATCTTCCAGAAGATCCTTTCCACCAATTCCAACATTAAGTTGTTCATTGATTGTTATCTAGTTTCAAGTTCTCAAATGAAGAAATCAATTTGCCCCATTGAGTCATTGACTAAACCATTGACCCGGATTCAAGTGGAAACCTCATTTCACTTTTTTAAAAAAAAAATGATTGGAATGGCATCTGTCAAAATTACTTGAACAGGAACCCATTCCCGCTTTTATCTTCTTCTCATCGAGAAATCAAGTGAATGTTGAACTACTGTAACAGGAACCCCATGTTTTGCTGGATAGCTAATGTTTTATTAATGACCAATGCTGATATTGCCATCAATTATACATTGTTACTCTCTGGTATGTTCCCTGGTAGTCTGGTGGTTAGGATTCGGCGCTCTCACCGCTGCAGCCCGGGTTCGATTCCCGGTCAGTGAAGCAATTTTATATTATTTTACTCGACAGGAATTGTAAATTCGCTTGAGTACAAAAACATACCATCATGTGATGCTATCTTGGCTACATTCACGATAATAAATACAATCTGTGCTTTTGATATAGTCACATTTAATATGTTCGATAGATCTTATTCACAGAATGCAGTATAAAGTGAAATGACTGTTTATTGTCGGGTGACTGAACTCTACTATGTTTACGTTGCAAGTTCCAAATTTATTTTTCTGCTCTGAAGATAAGAAATGTCATAATTCAGACAACACCCATACTCTAGATCCTCTCCTGGCACTGGTTCCTGTCCTACTTCGCCCCCTCTGCTATACAATGAGATGTCGTGCTTTCAGCCACCATTCCCCCAAACCCTGAACACTCTACATCAATGCCTCAGGTTTACCCTCCTCACCCCTTTTACAAGTCCCACCTTTGCTCTTTGAACATGAGTACGGCCACCTGACACTACACTCGCATGCACCACCCTCTTGGAATTAAGCTCGGTCACTGCTAATCGCATTGAAGCCCTACCAAGTGCACAAGGTGCGATATCAGAGCACGTTTTTGCTGCTGTGTTCTACAACTGGAATTCTTTAGGGAATAAAGTAATTTTGCATCAAGTTCCCTGTCAATCGGCCCTGTTAGAATAGTTGAGCAGAATTGCTGACAATGAGAAATCTCCTGAGCAATTGAGTTTCCAGCAGATTAGGCCTCGACCTAGAAGATACGTTGTGAGCAGCCCAATGTTTGGTTGTGCTTGATTAAGTTAACTCTAGTTTGTGCTTTAAATACACCGACATGTGACATTCATGAGGTTGCATAGCGTAAATCAGCAAACAGAGCTACCTGTGACTCACTCTGCAAGCCAGGCCGGTATGCTCAGTTGGTTAGAGCGTGGTGCTAATAACGCCAAGATCGCGCGTTCGATCCCGGTACGGGCCATAATATTAATTGCTGCCCAGTGAAGCTGCAATGAAAAGTCGCTCAGTCAATAATAACAACAATAATCCTTGCGTTTATCTAACGCCTTAGCACGTAATTCAGATGCCTCAAACGGCTTCAACAGTTTACAATGTGAACTAAAATGTCTGTATTTTGTTTTCGGCGAATAGCAATAGCCAACTTTACTCTGTGGTGTCTTCACAAGCAGTCATAGATTAGGTTATCAAACTATTATTATTTTTAGTATTTTTAGTAGCATTAGTACAACTGATGGAACTATGATACATAAGTGTAATCCGCCAAACAATCAATAACCGGGTTCCTGTTGCCAGTGGTAAAAAATGAAAGGCAAGTCTCAATTCTTTGAAACTCATTTAAAATTATACAAAGGAATATATTGAAAATGTTAATCAAAAACAAAACACTAATATTATAACCCCACGCAAACTCTGGAAACAAATCGGCATTTGAATACATCGCCACGTTCTGTATTAGAGCAATAAAAAATTCAATGGAAATGTAAGTCAACACAACTGTTTGAAGACTTTCCTCTTCGATCGTGCCTTTTGTTCCACCCCTGATTCTTTTACCTCGCCTTCGTGTTTCACCCCTTCCCAAACATTCCCCTATCAGCTCGGGTCACACGCCTCCTGTGCAGCGCCTTGGGACGTCCTCCCGACGTGAAAGGCGCTCTATAAATGTAATTTGTTGTTGTTGCTGTTGTTACAAAAAAATCATTACTTTACAAAAACTTTCGATTCGGGATTGCTTGTTTTATTGTTTGTCTTCATTCAACCATGCATGGAACTAGTTTCGACAGCTTTGATATTGCAAAAATCAAAGTAAACAGATTATAGGATTAAATGTAACAAAGGAACGAAGATATTTCATGTTTTTAGGTCACAATTAACTCACAGCGCTTGGACCCGCAAACACGCACGAGATGGCACTAGAACTCACGCCGAGCACCAGACAGTACCCGATTGATGATAAAGTAAACCACGAAATACACACTTGTTCCTGTAACTGTGTATCTTTGGTGGCGTATCAACTGCTATATTTTAATCATACAATTTTACTATGTTCACAAACTATAACTATGACAGCTGTCGTTAGTGACCACAGCCAGTTCTGAATAATAATGCGACCAAAATGTTGTGATAAAAATACAATACTCTATGTAATAATTCTTAAAAAAAGTAAGATTTTAGTTTACTTTTTCTTCATACAATTGAGTTATAGGGTATTTTTTAAATGATAACCTGTATATGGAAGAGTGAATGAAGATGGTGTACCAAGTAAATCTCCAGGATTTTTTTTATCATAATACATTTATTTGATATAATACCATAAGCAGTACGATCAGGAGGAGGCCATTCGGCCATTTGAGCCTGCTCCGCCATTCAATAAGACCATATTTGATCTTCTGAGCTAACATTAATTAACTGCCCTATCACCATTTACTTTAATCCCACTATTTTAAAAAATATATCAGTCTCAGCCTTGAAAATGTTCAGGGACTGAATATCCACAGTCTGCTGTGGTAGCGATTCGATAAATTCACTACCCTCTGAGTGAAGAAATGTTTCCTCAACTCTGTTCTAAAAGGCTGACCATTATCTTTAAGATTGTGATCCCTGGTTATAGATTCTCCTACCAGGGAAACATTCCCTCAGTGTCTGCTTTATCCATCCCTTTAGGAATTTGATATGTTTCAATAAGATGCCTTCTAATTCTTCTGTACTCTAGAGAATACAGCCCTAAATTATTCAACCTGCCCTCGTAGGTCAGTCTCCTCATCCCAGAAGCTTGTCTAGTGATTCTACGCTGCACCCCTTCTAAGGCAAGTATGTCCGCTTTTAAATAAGGAAACCAAAACGGCAAACAATACTCTAGAGAGGTGCGGTTTCACCAGAATCCTATAAAAGTGCAGCAAGACTTCCCATTCTCTAAACATTTTGAAAGGAACGTTAGCATGTCATTTGCCTTCTCAGTTGATTGCTGCACCTGCAAACTAACTTTTTGAGACTGGTGTAAAACGACACCCAAATCCCTTTGAATACTAACATTGTCTAACCTCTCACCCTCTAGAAGATAAACTTGTTTTATTTTTGTTACCTAGGTGAATAATTTCACACTTCCCCACATTAAATTCCATGTGCCACCTACCTGCCCAGTCCACAAGCCTATCTGTACCTTGTTGCAATTTTTTTTTGCCCCATCCTCAGAGCTCACTCTCCGACCTAGTTTAGCGTCATCCGCGGTTTAGACCCGCTATATTCAAATGTCCTCGACTAGACTATTGTTATAAATTTTAAATAGCTGAGGCCCAAACAATGATCCTTGTGGCACTCTACTAGTTAAATCCTGCCAATTCGAGAATGACCCGTTTATCCCTACACTCTGTTCTCTACCAGTTTACCACTCATCTATCCATGTTAGTATGTTCCTATTAATCCCGTGGGACTTGATTTTCTGCAACAGACTTTTGTGTGTCACTTTATCAAATGCCTTCTTAATTTCTAAATATATCACGAACATCAAAGAATATACTGTCTTGTGTGTTGTATGTATATACATATATATGGTGAAATAACACTTGCGTCAAACTAACTTATTTATCCCAATGTTTCTCCACTTTGCACAAAGTAATAACCTTGTGCATCAATGTAGTAACGAATAGAGGGACTAAAATGATCTCCCCATCGAGAAATTGAACCCCGGTCTCCCGCTTATTGCACTTAGTGAAACTTGTTCCACTTTCCTGCATAAATTCCCATACATATATTCAGGAACGGTTTGATCCTTGCTTGGATAGAAATGCTGTGTGTGTTACTAAGGATTCAAGAGTTTTTTTATGGGATAATATTGCGCACTTCTATCGAAACAGAAAATAAATAATTCACAGACTAGACTATGTTTTCTGTCTCCTCTCTAATTTTCTCTTTGTCTGTTGTTATAGCCTCTTTAATACTGTGGGCTTTAATTTTACTAACACGTCAACTCATCAAATATATTTAGAATATCCATATATACTACATCAACTGTAATTCCTGCCAATCCTCCAGTCACGCAGCTCCAGCCACTTGTTTGTCCAAAACCCACACAACTCCTACACCAGCAGCTAAGCTTTCAGCCATTTACGACCGAATGCTCTCTTGCTCTCTCCGACAATCAACCTCGACATGTCCCCTTTCTCCACACATTCCAATACCGTCTAAACACATCCCAATTTGATCTATACAGTAACAGCTGCGAGCTACACAGCGCCCGCCACCTCGGACGTCGTCTCAAAGCGTTTCACAATAACGCATACAATTACAATCGTCTCCGCGCCTCCCTTTCCCACAGGGTCGGGTTGAGGCTACGTCAGTGTGAAATGCTCCGGGACGCTATCCCACATGAACGGCCCTGAGCAAATCCAAGTCCTTCCTGTAACAACGCTGAGGGTGATCGGCACTGAACCTTTGTGACGCAGAGCACACGTGTGACCAACTCCACAATGACCCAAATCAGACGCAGGCAAATGATGCGGAGAATGGCGAGCAAGGAATTGGCTTAGACATTCCTGTCATAGTCAAACCTGCACAAGCTGTAGACCATCTAGGCCTTGGTTGTCCATGTCCTCAGCCACACCAAGCTCCAGTCCTATATGGAGCTTCTCATTCAACTCCTCTGGCATATTGTCCTTTAGAGGTCAAAATCCTGGCCCTCAGCTCCAAGTCCCCCCATGTTCTCATGCAAGTCCATGACTTTTAATTCGCTCACTATCTCTGCTCAGCAGGCCGCAGCGTTCTCCAAACCCTGACAAATTGTCCGCCTCGACCTGCAAACCGCAACACTCACTAGCCTCAATCGGATTCTCTTCAGATCCTCCAGGTGTGAAACGCACTCTGCCAAAGTAATTTTGGTGTGGTTACTTTCTGCTCCCCACTCCGCTTCTTAAATTTTATTCAGAAATTACTCACCGTTGCCCCTTCCCTCACTGTACTATATGATTACCTTAACACCTTCCCCTTTTTCCTAAAATCCGGCATTCCTTTGCCCGCTCTTCCTGTCTCATTCCAACAACTCGTTGCAATAAAATGATTGAGCCAATGCAATTTCTCAGTGAGGCGATAGGCTCTATCAACTTTATCAGTGCTTTCATTGCCTGAACATTCTCGTTTAGTGCTGTGATTGGCTGCGAACGATGTGAAATTATTTCTATAACGTGGGATATTTGGCTCTACATTTGGGAATATACTTTTAGTTTGCTAACTTGAACTGAACGATCGCAATTGTTACGTATGATACAGCGCCTTTCCCATAGATAAAACGGCATGAATGCTTCACAGGCTTCTCTGTAAATTGTAGTGACTGTATTTGCTGTGAAATAATGGCAATATAACCGTGCCGAATGGTGTTGGAGGCAAAATCCATTGTGGCTTTTAAGAGGCGCATACAATAGATGAAAGTTTGAGGTTGAATGATTTACAATACTATAGTTGGGCGTGAGATTGATGGGATCGCCAGCTTCTAGAGATTATGCACACACAATAGGCAGCATTACTGCTTACGGTTGATAACAAATTATTAGTATTATCATTATTTTTAAATGTGTTTCGCCGTATTGTCCACACTATGATTTGCCACGTTCTGAAATCGAGTGACTGATTAATTCTACCTGGAAAATTGCAGGCCATCATCCTACAAGCAACTTGGAAATTCAGTGGTTTTCCCCCTTGTTTCCTGTGTGAAGCTTGAATGGCAAATTCAGGCCGAATCCAGATGGATATCAGGAAATGCATAAGTCAACATGTGCTTAAAAAAAACAGAATTTTTGGTTATAATTTCCTGTAGCTTATTTCATGCTTTCCTCACCAGATGCTGATTTTGCCTTTGCGTCATCATTTGTTCGCGGGGTGGAAAATCTTTTACGGGACAGTGTCTGATGTGCCAGCAACTTGATAAGCAACTAACAATTATCATTGCATTTGATCTAGCGCTTCTCATATCTTATCGACGTCACAAAGCGCTTTCCCAATATATACTGCAAAGTGAACTGACTGGATAGTTCCGGGCAAAATGCGGCAGCCAATTGCGCAAAGCAATGTCCCCATCAACTGTCGTAGATTGAGATGACAGAATTGTTATTGTGCTTTTTTTGTGACGAATTGCTAAATTCCCAGTTCCGCGTAATGCGAAAACATGCAGTGAATACTCAATGCACATCATCACTTACGAAACGTGCGTCTCTTATATCTGATGCATTGTATGATACGTGGCTGAGGGTTGTGCAGTTGATGTAATTGATATGGACTTTCCAAAGGTATTTGACAATGTGCCCTACGAAACGCTTACAAAGAAAATAGAGTACCACGCAGTTAAAGGTACAGTAGCATGGATCTAGAACTGGCTGGGAGACAGAAAGCAGACACTTGTGTTGAATGGCTTGTTTTCTGACTGGAGAGAAGTTTAGAGTGGCGTCCCACAGGGATCGGTATTGGGACCAATGATCTTTTTATGTTATATTTATCATATGGATTTAGGTATAGGGAGTAACATTTCGAAGTTAGCAGATGAAATAAAATTTGGAACAACAGTAAATAGTGAGTAGGATCTGCAAGAAGATATAGACCGAATGATAAAATGGGCAGACGCATGGCAGATGAAGCTTAATGTAGAAAAATATGAGGTGATGCATTTTGGGAGGAGAAATGAGGAGAGGCATTACAGACAAGGTAGTACAATTTCAAGGGGTGTGAAGAAATAGAGAGACCTGGGGGTTTGTGTGAGTGATTCTTGGAAGGTGGCAGGAAACTTAAACAAAGCAATCATATGGGTTACTAGGCTTTATAACTAGGGGCATATAGTACAAAATTCAGAAGTTCTGATTAACCTCTATAAACCTTAGGTTAGGCTTCAGCTATAGTTCTGTGTACATTCTGTTCAGCACCCTTTGCGAAGCATGTTGAGGCATTGGAAAATGTGCAGAGGCCATTTATCAGAATGGTACTATTTACCAGAATCGGGGACGTCAGTTATGAGGAAAAGCTAGAAAGGCTAAATTTATTCTCATTGTAGTAGATAAGGTTATGAGGAGACCTAATTGATGTTTCAATTTCATGAGGGGATTTCATAGGGTAAACAGGGAAAATCTGATTTCACTGGTCAGAGTGTCAGTGACCCGAGGTTACAGATACCAAATAGTTTCTAAATCAAGCAGTGGGAAGGTGAGGAGAAATGTTTTCAATCAGCGAGTTGTTCGAATCTGGAATGCATTGCGTGAAATGGGGGTGGAGGCTAATTCGATAAAAACTTTTGAACCAGAGGTGGACATTTACTTGGGAATAACAGGTTAGCGCGGTTATGGGGAGCGAGTTTGGGAGTCGGATTTAGTTGCATTTTTCAAAGAGCCGAAGCAGACTTGATCAATAATCAATCCTGGTGAATGAAGACAGATCTATGTCACCAGTTTTTTCATGTTCCTTGTTACGTGTCAGAGAGATAATAGTTGAGTAATATGTTTGTTCAATGAGCGTAAAATGACATCAGTGCTCAATGAATTCCTCCCTGGTGATTTGCTGGTATTATAAATATCCTCTAATGGGTCTGCTATCTCAGTTTGTTTGTTTGCGGCATCTTCAGGTGGCATGCACAAGGTCTGTAGTAGATGGCTAATATAACCATTTATGACGTGGAAGCAATTTATTACCCCATTCTTGCTATAGTTGGAGTTCCAGGTAAGATATTGTGAACCGATTTTATAAATGAATGACTTGTAGTGACTGCTTTTAATGTTCGGGCTGGCTCAGTGATAGCACTCAAAACGTCATGCTGGCCAAAGGATGGAAATGGTTTCTCCAATAGCTGAGCTGGATCCAATTAGCATATCTTAATTCCCAGTTCATCCTCTGGTGTTGTCGCTATTCTCTTTCCAGATCTAGGTTCACGAGTCAGAATCAGAAACAATGCACTAGATTTTTTGTTGCTAATAATCAATCCTACTAATGCTGAAATATAATGCACGATCTGGTCTGATTTTGCGAGCTAAAGAAGGAGCAGCAAAGCTGCCAATACAGTATTGTATCACTTCCAAAACTGTATTTAGCTAGTAATGCGGCTGGAGAGCTGTACATCTGTAGTTAGAGCACTCGCCTTACAAGCACGGAACCTGCGTCGAATCCAGGCAGGTCAGGGCAAAACCTTGGGCAAATTTCCATACTCTACTCGGCTTCTAATAATATTAATAATCCCTCCACAAAACACAATACTAAAATTTGTAATTTCAATCCACGACTATTTCGGCGATACTATTGTGCGCAATTAGCTGCCATGTGAAGCCCAAAAATGCACAGTCAATTCACTGCAAGGGATATTCTGTGGAGCGCTTTGAGAAGCCTACAATACGTGATAAGTGCTGTATCTATTTCAAGGATTATTAATGATTATTCTGGTTAGTTTTGCTTCCCAACCATCACCCCTGCCCGCCTCACTCCTTCCATCATACTCTAGACCTGAATTCAGACTATTAAGCGCCTTTGGACTTTGTCTCGACGTGAAACGCACTATACAACGGTAATTTTGTTACTGATATTTGATTCTCCAACAAAAATCCACAATGCAAACCTGGCATCTCCGAAGCGTGATCCCCTGATCACTGTTCTGCGAATAATAATCTTCAGTGATTGCAAAGCAGGATGCAAGCATCAAATGACACATTGTCCTTTGATTCGATCATCATGGTTATTCCCATTTGCGCACACACACACTTATATATATAGATATAGTGAAATGTTATTTGGATTGCCGAAATTGTAAAAACAAAGCAAGTGCAAGGATTATTATTAGAGTAATGGCTCGGATTGAGATGTCGAGAAGAAACACATTATCAGAAGTGCAGTTCTTTAAATCGCATGATCTTGGTTCAAAGCTTCATCTGAAGGACCAACATATCTGATAATATAAACAAAACACAAAATTCTAAAGATGAAATCTCATCAGATCAGATTTTCTAGATAATCTTTTCCTCTCTGGTGTGATATCTACTCTTCAGTATTAACACCTCTTCTCCCCAGTTTTGTTTAATCCAAGCCCCCTTTTTGTTTCACACCGTTATCACCTTTTTAACCGATCATTCAACACATTTTAAGCTTTGTCTTACTTTACTGTCTTCATTCTATCCTTTGTATACCTTGCGTTGCCTCCCACTCTCACATGAAAAATCTCTCGCTCGCAAATTGCCCCAGTGCTGTCTAAGGGTCGCGGAATGGAAACGTTGACCCGCTTTCATTTCTCTATGGAAGCTGCCTGACCTGCTGAGTTTTCCCAGCAACTTCTGTTTTGGCTTATGATTAGGTTGCTTCCTTCTTTCTCAAATTCCATTGCGAAGCTTATCAACTAATTTTGCTGCAAAGAGACCACAACAGCTCTGTAACACATGCACAGAAATTGCTGATTGCACACAGAACGTCTGGCAGCTTCTATCCAGAATTGTGTTATGCCCACGGATGCTTATAAACCTGCTGTTTGCTCCCCAGGAACAGCTGTGTATGTTTCAGATTCCATCTGCAGTTCTGTTACACATATCGACTTCGCAGGGTTTGAAATGCATTGCATTGGTGATGAGATGGTGGTTCTGTTTTCCTGGTCAGGTGGACTGAGCAGGCAAACAGACTACACTACCCCCAAACCACCCCAACCCCCTCCCACCCCTCCCCGGAAATCCAGTCACACTTTGAAAAGTGTAGGTTGTTTCTCCCGTTGTTCGAACAACAACAACAACAACAATTTACATATGTAGAGCGCCTTTCACGTCGGGAGGACGTCCCAAGGCGCTGCACAGGAGTAGTGTGACCCGAGCTGGGAGGGGAGTGTTTGGGAAGGGGTGAAACACGAAGGGGAGGGAAAATAATTCGGGATGGAACAAAAGGCACGATCGAAGAGGAAAGTCGTCAAACCGGCCTTGAAAGAACAAATCAACACACAGTTAAAATTGGTCAGTTAATTGATGGTTAACTTGGAGATTTAGCTTCTGACAAATTGGCTACCTCATTCGCTAACACTAGGCTTCCACGTTACCTGGCACCCAAAGGAACCGATTCGTAGACCCAGCATGAAATACTGTAGGAGGATTCTGACTATTGTCTTGTCTTGCTTACTCGCAGTTAACTTGTTGGCCGATTGTGATCTTCTGCCGGGGAAATTGTGGGCTCTCCAAAGGCGTAACTCTCTACTTGCTGTCAATGGCAGTGGCAGATCTGATGGTAATTATCACTGATGTAATATTGAATCGTATTAATCATTTTTATTTCCCCATTAGTTTCTTGTTTTACAATCCCGTTTGCAGTATCAGAGTTGTGTTGCTGGCTATATCTACAAAATGTTCTCTCTGGTTTACGGTGGCATTCACTTTCGATCGTTACGTGGCTATTTGTCATCAGAAGGTGAAAAGTAAATATTGTTCTTTGAAATCTTCTAAAACCGTTATCATAACAATGGGAGTCATCAACATTGTCCAAAGTATTCCGTGGTATTTTCTGTTTTCGCATGTAGTGATAATTAACAATGTCCCATTTTACTGCACTGGTAAACAAAGCTATTATACTTTGCCAATATGGAAAGTGTATACGTGGTTCAATCGAGTTTTTACTACTTTGATTGTGTTTCTTTTGATTTCCCTTTCCAACGCTCTGACCATCAGACACATCTTAATAGCCAACAAGGTCCGAAGCAGAATGCGGGTCTCTAAAAATGTCGATAACGAGAATGATTCAGAAATGGAAAAGCGAAGAAAATCCATTGTATTACTGTTTGCGATATCAGTAAGTTTTGCACTATTATGGATGACGAATATTATCTATACATTGAAATGGTCAATAACAAACTATAATTATCAAATACAGGTCAGTAATTCGCGATATACCTTCCAACAGATGGGATTTATGCTTAAGCTTTTGAATTCATGTACCAACATATGTATCGATGCAGTGACCCAGACAAAGTTTAGAGAGGATGTAAAGAATGTTTTCAAATATCATTTTAGTATGTTTCAATCCAAATAAAGATATTTTTAAAGTAGCAGCACATTCCCATATTGCTGTTACATCTTAGATCTTGATGTGTTAATTCGTACATAGATGGGACACAGCAACAACAACAGTATTACTCTTGTATAGCGCTTTCCGCATCAGGCGGATAGTCTAAGACGCTGGACAGATATTATCTCAGACCAGAGTTGGACTCCGTGTCTGCGCATGTGGCGGAAACAGGTGGAATTTTGGGTGACGAATTGGACCTTCGAAGCGGAGGGTTTTGAGGCGGCGACGATAATGTTTCTAGAAAATATTATTTCATTGAAAAATATTGGAACAGCTTCACGTTGTGTTCACGCAGCGCACATTACCCAGGGCACAGACTGTTTTTTCGCTGTCAGGGCTTGAGCTTGACTTTGATTAATGGCGATAGGGACGGTCACTGTGAAGAACTGTGAGAGAAAGCTCAGGTGTGCGATGAGGATGGAACAATACAGGGAAACGGAGAATGTTCAGTAAACAATATTTATTCAGTGTCAGCGCACACTGGCTGAAAGCATGGCCACTGATGGTGGTATAACGAGGACATCAGTGAAGGCAGGTGCTGTTTCATTGGTAAATGAGCAGACTTGAGAAGGAGAAATTGACAATAAATTGCAGGCATAGCACATTTAACATTTTGTTTGGATAAGGAGTTCGCCCACAAATATACAAAAAAATTCTCCTGCAGTCCTTCATGCTGTCCCGACCCGTCGCTCACTGCTCTTGTCCCGACCTGTTTATACAGCGCATTGGGACATCTTCTTGACGTGAATGTAAATTTGATTGATTGTTTGCTTGCTTGCTTGGTTGTTTGCTTGCTTGCTTGTTTGTTTGATTGGCTGACTGACTGAACGACCGACCGACCCTCCGAACGACCGACCGACTGAACGAGAAGTATTATTATTATTACATTGAATAATTCGATCACTTAGCAGTGAATAGGATGTGTTAATTTGGCCATATGAAGTGGCAGAATCTCAGGCAAGAGATTAGTTTCTCTTAATTGAGACGTAATTTAGAGTTTCTAAACCAATCCGAAAGTATTAGTAAATGTTTCCTCTTCCCAACCAATGCTATCAATGGAACAGCCAGTCTGTCCTATCATCAACATATCTCAGCAAGCAGAATCACCACAGTGTGTTGTCTCGCGTCTAACATTCTGACAAATGTGTCAAACCAGAAACAGTTCAGCTGTAAAGAGTCCCCACTGATCAGGTCACCCCAAGAGATGCATCACTACCTGGCCATTTGACATTCAACATCTGTTGCTTTAAGCCACGACTGGGTAAATGGCAGACAATAGGAATTACTGCATGACTCCATGAGGGTAGATTGAATTGAAATTTTAATTCATGGAAATCTCTATGCCGAATAACTTCAGAGCAGAATTGTGGAGGTACATCGATGCGATCGTTTAGTAGAAGCAAATCCACACTAAATGTAAGTCCTCGTTCTCAAATTCAAGGCTATTCACGGCCTTGTCCCCGCCTAACTCTGTGACCTACAGTCTCCTTATCAGCCTGCCCGCACTCTCCGCTCAGCAGACTCAGGCCTGCTGCGCGTCCACCGCCCTAACCCCCAACCATCGGAGGCCAGGATTTCAGACTCTCTGCTCCCACACTGTGGAATTCCATCCCGCAGCCCCTCAGCCTTGCTTACTCCATTTCGTCCTTCAAGGCCGGTCTCAAGACCTTCCTATTCCACGGCTCCTTCGGCTTCCACACTAACTCTTATCCCTCTCCCACTCTCCTTCCCCTTTCCCCTACACCTCCCCCCGCTCTCCCTGCGGGTACCGGCAAGACAGTTTAGCGCTTTGGGACGTCCTTCCCCGATGCGAAAGGCGCTATTTAGGTGCAATGTTGTTGTTTATAGTAATAATCCTTGCATATGATGTAGTGCTTTCCACATCCTACCAACCTACCAAAGCGCTTTACAGACTATATTGTGAAGTGAATTGACTATATATTTGTGGGCGAATGGCTGCAGCGAATTTTGCACAGCATTGTCACACACACAGTCCTGGATTGAAATTATCAATTTTATTATTGTGGATTTTTGGAGGGATTATTATTAGGTGTGTGGAGTAAGGAAACTTGCCTAAGTTTTCGCCCTGACCTGCCTGGATTCGAACACAGGTCTCCCCAGCTTGGTCTCCCCAGACACGTGCTCTTACGACTGAGCCACAGGATCTCCTGAGCTCCAAACCACCGAGCCGCAGGAGCTGTTTGTTGTAAATGTGCGAAACATTTCTCATTGTTATTCTGCAAACTAAAGGAAAACTCTTGACTTTAACTTAGAAACATTGACTATAAGCACACAAATGTACTTTCATCAGAAAGTAGATTGATATCAGGAACAGAAGAGGAAATACAAAATTCCGTAGAATATGCAGGTCAAATGTAAAGAATGGAAGATGAAAAAGTTAACATTAATTTGACGAATTCTGTATTTTATTGCAAACGTGATACATTACACCAATGAAGGATTAATAAGCTTATGGAACAGGCTTCCTATAGAGATAGTGTGGAAGCAGATAATGTAGATTATTCAAGAATACATTAGAAAGGTTTTGGCTGAAAATAATATTTCTGGTTAGTCACAGTGCATAGTTTGGGATACAACATGTGTAGCGACTACCAGGATTTTGGCAGTCGAACTGGATAGACCTTGAACTTCTTTCTCCCAGTAAATCCTTATTTGCTTACAGTAATAATGTTCTTGTAAGTTACATCTGACCTCTCTGTGTATTTATCGCTCAAATGTTTCATTATTGTTCAAAACTGCTGTGTTTTCGGTATGCCGTGAAATTAAATAAATTGTTGCCTGATCTTCAAAAACATTCGGATGTCCCACTAACATTATTTCAGTTAAACCCACAATGCACAAAATCCAGCTGATTCAACACTTTGCCGCCAACATGTTCACCTGCACTGAACTTCGCTCCCCATTACCCCAGTCTTGCTAGACTTCACTGGTTCCCTGTCCGTCAGTGGATCAACTACAAAATCCGCACATTGTTTTCAAATCCCTCCACTCCTCTACACCCCTACCTCTCCGATCTCCTTTCTCCCCAAACCAGCACTCGCTGCCTTCGTTACTACGGGTCTGATCTCCTCCATGTTCTCCGGATTCTCCGCTTAAGCTCGTCGGCCGTGCCGTCAGCCGCTACGCCCCGAGGCTCTGAAACTCTCTTCCTCACTCCGTTCACCTCGCACTCTCTCATTCTCCCCACACAAACAACGAAATATCTATGGACTAACTAGCCACCCATCCCCCCACACGCCAACCGGTGCCGCACGCTTCATTGTGAGTTTGGGGCGAGGTCCATGTGTAGTGGCTGCCTGTTTTTTGAATGAGACATTGAGAGATAGACACTGGGAACAGGTGAGGGAGACTTTGACAGGAAATCAGTGAGAATGAGAGAGACTTAGCGAGGGCGAGAGACCGTGGGATCGAGAGAGAGACTAAGAGCAATTGACTGTGAGACGGAGAGGAGAGAGATATTAAGAAAGAAAGACTATGAGACAGAGAGACTGTGAGTCTAAAAGTGAGAGACAGAGAGAGACTGAGAGACACAGGGAGAGACTGTGAGATTGAGAGACTGTGAGACTGCGAGTCAGTGACACACAGAGAGACTGTGAGAATGTGAGACTGAGAGTCAGTGACACATAGAGACTGAGCCAGCGAGAGAGAGACTGGGGAAGATATTCAGGGAGAGGGAGACTTTGAGAATATGAGATAGATACTCAGAGAGAGAGAGAGAGAGACGGGGAAGACTGAGCAAGAGACTGGTAGGGACTGTGTTGGAGAGTGTGTCAGCGAGTGAGAGAGACGTGGAGATCGAGTGTGTTAGCAAAAGCGGAACACAGATAGAGATACAGTTAGGGAGAGGATGAGTGTGAAAGTGCGATGGAGAGGGAGTGAGAAAGAAAGGATGTGAGTGAGGGAGTTTGGGGCAGAGATGTGTGACAGAATTGGAGAGAGCAGGGGTGGGAGTTTGTGTGGGAGACAGAAACAGACAGATGAAGTCTGATTCTGAGAGAGAAAATGTGTGTGACAGAGGGAGAGAGTGTGAGAGCGTAGGAGTGGAGGAGAGGACGGACGAGGTGAATGGAGGCCACACTCCCATCACACTGACCCCGCATATTGTCTCCCCCAAACATGTGACAAGACAGCAATAGCTCACACATCATGTGTTACCTCCATAAACATAACCACTTGACGCTCTAGCCTACTCTTCCCCAGCCATGCGACCCACCTGCTTCCTGTACCACCCACCATGTGACATTCCTGCCCCCCCCCCCCACCACTGAACCCCCAATGCGGCGTCTCTCTGTACAAAAAGCTGACTTTCCAGCTGGTAATGAAACACCTCCAGGATCCTGGCAACTTGAAAACAAGGAGCATTCTGAATTGATCGGTATCCTGGCATCGCGTTGTCCACTGAATGCCCCCCGATCCCTTTCCAATGCTGTTTGCACCAGGAGTTAAATGTAGTGACTGTGTGTTTGGTCTCTCTCTCACACACACACATACACATACAGAGTGGGACAGGCTGATGGTTGACGGCTCAGGAATGACATCTAAAATAACCAGTCACTGTAGTGTACAGTATGTATTTCATATTACACACTGTGTGGACAGTCACTGCCTATTTCGCCATCTCAAAAATTGCTTCAGACTTGTGGAATTCACTGTCAGCCCAGTTCTGGATTCCCGCAGTGATCTCAGCTGTCTCTCCGTCTAAACTGAACTGATTCCCCGTCAGCCTGAAACACATTAAACATTAAATGAACATGTAATCAAAACTTAAACTGAAAATTCTTCACTCGCAGGTTAATATTGAATAAATCCCCTCAAACTGTCGCCATCCCGATACCCAGCCCCGTTCTCTGTGTGTTTATCACGTTATACACTGACACAAACACCCACCAGATGCTCTCCAGGCTGGTGCAGGTCAGTGTGAGGCGGCGGAGAGCGGGGACAGAGGCGTCTGTGAAGGAGTTAGACCTCAGGCTCAGCTGCCTCAGTGAGCGGCTTGTACTGAGAGCGGAGACCAGATCATCAGTGCAGCCATCGGTCAGACTGTTACTGTCCAGCCTGGAGATCAGAGACACAGAGACATGACAGGGATCAACAACAACAACAAAATGACATGTTGGGATGACGTCTCAAGTTGCTGGACAGACAGTGTTTCACACCGTGATCGGAGTTGTGGGGGAGGTGGGGGGAGGAGAGGAAACCGATGGCGGGTTTCGAGGTGGGGAGGGAGGGCGGGAGGAAGCGTACAAGGAACGAGGGAGGGAGCTGGGAAAGGGAGGGAGATGGGGGAGCGAGTGTGCTGGGAGAGAGATGGACGGAGGGAGGGAGGTTGCTGGGGATGACGGAGGGAGCTGGGGGAGGGAAAGATGGAGGACGGAGCTGGGGTAGAGAGGTAGGGAGGGAGGTAGGCAGCGAGGAAGGGCGAGAGGGAGTGAGCTGGTGAAGGGAGCGAGTGAGGAAGGGAAGCAATATAAGCGAGGGAGGAATGGAGCAAGCTGGGGTAGGGATGAAGCTGAGGGTGTGAGAGAGTGGCGGAGCGAGGGAGCTGGGGTTGGAGAAAGGGAGAGAGTGAGGGAGGGAGAGAGCGAAGGAGGAGGGGGAGGGAGAGAGGGAGGGAGGGGGAATGAGCTGGGTTAGGGAGAGAGGGAGAGAGAGCTGGAGCAGGGAGGGAGAGTGAGCTGTGAAATGGAGGTAGCTGGGGAGTACAGAGTGAGGGAGGCAATGAATGAGCTGCGGTAAGCAGAAAGGGGGGAAAGCGAGGGAGTGAGCTCAGTTAGGGAAGAGGGAGGGAGCTGGGGTGGGGAGAAAGGGAAGGAAAGGGAGTGAGCTCGGGTAGGCAGAGAGAGAGGGGTGAGGGAGGGCAAAGGAGGGAATGAGCTGGGGAGGGAAAGAGAGAAGAAGGGAATGTGAGCTGGGGAAGGATAAGGGGAGCGGGTAGAGAATGGGACGGAGAGAGCTGGGTGAGGGAGAGAGGCAGCTGGGTTTGAAAGAGAGGGAGACAGCTCAGGGAGGGAGTGAGGTAGGGAAGAGAGGTAGCTGGGCGAGGGAGAGAGTTGGGGAGGGAGCTGGAGAGTGAGAGAGGGCGGGAGCTGGGGGAGGGAGGGAGAGAGCTGGGCGAGAGAGGCAGGGAGGGAGAGAATGGGAGGAAGAGAGTGAGCTGAGGTAGAGTGAGAGCTGGGGGAGTGAGTGAGAGATTGAGGGAAATGGAGGAGTGAGAGAATGAGGCAGGGAGGGATAGAATGAGCTGGGGAGGGAAGAAGGGAGAGATTGAGGATGGGAGGGAGAAAGTGAACAAGGAAGGAGCGGACTGTGGAGGGAGGAAGCGCGACAGTGATGGAGGGAGAGAATGAGGAAGGAAGGGGAGATGGAGAGGAAGGGAGCGGGACTGATCTTGGGAAGAGAGGGAGAAGCTGGGGTTGAGAGAGAGCGGGTAAGACGGGGGAGGGAAAACTGGCGTGGGATTGAGAAAGCTGGGGGGGGGGGGAGGGAGCTGCGGGAGGGAGGTAGCTGGGAAGGGTATGGAGGGAGTCAGCTGGGCGAGTACTGGGGAAAGGGGAGTGAGCTGGGGTCGTGAGGTGGCTGGGGAGGGAAGAAGCTGTGGAGTGACAGAGTGAGGGAGACAGGATATGAACTGGGGTAGGGAAGAAGGTGGAGATGGAGGGAGGAAGCTGGGGGAGAGAGTGAGGTAGAGAGGGAGTGAGCTGGCGGAGAGTGAGGGGGAGAGGGAAAGGGAGGGAGCGAAGGTGGGTGGAGCGAATGGGAAGGAGAGAGCTGGGGGAAGGATAGAACTAGGGGAGAGAGGGAGGCAGCTGGGGCGGGGAGAGAGGGTAATAGCTGGAGGAGGGCGCTGGGGGAGCGAGGGAGCTAGGGGAGCAAAGGAGCTGGGGTGGAAGAGAGAGAGCTGGAGCAGGAATACAGCTAGGGTGGGAGGGAACTGTGGGATGGAGCTAGGTAGTGGGTGATAATGGAAGAGAGTGCGGGAGAGAGCTGTGGTAGGGAGGCAGCTGGGGAAGAGATAGAATAAAGGAGGGAAGAAGGGAGAGAGGGAGGAAGGAAGAAAGAGAGGAAAGGAGGGAGCTAGGGAGGGAGGAAGTGACAGCGGGAAGGAGGGAGTGGGAAGAGAGCATGAAGAAGGAAGGGGGCGTGGGACAGAAGGAAGGAAGGGAGTAAACTGGGCTAGGGAGGCAGGGAAAGAGAGTGAGTTAGCTGGCGAATGAGAGAGGGAGCGAGGGAGATTGGTAGGGAGTTGGAGACGGATAAAGGGGGAAAGGAACAGGGAGGGAGCGTGGTAGTGAGGGAGCTGGGGATGGGAGAGAGTGACAGAGGGAGGATGGGAGGGAGCTACGGAGGGCGAAGGAGGGAGAGAGGAACCTGGTGGAGGGAGGGAGGGAGGGTTCAGTTTCCTTGCTAAGCCATATTTTGTGTGTGATCACTGAGATGACTGATGGCTTCACACTGTCACACTGATTCCTGACACATTATTCAGCTGATGCCAACTGATCAGCCAGTGTCAATAACACACTGAGATATCGGGGGAATTCACACTCGGGATATTATATTCTCACACAGTCTTTTACTAAACTCAGTGTCTGTATTTTACACTCCGGGTTCCTCAGAGCCTCACACATTGACTTCACCCCAGAATCTCCCAGATTATTGCTCACCAGCCTGGATACAGCGACAGAGACACAGTAAATACAGTGTAACAATACAAAACACATTGACAACAACAACAACAAATTACACTTATGAAGCGCCTTTCACGTCGGGAGGACGTCCCAAGGCGCTGCACAGCAGGTGTGTGACCCGAGCTGGGAGGGGAGTGTACGGGAAGGGGCGAAACACGTAGGGGAGGTCGAAAAAGTCGTAGTGGAACACAAGGCACGGTCGAAGAGGAAAGTCTTCAAACCAGCCTTGAAAGAGGAAAGGGAAGAAACGAGACGGAGGGATTGGGGGATGGTATTCCATAGGGTCGGAGCAGAAAAAACTGAAGGCCCGGCCTCCGATGGTGGGGCGGTTCAGGCGGGGGGCTTGGAGAAGGCCAAGTCCTGTTGAACGGAGATAGAGACATGTGGGGCTGAGTGTGTGTGTGGGGGGGGGCTGGGTGTGTGTGTGGGGGGCTGGGTGTGTGTGGGGGGGCTGGGTGTGTGTGTGGGGGGGCTGGGGTTGTTTGTGGGGGGCAGGGGGTGTGCGTGTGGGGGCTGGGTGTGTGTGGGGGGCGGGGTGTGTGTGTGGGGGGTGGTGGGTGTGTGTGTGGGGCTGGGTGTGTGGGGGCTGGGTGTGTGGTGTGTGGCTGTGGGGGGGGGGCAGGTTGTGTGGGGGGGGGGCTGGGTGTGTGGAGGGGGGCTGGGTGTGTGTGGGGGTGGCTGGGTGTGTGTGGGGGGGGTGGCTGGGTGTGTGTGTGGGGGGGCTGGGTGTGCGTGGGGGGGAGGGGGCTGCGTGTGTGTGTGGGTGGGGGGCTGGGTGTGTGTGTGGGGGGGGCTGGGTGTGTGTGTGGGGGGGGCTGGTTGTGTGTGTGGGGGGGCTGGGTGTGTGTGGGGGTTGGGTGTTGTGGGGGGCTGGGTGTGTGGGGGGTGGGCGTGTGTGGGTGCTCGTTGTGTGTGTGGGGAGTTCTGGGTTTGTGTTTGGGGGGAGTTGGGTGTGTATGTGGGGGCTGGATGTGTGTGGTGCTGGGTGTATGTGTGGGGCTGGCTGTGTGTGTGTGGGGTTGGGAGTGTATGTGCGGACTGGTTATGTATGGTGCTGGGTGTGTGGGGGACTGGTTGTGTGTGTGTGGGTGGGGGCTGGGTGTGTGTGAGGGGCAATGGGTGTGTGTGTGGGAGTTGCTGGGTGTGTGTGTGGGTGGGCTTGGTGTGTGTGATGGGCTGGGTGTGTGGGGGGATGGGTGTGCACTTCGGGGGACCGGGTGTGTGTGGGGGGCTGGGTGTGTGTGTGGTGCTGGGTATGTGTGTGGTGCTGGGTGTATGTGTGGTGCTGGGTGTGTGTTGGGTGCTGGGTTTGTGGGGGGGTGGGTTTATGTGAGTGCTGGGTGTGTGTGGGGGGCTGGGTGTGTGTGGGGGGATGGATTATGTGGGGGCTGGGTGTATGTGGGGGCTGGGTGTATGTGGGGGCTGGGTATATGTGGGGGGGCTGGGTGTGTGAGGGGGGGGGCTGGGTGTGTGGGGTGCTGGATGTGCGGGGCTGCTGATTGTAGGTGGGGGCTGGGTGTGTATGGGGGGGGTGGCTGGGTGTGTTGGGTGCTGGGTGTATGTGGGGGCTGGGTGCATGTCGCGGCTGGGTATGTGTGGGTGGGGGCTGGGTGTGTGTTTGGGGGCTGGGTGTATGTTTGGGGGGCTGTGTGGGTGTGGCTTTTTTGTGTGTGCAGGGGACTACATTTGTGTGGGAGCGCTGTGTGTGTGGGGGGGGCTTTGTGTGTGAAGGGGGTGCTGTGTGCTTATTTGTGGGTGGGGGATCTGTGTCCTTATTTGTGAGTGGGGGGCTGTGTCTTTATGTTAGTGTGGGGGCTGTGTGGCTGCATGTTTGTGCTTTTTGTGTGTGGGTGTGGGGTGCTGTTTGTGTGTGGGGGTGAGGTGCTGTTTGTACGTGTGGGTGGGGTGCTGTTTGTTTGTGTGGGTGTGGGGTGCTGTTTGTGTGTGGGGGTGGTGTTAGAAAAATTAAGGTTATAGTGATAAGTCTAAATTAATGTTAAGTGTGCATACATGTGTTAAGTGAAGGAATGCTGATGCTGTATAACTGAGTGCTAGTACGTGCCAAAGTGCTAGTACAAAGTCTGTGTAAAACAAGTCCTTATAAGGAAATGTGAATATTACATTGAGCAAGGTAGCACCTAATCACAAGATAAGGGAAGCACACAATGGGTAACATGCAACCACAAGATAGAGGAAGTCACACAATGGTGAAGGCTTGCATAGTGACAAAGGACACAAACGATTTGAAACAGAGCCTCTGTGATTGGGCTATGTGTAACCCGCCCAATACAATAGTGCAAATCAATGTATGTTGCATCTGTATGTCTGGGTCGTTAGCTTGGTGAAGCTTCGACCCTAAAGCGATACCAGTGTTTGGAAACTGGTCTAGCCTTAGACAATTAAACACGCTTGGGGTAACTTAGGTTTCGGAGTATGTTTATTGTATATGGGTATGAATGAGTTTTAGGAGAAGGACCTATAAACAAAATATACCCAACATTGGGGGCTCGTCCGGGATCTCAACATCTTACGCCTAGGGGTGAGTATAATCAGGTCTGAGACAACCGACACCGGGGATCGAGCAGGATCCAAGAGTCGGTACGGGGAGGTCAGAAAACTAACTCACCTAGGAAGGGTAAGTGACGAGATCATTGAAAATGGGATGTGTGGGGAGTAAAGGGGGTTGTTGCTGTTGTAAGTATTGTAAGAAAAAACCCCAAGGGACTCTGAGTAAAAATGGAAAGGCTATGAATAAGGCGGTACAGGGAAGCGGAGAATGGGAAAATATGTGTAAGAGAAAATTCGGATTTGATGGGCGATTAATACCTGAAAGTACTAAAGAATTGTTGAATAAATTGGAAATTAAATGTAAAAGTGATCCTAAAAAATTAAAAAAGTATCATTATGCAGAAGCCCAAATATGGCATTTGAGGGCCAGCCAGAATAAAGAACTGGGGGAAAGAGCAGAGGAGAATAAGACCCAACTAGTGGCATATACAGAAAAGGAAGATTTAGAAACTACCGTAAATAGACCGCCGGTTCCCCCCCCCTTATCAACCACCGGTGATTGGGGCTACGGCACCCCCGACTCATGATTATAATCTGAGACAAAGAAATGGAATACCTTTTGTAAAATTGTCTCCCAAATTCGATAGGGGTCAACCAGCCCCAACACAAGAGTTTGGCAAAGAAGGAGGGAATTCGAGGTTTTTCCCCATGATACAAG
This sequence comes from Hydrolagus colliei, assembly GCA_035084275.1. Classification (NCBI taxonomy): domain Eukaryota; kingdom Metazoa; phylum Chordata; class Chondrichthyes; order Chimaeriformes; family Chimaeridae; genus Hydrolagus; species Hydrolagus colliei. The sequence goes on from JAYJKW010000399.1 coordinate 2,394,950, forward strand.
TGGCGAATGGGCAGGGGGATATTCAGTATGTTTACCGGGCATGGAATATGGAGGATGTAAAACGTGCCATGGCGGCCTGTCCCCACCCTAATCAGGGGGGAAACGAATTCCGGGACTTTATGCATCAAGCTATACCGAGTTATCGTTTGAATAGTCTAGAGATTGAGCAATGTTTACGAGAGATTTTGCGGCAGGACTGGTGTCAGGTGGGAGGGGACTGGACAGCAGTAAATGATGAGGGAATACCCAGACCCTATGCGGTGCCACCGGTGCCGGCCCATCGTCCCCAGAATGAATACTGGGGACCCTTGGATCGGTTAATGGATAGAATAGCGGGATTCTATAGAGCTCGATGTGACTATTCAGCAATAAGAGACTGCGTACAAAATCGAGATGAAACATGGATGCAATACTTTACAAGATTGAGGAAGGTTTTCAATGCGAATAGCGGGATTGAACCACCTCAGCGCCATAATGATACTGGAGTATGGGCACAACAAATAAAAAATGCTTTCCTGTCGGGAGCATCCCCACAGATAGCAAAATTGGTAAAACAACATTTAATTACTTGGAGTACGGGACCACTTCAACAAGTGTTGGATCACGCACTCCACTTTGAAAAGACGATAAGGGAAGAAAAGAGACATAATAAGCAAGGGGAAGGGTTTGTTACCCAGGAAATAAGGAAGAAACCATGGGAAAAGAATACAGGGGAAAAGAAAGGAAAACCTAGGGATGGTAATGGTGGAGAATGTTATGTTTGCGGAAAAATGGGTCACTGGGCACGAAATTGTCCCGATAGATATAAGGTCCCAAATCCTAAGGATGAATGATACGAGGATGAAGGGGAAATCGAGCGTATATTTGCCTTGATGCAATCCCCGGGAAGCGCGTGGTTAAGACTTAAGGTAAATTAAGTACCCATATCGTTTTTGTGTGATTCAGGAGCGTGTAGGACGGTAATTACTAAAAAAGATGCCACATTTTCTTATAAAAATAGTCCAGAGGAAATTACCATTCGATCAGCAACGGGAAAATTGCAAACGCAATGTGTAACACAACCACTGACATTTTGTTATATGGAATCAGTAGAAGCTCAGGTAATTGTTTCAGCCACTTACCCGGTCAACTTGTTGGGGCGTGATGTATTGACAAAACTAAATCTGGGGGTGGTCCCAGTCGGAAATGAACGATGGGAGGCGGTTAAAATCGCTTATAGATGTAATAAAGATGACCCGGAGGATGATTTTGTGGTGCAAGAGAGAGGGGAACCCCAATATTATTATGCCCGGCAATTAAAGGCAGGATCAGGACAGCTTCGACAGGAGTTGATAAGTTTAGCAGAAGGTAGAGTAATGGGAGATAGTGATTTTCGCAAGGCGGACGAATTACACTGCACCATGTGGTATTGTACGGAAGGGGGGAAGTCAGAAGCGTATGAGAAACATTTTAAAATTGGCAGTTCAACACGGGTGACCATACAAAGGATTTATTGGAACGCTCATAATATGGGAGGAGAGGTAATACTACAACCCATAGATAAGCAAGTGTATCAAGGGAATAGTACTCCCCATGTATCAGTCGCTAAAGGACAAAATCAATCTTGGAAACAAGTGGGAGACTTGGTGAAAAGAGGTACTCAGGTGGGGGACTGGAAAGAGACAGAAGAATCAGGGGTATGGTACTCGCCTAGATCCGGAATCTATTCCCAGTGTGTGAATTGGGTATACCAATGTGAGCGGGTGTGGAGAATGCACTCAGGAAGAACTAGTCCCGGACTAGTTCTTCTAGAGATGGATTATGAAGGGGAATTGAATAAGTTGCCCCCCACCCTATGGTCCGGCAGATGTGGGATTAATTAGAGGAACAGAGCCTGTTAAAATTGTTCCAAAAGGGACCCATAGACCATACCAACGACAGTATCCTATGAAACCAGAAGCTGTGGAAGGTATTAAACCGATAATCCAGGAATTGAAGGAAAAGGGCATTATTATAGACTGTCCGGACTCACCATGTAATACGCCTTTATTTCCCGTACAAAAGGTAGCTCCATCAATAGGTTGGAGACTTGTACAGGATTTACAGGCAGTAAACAAGGCAGTAATTCCCCGAACGCCTGTGGTACCAGATCCCAACACCTTACTCAATGAATTAAGGACGGACGCTCAGTGGTTTACAGTAATAGATTTGGCAAATGCGTTTTTTTCAGTGCCCGTAGATGTTGACTCTCAATTTTGGTTTGCGTTTACCTTTCTGGGGAAGAAATATACATATACCAGATGCCCTCAGGGATTCGTGGAATCTCCAGCCATATTTTCACAGTGTATGGAGAGCAATTTAGCGAAATTTGAGCCTCCAGGGGGTAGCCAGATTCTATTGTATGTAGATGACATATTAATTTGCTCCCCTTGTGAACAAACATGTAAACAGGATTCGTTAGCCTGTTTACAATTCCTTGGTGATTGGGGACATAAAGTTAGTAGAAGTAAATTACAATTCTGTCTGACAGAAGTAAAATATCTAGGACATGCAATTACCAAACATGGGAAATCACTATTGAATGACCGTAAACTGGCCATAATGCAGGTTCCTCGCCCAGAGACTAAAGAACAAATGATGTCGTTCTTAGGAATGACTAATTTTTGCCGAGCATGGATCTCCTCATATGCGGAGCTAACTCAACCCTTATTAGGGTTGATTGATGACACCCCCATGAAAGCACAGGACAGATTGGTATGGCATCCTGATGCAGAAAAAGCATTCGAGGTGGTTAAAACCATTTTGTCCGGGGCAGCAACTTTGGCTCACCCTGACCCCACGAAACCATATACTCAAACTGTATGTGTAAAAAATGGCTTTATGGCATCGGTCTTGCTATAACCTTTCGGCACTCGAATGCGACCAGTGGCTTATTATTCACATCGATTAGACCCTGTGGCTAGAGGCCTACCTTGCTGCTTACAGGCAGTAGAGGTGGCAGCATTAGCAGTACGAGCATCATTACCTCTGGTACTGTACCAACCTCTAAAGCTGCTCGTCCCTCATGCGGTGTCCATTCTATTGTTACAAACAAAACATGCCTTTTTGTCACCAGCTAGACAATTGTCCTGTATTGCTACCCTGTTGACTTGCCCCAACCTCACGATTGAACGGTGTACAGTATTAAATCCGGCTACCCTACTCCCAATACCTACAGATGGGACGCCACATGATTGTCTGACAAAAACGTCTCAATCAGTGGCAGCCAGGGTGGATCTTTCAGATACTGAATTTCCACGGGCTGACGTCACTTACTTTGTGGATGGATCATGTAAAAAGAATGCACTGGGGCACTCACAGAGTAGTTACGCGGTGTGTACTTCGGACGCTGTAGCGGAAGCAGGTTGTCTTCCCTCGGGAAATTCGGCACAAATGGCCGAATTAATTGCACTTACAAAAGCCTGTATTTTGGGTAAGGGGAAGGTAGTAAATGTGTATACTGATTCACAATACGCGCACTCAACATGTCATGTGTTTGCGGGACAATGGCGAAATCGAGGAATGGTAACCTCAACGGGAAAACCCATTTCTCATGCGGATTTAATTTTGAATTTGATAGCTGCGTTACAACTCCCTAAACAGCTTGCAATTCTTAAATGTGCTGCCCATACTTCCTCTAAGGATCCGATATCCCGAGGTAATGCGTTTGCAGATCAAACAGCAAAACAGGTTGAGTTTCCAGATATATTATTGTTAGATCCTTCCCCTAGTATTGACAAAACAATACTACAAACCATGCAGTTGGAAGCGGGCACTCTTGAAAAACGGGCGTGGAAAAATATGGGTTGCACACAGAATGTATCAGGGATATGGGTTGGAAGTACTAGATTGCCAGTACTGCCTCGATCATTGTTTCCTATTGCGGCAGATTTGAGTCATGGCAAATGCCATGTCTCAAAAGGAGGGATGAGGACAATGATAGACCAACAATACGCGACGTTTGGCCTAACTACCTATTTAAAAACTTTTTGTAGACAATGCATCACATGTTTGCGGAATAATCCCCAGGGACAAGTACAATGTCAGCCGGGTAACATCACAGGCAAATGAACCCTTCTCACACTGGATGATGGATTTTATTCATTTAAATAAATATGAAGGAAATAAATATTGTCTAGTAATGGTGTGTCCATTTTCAGGATGGATAGAGGCTTTTCCAACTACACATGTAGATGCATTGACAGTAGCAAAAATATTGTGTAAGGAAATTATCCCGAGATGGGGAATTCCACAAATATTGTACAGTGATAATGGACCAGAATTCAGAAATGAAGTATTACGAAATGTGGGAGCCCAATTGGGCATCGTGTTAAAAAATCATTGTGCGTATCACCCGGAATCTGCAGGAGTAGTTGAGAGACATAATGGAACACTCAAGAACAAATTAAAAAAGGCTATGGAAACCACAGGGAAAGGTTGGGTGGCGTGTTTGCCCCTGGCATTAACCGGTATGCGAATTACACCGGGAAGTAAAATATTGTCTCCCTACGAAATAGTTTTGGGTCGGGCATATTATATGCCCCAGTTGGGGGATCGCGATGAAGTGCGGGAAGCAGGATTGGCGGAATATATGAAGAAAATGTTTAAAAATAAAATGACGATGAGAAACGTATTGCCCCGCCAGGAAGTAAATGAGAATACCGAGCCATGCCAACTACAACCGGGAGACTGGGTGTTGATTAAAGACATTAAAAGGAAACATTGGCATCAACCGAAGTGGACAGGACCGTGCCAAGTTTTGCTGACAACACCAACGGCCGTAAGGATTGCTGAAATAAATACCTGGGTGCATCTCAGCCACTGCAAGAAGGCGCCACCACCTTGAAGAAACATTCGTAAATATGGCATGGTTGAGGTTTCTCATTATTGGACTGTACAATGGACTGGAGGATGATGAGGAAAGTGAAGACAGTGATAGCAAAGGATATCTAGAAGATAAAGATAGTGAAGATGATTGTGAATATGGACATCCATGAGTAAACTCGTTTATGATGTGGATGATTCACAAAGTGACCTCAGGGTCATCGAATCAACCCTGAGAGAAATGGAGTTATGGATGTACTAATTTAAAATTATCAAAGGAGGGAATGTTAGAAAAATTAAGGTTACAGTGATAAGTCTAAATTAATGTTAAGTGTGCATAAATGTGTTAAGTGAAGGAATGCTGATGCTGTATAACTGAGTGCTAGTACGTGCCAAAGTGCTAGTACAAAGTCTGTGTAAAACAAGTCCTTATAAGGAAATGTGAATATTACATTGAGCAAGGTAGCACCTAATCACAAGATAAGGGAAGTCACTCAATGGGTAACATGCAACCACAAGATAGAGGAAGTCACACAATGGTGAAGGTTTGCATAGTGACAAAGGACACGAACGATTTGAAACAGAGCCTCTGTGATTGGGCTATGTGTAACCCGCCCAATACAATAGTGCAAATAAATGTATGTTGCATCTGTATGTCTGGGTCGTTAGCTTGGTGAAGCTTCGACCCTAACGCTATACCAGTGTTTGGAAACTGGTCTAGCCTTAGACAATTAAACACGCTTGGGGTAACTTAGGTTTCGGAGTATGTTTATTGTATATGGGTATGAATGAATTTTAGGAGAAGGACCTATAAACAAAATATACCCAACAGGTGGGGTGCTATTTGTGTGTGGGGGTGGGGTGCTGTTTGTGTGTGGGGGTGGGGTGCTGTTTGTGTGTGGGTGGGTAGATTACATGTTGGTTGGGCGGCTGTGTGCGTTTGTGGGTAGAAGGACTGTTTGTGTGCGTGCAAGGCTGTGTGTGTGGGGACGATTGTGTGAGGATGGGCTGTATGTGGGTGTTTGTTGGGTGGGGTGGAAACGACAGTGTGTTTGTGTGTATTTGTGTGTGAGCGCGAGGTTGTGTGTGACCGAGGCCTGTGTGTGTGAGACAGAGAGAGATATAGAGCACAGTCAGTGTGTGCGTGTCTCCCCCTCTATGAATGTGTGTGATTGGGACAGTGTGTGTGATAGAGGCCTGTGATTGTATGAGTGTCTCTCTCTGTGTGTTTGTCGGAGAGACACAGAGGCCTGTGTGTATGTATCTCTGTGTGAGTGTATCACAGGCTGCAGAAATTTCTCTCTGTCACCTCTCTCTCTGTGTGTCTCCATCTTGTACAATTCTCTCTCTTTCTCCGTCTCTTTGTGTCTCTTTTTATTCCTGAGGGTCACAAACATACAAAGAGACTTTGCAGCATGAGACGCACTCACAGACACAGTGTGAGACACACAAACACACATATACACTCACAGGCCTCTGTGTTGGTCACCAGAAATGGCTTTGCCCCACCTATCTCTCTGACCTACTGTCTCCCTATCAGCCTGTCCGCACCCTCAGCTCAACAGACTCAGGCCTGCTCCACGTCCACCGCCCTAACCGATTGGTGGCTGGGCTTTCAGCCTCTCTGCTCCCACACTGTGGAACTCCATCCTGCAGCCCCTCAGCCTCGCTTACTCTCTTTCCTCTTTCAAGGCCGGTCTCAAGACTTTCCTCTTCGACCGCACATTCGGCTGCCCCACTAACTGTTCCCCCTCTCCTTCCCTTCTCCCTACACCGACCGTCTTCCCTACCACTGCTCAGGTCCCGACTTGACTGTTCAGAGTTTTGGGACGTCCTCCCGACATGAAAGGCGCTCTATAGTTGTAATTTTGTTGTTGTTGTTGTTGTATGTCTCAGAGACACAGAGAGGCCAGTGTATATGTGTACGTGTCAATTATGTGTGTGTGTATATCTGGATGTGTGTTTCATTTCAGATGACCAAAGATACAGATAGTGTGTGGCCAGAGAGAGAAAGACTGTGGGTGTATCTCAGTATCTCTATATGTGTTTCTTGCACTCTGTCTCAGTGTGTATGTGTTTGTTTTTCTCTGTCTCTCTTTCTCTCAGTGAGTGTGTGAGAGACACAGATAGACTATGTGTGTGTCTGTGATTTCTGATCAACATAGACTGAGGCCTGTGAGTGAACATGCCTCCTCACTTCTCCATCTGTATATATGTCTCCCCCACCCACCCCTCTCTCTCTGTGGGAGGCCTGTGAGTATCTGTCGGTGTCTCTCTCTTTGAGAGTTGATCACAGGTTGTGGACATGTCTCTCACTCTCTTACCTTCTCTCTCTGTGCATATCTCAGGCTGCAGAAGTATCTCAGATTGTCGGTCTCTCTCGTACACATTCCCTCAATCTGTTTGTGTGTGTATCACAGGCTGTTGAAACAACAAAAACTTTAATTTATATAGTGCCCTCCACGCCAGACAGTGTCTCAGACGCTTCACAATAAACAGAACCTGGGCCTGAGCCAGGGGGATGGGGAGAAAAGTGACCAAATGCTCGGTTGAACAGAAATATCTTTAGCCGAGACCTGAAACGAGGAAGAGAGGGAACGAGGCGAAGGGAGTGTGGAAGGGAGTTCCAGAGTTTCGTGGCGTAGTGGCTGAAGGCACGGCCGTCAATGGCGGAGCTGTGTGTGATTGCGGGAGGGGTGGGGTTGTGTGTGAGTGGGGCTGTGGGTGGGGTGCGGAGACGGTGTGGGTGGGGGGGTGAGGTGGCTTTGTGTGAGGGGTCTGTGTGAGTGGGGCTGTGTATGAAGGGGGGGCTGCATGAGTGTGGGAGGGGGGCTGGGTGTGGGTCGGCTGTGTGTGTGTGTGGGGGGGGCTGTGTGGCTGTTTATGTGCTGATTGTGTGTGTGGGTGAGAGACTGATTGCTTGGGTGTGTGGGTGGGATGCTGTTTGTGTGTGGGTGGGTAGATTATATGTGAGTTGGGTGGCTGTGTGGATAGGGGGGCTGTTTGTGTGTGCAATGGTGTGTGTGGGGGGGACGACGATTGTGTGTGAGGATGGGGTGTGTGTGTGCGTGTGTGTTGGTTGGTGGAATTACAATGTTTTTGTGTGTATTTGTGTGTGAGCGGGAGGGTGTGTGTGACCGAGGCCTGTGTGTGTGAGACAGAGAGAGAAATAGAGCACAGTCAGTGTGTGTGCGTGTCTCCCCTTCTGTGAATGTGTGTGATTGGGACAGTGTGTGTGATAGAGGCCTGTAAGTGTATGAGTGTCTCTCTCTGTGTGTTTGTCTCAGAAACACAGATGCCTGTGTGTATGTGTCTCTGTGTGAGTGTATCACAGGCTGTAGAGATTTCGCTCTCTCACCTCTCTCTCTCTGTATCTATATCTTGTACAATTCTCTCTCTTTCTCCATTTCTTTGTGTCTCTTTTGATTCCTGAGTGTCACAAACATAGAGTCTTTACAGCATGATGCGCACTCACAGACACAGTGTGCGACATACACACACACATATACACTCACAGGCCTGTGTGTTGGTCACCAGAAATGGCCTTGCCCCACCTTTCTCTCTGACCTACTGTCTCCCTGTCAGCCTGTCCGCACCCTCAGCTCAACAGACTCAGGTCTGCTCCGCGTCCACCACCCTAACTCCCCAACCATCGGTGGCCGGGCTTTCAGCCTCTCTGCTCCCACAATGTTGAACTCCATCCCGCAGCCACTCCCCCTCGCTTCCTCCCTTTCCTCCTTCAAGGCCGGTCTCAAGACCTTCCTCTTCGACCGTGCCTTTGGCGGCCCCACTAACTATTCCCCCTCTCCCACTCGCATTTCCCTTCTCCCTACACCTACCCTCCCCTCCATCACTGCTCGGGTCCCAAACTAAATGTTCAGCGCTTTGGGACGTTCTCCCGACGTCAAATGTGCTATATAAGTGTAATTTGTTTGTTGTTGTATGTCTCAGAGACACAGAGAGGCCAGTGTATATGTGTGAGTGTCAATTAAGTGAGTGTGTATATCTAGATGTGTGTGTCATTTCAGATGACCAGAGACACAGATAGTGTGTAGTCAGAGAGAGAGAGACTATGTGTGTATCTCAGTATCTCTACATGTGTTTCTCTCACTCTGTCTCAGTGTGTATGTGTTTGTTTTTTCTCCGTCTCTCTTTCTATCAGTGACTGTTTGACAGACAGACTAAGTGTGTGTCTGTGATTTCTGATCAACAGACAGAGGCCTGTGATTGGATATTTGTGCCTCCTTACTTCTCCATCTGTATTTATGTGTGTCGTCCCACTCCCCTCTCCCACCTCTCTGTCTGTGTGTGAGGCTTGTAAGTGTCTGTCGGTGTCTCTCTCTTTGCGAGTTTATCACAGGCTGTAGACATGTCTCTCACTCTTTCTCTCTTACCTTCTCTCCCTGTACATATCTCAGGCTGCAGAGGTCTCTCTCTCTCTGTGAGTGTATCTCAGATTGTAGATCTCTCTTGTAAACATTATCTCACTCTGTGTGGGTATCACAGGCTGTAGAAAAAATAAAAACTTTGATTTATATAGCGCTACCAATGCCAGACGGTGTCTCACAGAGTTTCACAACAACAGATCCTGTGTCCGAGCCAGGGGGAGGGGGAGAAAGGTGACTGTTGGAATGTAGCAGTTTTGTGTGTGACTCTGTAACAACACGTTCGTGTTTATCTGGCAGTTTAGACTGATTTAGACCAGATAACTATGTATTGTAGAAATATAACAAGTGTGTGTGACCATTGGATCAGATAACTTTGTAGTGTAGAAAGATAACAAGTGTGTGTGACCATTGGATCAGAACCTTTGTAGTGTAGAAAGGTAACACGTGTGTGTGACCATTGGATAACGCTCCTAATATGGGCATGTTGGTTGGGCAATACTGTCTTAACTGATTGGGTCCTGTAGGACAAAGAAAGCAAACTGAGTATATATGTGTTGAATCCTCCAAGATTCAACGGTTCGAACTAACATGCAACTATTCAAATCACAAGAGGAGTGCCTGTACTATAACTGGGATGTAGTACTGAATCAAAAGATCATAAAACTCTATGATGACTGAAGATCGTTTCTTTGAGAAAAAAAACAATTTCTTCCGAATCCAACAATTTGGCGTAGTCGGCAGGATCACAGAAGGTAAAAAGGACAGACATTGAACACGGATTGCCTAAGGTGAATCGGTAAAGGTGTACGGCTCGAATGATGAGGGCGGAACACGATCTACCCCAGAAACGGTAAAGGTGTACGACTTGATTGGTAAGGGCGGAACACGGTCTACCTCAATTGAATCGGTAAAGGTGTACAACTTGGTTAAGAAGGGCGGAACAGGGGCTACTCGAGATAAAGTTACGGAATCTTTGTTAAAATTCCTCGGCACGTGTGGAGCTGTTTGAACCTTCTCGTGATTCTTAAAGAAAGAACCGGATTTGCAGAAGACCAGAAAACAAAGTGCGGTCAGACGTAATCTTGACGTAAGAAATATCTATTTTGTTTGAGTTTGCATCCTTTGGAGACGTTATACAAGCGGGTTTTAGGTTTTAGAAAATTACCAAGTTTGAGAAGCCCATTCGGATCCTCGGGGTGTAATCCTGTATCGGCGTTGAAATTGCCTACGGCCTCAAGAAAAATTTGTAAAAATGGTAGAAACAAAAAGTGAAAAAAACACTTTACACAAAGGAGCGCAGGCACCTCCGGACGTGTCTGAAACCGAAATGTTGAGCGAACTAACACAAATCTTCCAGAAAAATATGAACTTACTTAAGCTCCAGCAGACTTTGGAAAATAAATATAACATGGGAACGGGACAGTGGTCTTTACCCAACATACAAAAATTATGGGGAAAAACTACGCGCTCAAAGGGGAACGACCAGACAAGGTTGGCGATGATTGTCATGAGTCAGCTACGACAACGGAGTGAAATTATGCGTAATAGTCAGTACGATACAGATATGAAGAAAGCAAAGGAACAATTAAATGCTATGGCAGAACAATTGAGTAAAAAGCAAGCTGAAATTGAAAAGCTTAAAACTGAACTGTTTAAGCAAAAGGAGAAGGGCGTAAAAACATCGAGCGCTCCATCGGTACCGTATCAATCAGTATATCCATATTTAAATGTGTTGCATGCATCTATTCCATCTTTAGCTCCTGAGTATGCCAGTGATTATGAGTGTGATCCTTGGGACCCGTCGACTTGTCTACCGGACCCTTGGGGGGATGATAACCGTCCACCGCAATTGAGACCTATGGTCACCCGATATCATGCCCAGCGCGGACAGGGACCAGCAGGTCTGCCGGCAGCACGACCCGAAGAAGAGGCGAACGTCGGTCCGGTGGGCAGGGCTCAGGCATTCGGAGCTGTTTGGGTACCTTTTCATGAACACCAACCGGCCGATCTGGACAGAATCGACAAATGTTCAAAAGCATTGCCAGACCCAAAGAAAGGGTCATTGAAAACATGGGAAGAGCTTAACCGAATACGCACCATCTATCGGCTGCATCCTCAAGATGGTGTACAAGTTTTGTCAGTAATGGCAACCGGTCAAATCGCCCAAGAATTGCAACAAGTTTATACCGCATTGGGCGAAAATGGAAATAATTTGAACGCTGGATGGGGAGCGATCAGACAATGGCTGAGAAATCAAGGTCCGGCCCGGGTGGACTGGAAGAAAATATCAGGCTGTACCCAAGAACCGACCAAAAAGGTTGCTCAGTTTGATGAGCGCTTCAGGGCTGTGTGGATTGAACATTCGGGACTGGCTAACGACATGCAAAATGCAGACTTAGATGCTAACGAGGAGGGTACTTTGAAACCATCTTTCATGGCCGGACTCAAAGGGGAAATATCAAAATTGGTAAAATTAACGTTGCCCTGTGGGAAGAACAAGGAGCAACGTTCGGTCAGTTGGTTGCACGCTGTATCCAAGTCGATAGGGACCAAGGGGTACAACTACGAGCATTTCAACGAGGAGAGAGAACTTCAGCGGGACAGTCATCCTTTGGACATAAACCTGGCAAATGTCGCAGATGTGGTAAAGAAGGTCACTGGGCTAAAACGTGCCGTGTTCGAATGAATGGGAGTGGCGGCAACTTTAAAGCGTTTTCAAATAAGCAAAATCAGGACGATGACTGTGATGAGATACATAAACCTCGATCAAATCGGGAGCGTTTTGAAAGTCTTTCCTCTCGAATGCAGCGAGCCCTGCTGAATGCCGCTGAAGAAATTAACAAATGCTGTAGGTCCTGCTTCTCGACAGGTGACGACGGCTTGGGGAGATTCACCAAAGGGAGGACACGATTTGGTCCCGGGAGAACGAGTGTATATCACGAAGATACATAAAAATCCGTTAGGTGCTAAGTGGGAAGGTCCCTACATGGTGTTGCTGACAACTACTGCTGCAGTAAAAGTGGAAGGAAGGAATGCTTGGATGCACGCGTCACATGTGAAACGCTCCACTGTTTAAGAACTTGTATTGTTTAAGCACTGTGTGTTTATAAGTTTTTTTAAAAATGTTTAGAATACTTTCATTTCTGTCAATATGCATAGGGATGGTAACGGTAACTACGCCCCAACAGGGAGAAGCCCACAATGTGGCAGTTAATACCTGTTTGTTAATGACACTTAAAACCTCCATTGCCACAAATCGTACAAAATGTTGGGTTTGTAAGATTCCCCATAGTACAAACGAAGGTTTTCCAATAAGGATTGTTCCTTTTAATGTCACAATGATGTTACAGTGTTTATTGTCTCAAAACAATATTGGTAATGTTACTGAATTGGAAATGGACACGAATGGGCCAGTTTTGCCCAAACAGCTGGAATCAGCTGGTTATTCCTCGACTCAGTTTTCGGGATGGTATCACCCCGACTATAAGGATACGTCACCAAGCCCTTCCCCCTTTATCTTAACAGTATTATGTTTGGATTGTTGTGACAGAGTCACAAAAGGGGGATTGTGGGAAAGTAGCAGTTTTGGGTGTGACTCTGTAACGACCTATATCCCAGATGAGTCTGAAAATATTACCAATCTAGTATCTCACATGCATAGAGAAGTAAATAGGCTTAGATACGGCGATCCCCTTCCGGCCTGGTAGAAAGCCTGGTTGGAGGGATGGGGAGCCTGGTTCATGCATGTGCTAGTTATTGTGATAGCATTGTTATTAATCTTTTGTTTAATAATACAATGTATAAAAGTTTGCCTTAATCGTTTGAGCTTCTGTTGCACCAGGTGTTTCGTTGTCGTTGACCTTAACCAGGGCAGTTTCTGTGCTATGGATAGGGCGGAAACCTGATTGGAGGGGTTCAAGATGTGAGTGAGGCAGGGAGAGAGAGAGAGAGAGAGAGACAGACAGGCAGGGAGAGAGAGAGAGAGAGAGAGAGGCAAGCAGGGAGAGAGAGAGAGGGAGAGAAAGGCAGGCAGGGAGAGAGAGAGAGAGAGAGAGAGAGAGAGGCAGGCAGGCAGGGAGAGAGAGAGAGAGAGGCAGGCAGACTGGGTAAGGCCGAAGGCAGGCAGCAAGCACAGCATTGAAATCCGCCGCTGCTGCCGCTGCCCGGGCGGTCGAGGCCGAAGCCCAATCACCCGCTCCCCCCAGCCCCCTCCGGACACTGACCAAACCCCGGCTGACAGCGCGCCTGCCGCCCCTCCTGTTTACTGTATTTCCGAGGCTCAAAATTTCTTCTTCCTGCGTATAGGGCGCATCCCCAACTTTCGAGATCTTCCGCCGTGAAAATAAGTGCGCCTTATACACGGAGATTTACGTTACAGATGGAGAAGTAAGGAGTCACACATATCCAATGAGAAATCACAGACACACACTTAGTCTGTGTCTCTCACACACTCACTGAGAGAAAGAGAGACAGAGAAGAAACACACATACACACAGAGACAGAGTGAGAGGTACACATAGAGATACTGAGATACACACATATTCTCTCTCTCTCTCTCTGAACACACTCGATGTGTGTCTCTGGTCCCGCTGTCCGGAAATCTATCCCAGATGCCCTGCGCAACCCGCACTTAACAGCCCAACTCTGGACTGTTCTCTTTATCCCAGTGAACGTGCTTCACCAAAGTAATGGATTGTAATTATTATTCCCATTTCCCAGCCCAGGAACATCACTGGGTGTTAAACTCAGGGCCGTACGCAGGATTTTTAATGGGGGGGTGCGAATTGCTAGTGATGGGACCAACAATGGCCGGGGACTTGCGGGCTGCCCCCGAAGCCCCCTCGAGGCTCCGACGTTTTACACAGTTTGAGGTCTTATTTAATCGGTTCAGAAGATCCAATATGAACGGTAAATGTTTCATGCCCTTGGTGTTTAAGAGCATCATTATTTATTCAGTGTTTTTATTTTCCCCGGTAGTCCGTATCTAAATTTTTTGGGAAGGACGAAATTGTTCGCCGATAAAAGCAAACACGATTGTTGACTGGATGATGTACGGGATGTGAACGATAAAGTAAATTACAATCCAATTAAAACAGTACAATGACGAATGCTTGATAAATGTATGCGTATAAGAGAAAATGATCATAAACTACGGATTGACAGCAATTAATAAGTTGTTCTGCAACATTTTTCTTTACATCATGGAGGTATTCTCAATATTTCCATGCTTTAACTGAATACATATATCGCTTCAGCACAAATACATATCTTATTGTTAACCTAAGACTCAATTTCTTTCGGACTGTAATGAACAATAATGTAAGAGTAAAGTATGAATTATGTGCTCAGATATTCCAGCAAAGCGAATTTTAAAAAAGACAAGAAAATATACAGAAACTGAAAATCAGTGTAAAACAGTTAATTCACACGTGTTACAAGCCTGTTATCAGCATTATCCTGAAAATATCGTTGAACTGTGAGCAATAGTGTAGTTAGTTTCTATTTATTTATTTAGAATCAAAATTAAAGGAAGTGACCCATCAAGCAATACTGATCTGACGAAAAAATACTTGAATAAATAAGGGAGGGGAAATTAATTATTTAATAGCGTTCCATATTCGAGACGCCTTGGTCGCTTTGAAGCGAATACGTCAACCACTCTACCAATATCGATTTCCATATTATAATGAATGTGCATTAACGCGAGTGCTGAAAGTCGTTCTTGCGTCATGCTTGCTCGTAGGTAGGTGTGTAATCTGCATAAAGCACTTGCACTTCGTTCACATTCGCAACTTGTTGCAGGAATAGTGCAACACAATCTTAGAAGCACAGGGATATTGGGGAACATGTCATCATCACACTCCATCATTGCTGCTGCTGCTGTGGATGGACGTTGGTCAGATGATCATGCTAGAAATCTGTGTTTCCATCTGAATAATTCTTGTGGGAATACTTCCGGTGAGTGCATATCTTCTGCGTATAATTCAACTACCTCTTCGAGTGATGGTACATCATCCCCACATAACACTGATGGACTAATCCCAATAGCCTTGATGAAAGCACCGATAAATCGTAAAACTGTGAGCCAAGCTCAGAATGGATGTGGCTTAGGAATGGAATCGCAACGTTTCGACGATAATGCTCCTCAGGTGTAGCTGCAGGCACGTTACTACTCATGGTCTGCCGACCAACAGTCCGTAGCATAGATGGCATGACGTTGACAGCATTAGCCATTCTAACAGCTTGCTTATACGTTCTTGAAAATTCGACTTCTACATCATTGCAGAGCGCTTTGTATACTACTTTCACGGTTGAGATCTCATTGTTAGCCTTGATGATGTCTACAGTCTGCCCTTGCAATTTTACTGTTATGCCAGCGAGAAGTGACAAGAAGTGATAGATCGTAAGAAATGTCACAATGAAGTCGAAGGAAGTGAGACTTGCCAATAGAGATGCTGCATCACAGCGACTCTTTGGATCCCAACTAGCTTCACTAAAATCTCTGCCACATAGAATCATAGAATCATAGAATTTTACGGCACAAAAGGAGGCCATTCGGCCCATTTAGTCTGTGCCGGCTCTTTGAAGAGATTGTGCTTGATCTTCCAGAACTCTTGATTCTGGAACAGGTCGCATTGATTGGAAAATCACAAACGTAACACCAATATTTATGAAGCGTGGAGGAAAGAAGATTCAGAGCTACAGACAAGTTAAACTGACATCAGTGGGAGGGAAAATTCTAGAAGGCTTAAATCAGGGCGTCTTTCTGTGGAACTTAGAAGACCATATACTAACAAGACATAATCAAGAAAGGCTTTACAAATTATATGTCATGCATGGCAGAGGAGGTAACTAGCTGGTTCTATAGGGAGAACCAGGAGATGTAGTGGATTTAGATTTTCAGTAAACGTTCGATAAGTTGCAACATAAAAGGTTGATAAACAATCTTAAGTCGCATGGAATTAAAGGCAATATCTTGGCATGGATTGAAGAGTGGCTAACGAGAAGTATAGAGTACAGATAAACTTGTATTCGCAGGGTGTCATCAGTGGGGTCAGACAAGGATCAGTGCTTGGGCCTTAAATATTTAACATCTATATCAATGATGTAGACGAGGGCAGAGTTAAAATATCTAAATTTGCGGATGATGGAAAGATAGGAGGGAGCGAAAGGTCTGAGGATGATACGAACAAAATGCAATGGGCTATGGATAGGCTGTGTGAGTGGGCAAAAAGATGGCAAATTGAATCTAATGTTGGCAAGTGTGCAGCTATTCAGCTGGGGTGAGAGCCGTGCGAAAGAAGACATTGACAAATGCCAAAGAGTATGGCTTCCGTCTTGTCAACATCCAGCTGCAAGAAATTTGCATTCATCCAGGTCCTGATATCTGACAGACAGGCTGACAGAACATTAGGGGACTGGAGGGTTCGCAAAGTGAAGTAGAGAAATAGAGTTGGGTGTCATCCGCGCACATGTGGAAGTGTGCCCCATGTCTGCGGATGACATCACCAAGAGGGAACGTGTGGATGAGTAAAAGGAGGGGGCCAAGGATGTATCCCTGGGTTACCCCAGAGGTAACTGGATAAGAGCAGGAGGAAAAGCCATTTGTGCAGATGTTCTGCTGGCGGTTTGTGAGGTAGGCCTCGAACCAGGCGAGTGCAGTCACTGAGGTGGATGACGGAGGACAGGCGGTTTAGGAGGATGGCATGGTCGACTGTGTCGAACGCAGCGGACAGGTCCAGGAGAATATGGAGGCAGAGGGATCCCTGGTCACAGACAGAGAGGACGTCCTTTTTGAAAATCACAAGCACAGTCTCTGTACTGTGGGCAGGGCGGAAACCAAATGGAAACCCGCCAGGAGGGGTAAGATCAGGGACGGGGAGGAGAGGTGGGCGCTGAGTTGGGTTACAACAGCGCGTTCCAGTAATTTTCATAGAATCATAGAATTTGACGGCACAAAAAGAGTCCATTCGTCCCATCTCGTCTGTGCCGCCTCTTTGAAAAGATCAACTCAATCCCACTGCCCAGCCTCTCTCCCCATAACCTCAGACCTGTTCTCCCTAATTAAAGATCTAATTCTCTTTTAATTCTCTTTCATTTCTCTTCGGAAACGAAGGGACGGTTTGCAATAGTGCGGTATTGGCTGGGGTTTCAGGGATCCAGGGAGGGCATTTTAAGCAGCAGTGTGATGGCAGCAGTTTTGAGGGCGGCAGGGACTGATCCGTTGAAGAAGTACTGGTTGATGATATCAGCCAGCAGTGGGCCGAGGAGGTGAGCAGTACGTTGTTTGGGATGGTGTCGAGGCAGCAGGTTGTATTCTTCATGGAGGTGAGAGTGCGTGAGAAGAAGGAAGGAAGAAGGAGTTTAGGCAGGGGGTCGAGGCAGGAGCTACTGACGTGGAGGATGAGGAGGATGGAGTTGTGGTGGTAGTGGGTGACAAGAGGCAGGAATATGATGCCGTCTGGCGGAGTTTGTGGATTTGGGAGGAAAATTATTCCATGACCTCCTCGCACTTCGCATTTGAAGTGAAGATTGATGAGGCCTGAGGAGGTGCACGGAGGAGGTGGTGTTTGGTGGGAAAGAGGACTTTGGGATTCTTGTTTGCCTCCAGTATAATGTTGGAGATGTTGGCCGTTTTCGCAACGTGTCACAGTGAGTGTGAGAAGGGATTTAATTGAGAATTGATCGGGATGAATCGGTTTGACCTGTTATCAAGGAGTGTCTGAACGAGCATAATGTTTTTCAGTGAATGCTGTTGTGTGACATTATTGACATTTTTATGTGAACTAGTTTTTTCTTTCCTTACCAAACCGTGGTTTCATCTGGTCTGTGAAGTGCTTTCTGTCATCGGGACAACATGCATAGTGCTGCATCAAATGATAGGATTATTACTAGTATGATTATGAAAGTTAAAATTTACAGCGATTGAAGCTATAGAGACTATCGTTACTGTCAATAAGAATCATGATGTGGAGCTTTCACAATGTGCAGCATGGTGTTGGCGTTGGGTTTATCTGTACTCAATAGGACAGCGAATATTTGAAGAAAAGCGCAACCTAAATTTGCAGGTAAAATTTCAGTTGCTGAAAAACATCAACACAGCAAAGTTCACTGTTCACAAATATACGATTCTGAAACTTTTCAGGACCAGAATAATCGTAACACACAAATGACTCACAAGCCCTTTCTGGGAACTATTTAATTTATCAGGTAACAAATTTCACTGCCGAAAGTATCACAGGCAGCCAGCAACCCTGGAGCTATTTTTCTGCTGAGAATCTTCAATCTGACTCATATAATGGAGTGGCGCGCCTCGTACAAAAACAAATCAAACAGTTTGTCAAGTCCACGCCTGCTTGTTTCACTTCAGGATGTCATTTGTGACTTTCACAAGCGCAGTCTCTGTACTGTGGGCAGGCCGGAAACCTGAGTGGAGGGTATCGAAGTGGGAGTGGGAAGAGAGGTGGGCGCGGAGTTGGTTTGCAACAATGCATTTCAGTGCTTTTGAGAGGAAGGACAGGTTATAGATAGGGCGGCAGTGGCTGGGGTTTGAGGGATCTAGGGAGGGTTCTTTTGAGGAAGGGAGGTGATGGTAGCCGCATTGAGGGGGGCAGGGACTGATCCTGTGGAGAGGGACTGGTTGATGTTGTCAGCCAACAGTGGGCGGAGGAGGGGGAGCTGGGTGTGCAATAGGATGGTGAGGATGGGTTTGAAGCAGCTGATTGTGGGCTTCATGGAGGTAAGATGGAGGAACGAGAGACTGGGGAGAAGGAGTGTAGGAAGAGGGTCGAGGAGCTGATGACGCGGAGGGTGAGGGGGAATGGGGTGAGAGTGATAGTGGGTGATGAGAGGCAGGAGGATGTCGCTGCCTGGAAGATATTGTGGATTTTCCTGTACCCACAGTCATAGAGTCACTCTATGCTGTACCATCCCCCATAAGAACACAGTCACTACACTATAGCCTCTTCCACAAACACACTGTCACTACACTATATCTCACGGCACAATCACACAGTCACTGCACTACACTTCCCCACATACACATAGTCATTACACTACACCCTCCTCCACAAACATACAGTCACTACAGTGCCTCCCTAACTAACCCATACTCACTACACTGCGCTCCTCCGCAAACACTCAGGCACTAAACTGTAGCCTCGCGCACAAACACACAGTCACTAATTTGTACCCTCCTCCACACATGCACAATCGCTTAATCATACCCTGCAACATAAATACAGTCACTACAAGATACTCTCCCCCAGAAGCACAAAGTCACTACTACATACCTCCCCCACAAACACAGTCACGACTCTGCACCCTCCCCCAAATATGCAGAGTCGTTGCACTATATCGTCATCGACAAACACACAGTCACTACACTGTACCATTCCCCACAAAAAGATTTTCACTGCACTAAACCCTACCTAAGAAACACAGTAACTGCACTATACACTACTCACAAAATCACAGTCTCTACTCTGCACATTCCACCACAATTACATAGTCACTACACTGTACCCTTCCACACAAACACACAGTCACTACGTGTACCCTCCCCCACACAGCGAGTCAGATCTCTGTACTCTGCCACACAAACAAACAGTCACTACATTATAGCTCCCCCACAAACACAGTTACTACACTGTACCATCTCTCACAAACAAACAGTCACTACACTATACATTCCCACACAAACACACAGTCACTACACGGTACTCTCCTACACAAATGCACAGTCACCACCGTGTAACCCCCACCCACCCCAAACACACACACAGCCACTGTACTATTGCAGTGAATCCCCCAAAAATAAATAGTAAGTACACTGTGTCCTCACCCACAAACAAACAGTCATCACCCTGTACCCTCCCCCACAAACATAGTCACTGCACCATACCATCCGCCACAAACACATAGTCAATGTATTCTACCCTCCGCCACAGGCACACAGTCACTACAATGTCCTCTCCCACAAACACACAGTCACTACACTGGCCTCTCCCACAAACACACAGTCACTACACTGGCCTCTCCCACAAACACACAGTCACTACACTGGCCTCTCCCACAAACACACAGTCACTTCACTGTACCCTGACCCAAATACGCAGAGTCACTACACTGTACCCTCCCACAGAAATACAATGTCACTACACTGTACTCTCTCCCACAAACAGACAGTAACTACATTGTACCTTCGTCAATAAAATGCACAATCACTGCACTATACCGTCCCCCACAAACACACAGCCACTACAATGTACACTCACCCACAAACACCATCACTACACTAAACCCTTCCCTGCAAACACACAGTCACTATACTGTACTCTCCCCCACAAACATACAGAAACTACTCTGTAACTATCTCCACAAACACAGTCACTACACCGTACCCTCCAAAACAAACACACAGTCAAAAAACTGTACCATTCCACACTAGCACAGCCATCACACTGTGCCCTCACTCACAAACAAACAGTCAAGAGTATATCCTCCCCACAAACACACAGTCACTACAGTTTAACCTCCACCACAAACACACTGTCACAACAATGTATCCTCCCCCACAAACACAGTAACTACATTATACCCTCTCCCACAAACACACAGTCTCTAGACTTTGCCGTCTCGCACAAACACACAGTCACTACACTGTACCCTGCACCACAAACACTCTGTCACTAAACAGTAACAGGCCCAACGAACACAGTCACTACAGAGTGCGCTCACCCACAAACACACGATCACTACACTGTACTCTCCCCCACAAATGACCAGCCGCTACATTATGTCCTCTCCCACAAACACACAGTTACTGCACTGTACTCTCACCCATAAACACACAGTCAATCCATTGCCCTCCCCCACAAACTCACAGACACAATATTATACCATCCACCACAAATGAACAGTCACTTCACTGTACCCTCACTAACAGTCACAGTCACTACACTGTAGCCTCCATCACCAACACACAATCACTGCAGTATACACTCCCACACAAACACACAGTCACTGCACTGTACCCTCCCCACAAACACTCAGTCGTTACATTGCCTTTTCCCACCAACACAGTCACTACAATGTACCCTCTCACACAAACACACATTCACTACACTGTTACTTTGTCTACAAACACACAGTTACTAAACTGTAGCCTTCCCCACAAACGCACAGTCACTACACTGCACAAACACAGTCACTGTACTGCACTCCCCCACAATCCCACAGGCACCACACTGCACCCTCCCACACAAACACAGTCACCATACTATACCCTTCGCGACAAGCATACAGTCGCTGCACTATACCCTCTGAAAAATACATACAGTCACTACACTGCGCTCCCCCACAAACACACAGTCACTACACTGTACCCTCCCCCACAAACTGGCCGGAACTGAAATATAAATTTCGCCTTAATTTGTCCATATAGACAATGAAATCAATTCACAGTGCAAGTGTAGGTCATTATATTTTTACACTTTTATCCTGGAGCATTTGATAGCTCTTTCTCTCTCTCTCTCTCTCTCTCTCTCTCTCCTCTCTAATGCAGAATATTCTTTGTTGATGTCCAATGGCAACTGAGCAGCCTTCTTGTTGGATGTTTTACAATGTGTTTTTTTTTTGTGTGTGAGAGAAAGGGAGAGCCAGGGCGAAATAGCAATGGGTAATGTGGGGAAGCTGGTGTGGGGGGCAACCCTTTGCTAAGTTGGGAGTGGTCAGGAGGGTAACTTGCAGCGGAACATACAGAGGCAGATCATAAAGATATCAATTTGTGGTGGTCGACATGGGCAGCAAAACAGATTTTCTGATGCTGTGCAGCAGAATCTATGTTGCTGAAGTAAATTAGGCCAAATTAGAATATTAAATTGAGTATCTAAATCTACTTTTGTTACAACAATCAATGCGGTTTTCCTTCCTCCACAAGCCTGGTAATAATCACTCAAGATAAACATTCAGTAATTAATTGGACATTTCATTCCACGACTGTTTGTGGAACACTGTTTTGTGTGCAATTGGTTGCCGCATTTCGCCCACAAATGTACAGTCAAATCACATCAGATTATGTTCTGTTATTCCCAATGATACGTCTAGATGATGTGAGAAGCGCTATATCAAATGGAAAGATTATTAGTATTGCTATTAATATTATTAGTAGAAATTATTACAAATTGTAACTCCAATCCATGTAGCAAGCCAATAGTGAAATACGTAATCGTTAAAAGATCATTCCTAAGTGCTTCTGTGTTACATTTGCAGGCCTGTCAAACACGTTATGAGCAATTAACTGCGACATTTTAAAACGTTAAAATCCCCTGGGATTTAAACTCAGAGGTGTGTGTGCTGACATCTCAGTCGTGCTCACATCCCACGTGTCTGACCCTCGAGAACTAACTCATCTTTACACATGTCACAACCAATCGATCAGACAGAATGTGAATTACTCTTCTGTGCAATGGATTGCTAAGGCTCTGTGACGTCAATTTGGGGAGTAAAGGGTTACATTGGCCACTGCTGTCAGATACCATCTGACCTGTTGCTACTTTACTGCTTTTAACTTCGTTTGGGGGTCTCAGTGTGTTTGTGTGCGCGTGTGTGTGTGTGTGTGAGAGAGGGCTTCTGTCAGTTTTAGTGTGTGTGAGAGAGAGAGAGAGAGAGAGAGAGTGCCTGTAGGGTTGAGAGAGAGAGCGAGAGAGAGGGTGCATGTCTGTAGATTTGTGTGTGTGTGTGTAAGAGAGAGAGATATATACAAAGAGAGAGTCCCTGTGGGTTTTGTAAGTGAGAGAGAAAGTCTCTGTGAGTTTGTATGTGTGTGTGAGAGAGAGAGTGACAGCCTCTATGGGTTTGTGTGTGTATCTGTGCATGAGAGAGAGAGAGCCTGTCGGTTTGTTTGTGTGTAAGGGAGAGAGAATGTGTCTGTAGGTTTGTGTGTGTGTGAGAGAGATCGATTGAGAGAGAGTCTCTGTGAGTTTGTGTGTGTATGATAGAGAGATAGGCCTTGTGGATTTGTGTGTGTGAGAGAGAATCTCTGAGTTTGTGTGGTTGTGTGTTTGAAAATTGTACGATACTAACAGCAAAAGCTACAGAGACAGCATAAAACAGATAAAAGTTCTAACACAGGCTGCACGGCAAGGTTTCTGGTCCTTTACCAAAGAATACATATGTGGAACATGAAGCAAATAATGGCCTAATTAATACATTAGATCGACTACCTGCATCCAGTCATACAACTACATAAATTATGATTTGATACCAGCATGTCTAACAGCAAACAATCAAAATACATAACAGCAAACTGATCATTCCTGAGCGATTCTGTGCTTTAATTACAGGCATCTTAAACACTACAGTGAAGCACACGTGTAATTTAAGTTCGGAGGCCAATGACCCGACATCTGAGTTGTGATCACACAAAACGCGTTTGCCCACCTGAGCTCCCTCATCTTAATGAAGGCAAAAATCATATGTTCACAAACTAGGCCTATTCTACAGAACAGACACGCATTAACCCATTACTAACCCAAATATTTCTAACAGTTACATTTGGGTGAGCATTCTACGAGCCTCGGTAATTGTTATAAATAAATGCAACATTGATTGTTGATCAATTACACTATTTATCCTGGGATGAATGTATATGTAACAAGAACAAATCAATTGCTGTTCACCATTAATACCAATCACCATATCAGTACTAACATTAATGTGACCACCGTAAAGCAGCATGTTTCCAAAGTAAAGCCTGGTTGACTGCAAGTATGTGAGTTTCGTCCGCATGAAATGTGAGAGAATGGTAGACAAAAGCAATGCTGCGGAGTTGTGGAAACGCTCAGAGGGTTAAGGCATTAGTGTGGGGTAGGAAGTTTAATTCCAGTGTCGAAAAAGACTTGCAATGTTCCCAAATGGCTCATTGAGGTGATATGTGCAACAGCTACTGTGTGTGGTTTAAGGGGTGGAATAGGAAGGAGCCGATTATATTGTGTTCTACATGGGGAATAGGAGGAAGAAATCGATTAGACTGTGTACTGTATCAGGAGGAAGAGGGTGAATGGGAGTTAATTGTGTAGTTCTCCGGAACAAGTGTGAAAACAGTATTAAACCTGTGGGATAATGGTATTGGACAGGTTAATGGGAGGAACAGGGAGAACGCGATTAGACTGTACTTTTTATGGTGATTTTAGAAGGAGATTAGAGGGATTGTGTTATTGTGGCCCATTGCAATTCGTGCTGTGTCCCCTGTATACCAAGTGTTTGCTGCTGTATATAAGCCATGGTCAGCAAAGAAAGAGTTATCTCACACATTGGCACATGTGTCAGTTCAGACTTGTTTTTTAAAGCCGTTTGTTCCTCAGACTAATTCTACTCCAGATCAGATTTCAGGTCTCACTGAAGGCTGGTGCAGTTAGTCTGAGGAACAGAGCATATTTTAACATTATTGCAGCAGAAATAACGCTCTCACTGTGGGCGTCTCATTGTTTTCTGTATAACATGTTTTTTTTTTAACTTAGAGGTGCACTTCAGAGGTTTGTGTAAACATTTAAAACTTTGCAAGTGAAGCAAACAGGCAGCGACTTGTCAAACCGGTTCCATTTGTTTTTCCAAGAAGCGCCGCTCCCTATTTGAGAGTCAAATGTCAGGAGTGATTGAAATGGAATGTGTATCAGTGGCGGAACCTGGCTGTTAACGCAGATATAAGCGTTTCTCAAACACAATCATAACCAGCCCAGCTCACGTTATCAACAGTTTCGTGATGGTTGACTGGGAGAGATAAGGACTTGCTTCCCCATTTTTGGGCAGGAGAGAACTTGTTGAAGGAGCTGGTGGTTTCTAGTTACTGGGGAAACGTCCAACCTGGGGAGCAGCTCAGACCATCACAGTGGTCACTGGTGAGCAAAGATCTGCTAAACCTTCTCTTCTTTCACTTCTCCGTCTGATTCCCTTTAAAGCCTTTCTTATTTCAGTGTCTTGTGGATAGGATTTGTTCCACTGGTGAAGATAGGAACTTTGCGGTGTCTCATCTGAGCGTTGTTTATGTTAGTGGGTAGAAGATTTGATTGCAAGCATGAGGACCTGGGCTTTTTTTCCCCGTGAAGGGCGAAACATTAGGCTCCACAAACCTCCGTTTACCAGCCGTCAGTAGGAATCTGGTTAAGTGGTGGGCAATCCAAAGGTAATTTAAAAATCAAAGCAAATGTGAATTGTTTGATCTCCTTGTTTCTGGATAGATTGCTGTGAACGTTAGCAGCTCTGTCAGTCACTACAACAAACAGCGACTTGTCTGAATGGTTGAATATGTATTTCTGAGAAGCGCGGCTCCCTTTAGTGAGTGTCACATTACAGGAGAGATTCTGACCAGAATCAGCCTAAGATCTGTCGCTTGTCTGCACAGCGGTGGGGAACAAGACAGCACAGCAGTGGAAATGGGAATCAGCACAGTAAAGAACAAGGTAGACCATATAAAATTAACCAGAATTTTTATACAGAGCTTTCTGTCGCGGTGGTGATATTTATATCAGTTTGTGATGCCTGTCTCACCTGGAGACCAGGCGTTTGCTCGTGTGGCGGTACAGTCCAGCCTGTAGAGTTTTAACATATTAATATTATAACGTGATTGAGGATTGTTGGATAAACTGTGTAGACGGGGCTTTATATGCTGTGAACCATACGTTTGCTCACGGAGCATATACAGGTCAGCAGGTGAATTGTTAACAGATCCATGTTGGAATACATGAACACAATCACCGAACTTTATGGAATATTTATCATCTTTACTGCTGGAAATATTTAACTAGTCTTGAAGTCTTCAAATGGCAGTCGGCAAATTATTCATGTCGGGACGTGTCTGATGGTGAGAGTTGAGGTGGCCGCTCGCTTTAGTGAGAGACAGATTTCAGAAGCTTTTCAACTAACAAACAGAGGTGGGGAGATTCAGGGCATTTAATTTCCTAACTGAGGTGTTATGGAGCTTGCCAAGTGTTCTGAGACGCCATTCTCCCATTGTAATTAGTGCTGTGTCTTCTGTATCCCAAGTGTTTGCTGCTGTATACAAGCCATGGTCAGCAGTGAAATAGTTAACGCACACATTGGCACATATGTCAGTTCAGACTTGTTTTATAATGACCCTTTGTTACTCAGACTAACTTACTGCAGCTCAGATTTCAGCCCTCACTGAAGGTACAGTTAGTCTGAGGAACAGATCATCTTTCAACATTATTACAGTACAGATAACACTACCACTGTGGACTTCGCATTGTATTTTGAATAAAGCATTGTTTTGTGAATGTATTAGTTCAGTTCAGAGGTTTGTGCAAACATTTAAATTATTGTAAGTGAAGCAAACAGGCAGCCACTTGTCAAACCGGTTCCATTTCTTTTTCCAAGAAGTGCCGCTCCCTATTTGAGAGTCAAATGTCAGGAGGGATTGAAATGGAATGTGTGTCAGTGGCTGAACCTGCCTGTACTGCAGCTATGAGCATCTCTCACACACAATCATACAACCAGCCCGGCTCACATTACCAACAGCTTGGTGCTGGTTGGCTGGAATAAACCAGCCAGTGCTTCCTGACTGTTGGCCAGGACAGAATTTGTTGAAGGAGCTGGTGATTTCTTCTCACTGGGGAAAAGGCCAACCTGGGGAGCAGCTCAGACCATCACAGTGGTCACTGGTGAGAAAATATCTGCTAAATCTTCTCTTCTTTCGTTTATCCATCTGACTCTCATGAAAGCTTTTCTCAATTCAGTGTCTGATGGTGAGGGTTTGCATTCCAAGCGTGACGACCAGGGTTTCATTCCCGTGAAGGGCAAAATATTGTGCTCCACACCTCCTGGTTACCCAGCAGTCATTTGGAACCTGGTTACTAGGTTGTTATCTAATAATAATAATAATCGTTGCAATTGATATAGCACTTGTCAGAACTTATTCATGTCTCAAAGCGCTTCAAATAATATAGTGTGTAGTGAATTAACTTATATTTCGGCGTGAAATTATTGAACAATCTAAAGCTTTTTAAAAAATAAAAAAAAACAGCAATTGGGTATTGCTTTCTTTCTTTGATTCTGGGTAGATTGCTGTGAACCCCAGCAGCTCTGTCAGTCAGTGAAACACGCATTGACTTGTCAGACTCGTTAAATATGAATTTCTGAGAAAAGCCGCTCCCTTCAGAGAGAGAGAGTCACATTTCAGGAGAGTTCAGATCATAATCAGACTGAGATCTGCCACCTTTAGTCTTCATCAGGAGAGAATGGACTGGCCAACAGTGGAAATGGGAAATAACATAGTAAAGAACAAAGTCGACGATATAGAATTAATCCAGTTTCTCTGCGGTGTTTTTTGCCGAGGTGTTGAATATTTATATCTGTTTGTGAGGCCTGTCTCATGTTGTTGTTTCTAACTTTTGTAGATGGAGTACTGTAGCTCAATGTTTACTGCGCTCGCCTTCACTTTCCAAAACGTCCTGTGAAGCGCTTTGTGACGCCTCAATGATTTGATGAGTTGCTGTATCAAACGGGATGATTATTATTGATTTGCTGCAAATGTAAAGAAACCAAACTCAGGTTCCTTTCAAACTCTCGAAACATACAAGCTGTGCGTATGTTATCCTGTCCGCGAGGCCTCCCAAGGCAGGATTGATTATACGAGTAAGGCGGGAGTCAAAATGGAAGCAATCAAGTTTTATAACAGGACCGATCTCGGTATAACAGCTCTGATGAAATGTTTGTGACTCTCAATCTCAATATGTACCTCTGAATCTACGTTGCCACTTTTACCTGTATGTATTGCTGATTCTTTCCCTTTCAATTTCCTTGTCAAGTCTTTGTCTCTCTCTTTATCTCTCTCTCTTAATTTCTAAACTGCGTGTCCTATGTGTGTAGGCGTGTCTCTGCGTGGCTAACATCAGGCTTTATCTGGCCTCGGTCTGGAGCAGTCATTTTATTTTACACAGGGCAGAGACATCCATTTTAAGTAACTGTTTCTCTGATTTTAAAAAAAAGGTAATTCTGAGCAGTGTGGTTAACGCCCAATTGTGGTCAGAAAATGGAATTGAATACTACATGGTGTTACAGCTGAAATTAACAGGATTTACACAGATTCTACATTCTCAAACGCATCACTTGCAGTGAAAATACAAGCCCAGTTTGAGAAGTTGGCGTATAGTTGTCGTATATCATGGTTTATTTCAGCTGTGTTTGATTTCAATGTAAGTTTGGCCTGTTTTCTCATTCTGTGACTTTCAGCAGCAGAGAGGAACAAGAGGCTGTGAGTTCAGCTCTGCACGTCCTCTGTGGTTAGATACATCAGGTCCTCGTTACCTGTTGTTCTGTGCAACAATAAGATAGTTGCAGAATTGTATGCCTGCGCTTTCGTAGTTCACTTAAAACGCATTAACTTCTCACTGTGACTGGCCATCAATGCCTGGGCTTTAGTTGGTGATTGAAAATGCCCTTACTGCTGACTGTAGCTGAATGTGAAGCAGGGAGAGCTGGCACCCCACACTGTGTGCTCTGCCTGTGCTGCGTGTGTGTGTAGGGAGAGCAGTGCCCCATGCACTATGTGCTCTGCTTGTCCTGGGCTCTGTCTGTGTGTGTTTAGAGATGGTGGTGCCTCTGTACACTATCTCTATCCATCTCCCTCTCACTCCATCAATCATCCCCTGAGTGAGGAATAGACTATTTTGGATTGTTGTTGCCTTGAAAAGACATGCCTCAGAGGAGACCCTATAGATTCTGATACAGTACGCCGTGCTGAGGTACAAGGCCAAGTATGAAGGCCATTTGTAGCTTTGTAGAAAACATTGATTGAGATTGAAGAGTTAGGCATAACGAAGCAGCTGTACAGAGGACACGAAGTTTGTATTTGAATAGCAATTTATGGACAGACATTTTTATTTTTTTGGTAAGCTAGGTGTCTGAAAATTCCATGTATCACATCTCAACATTGAAATGCCAGAGATAGATTACTGGAGTGGAACACACACACTGATTCTCTCTCTCTTCCTGGAGGGAAACTTCACACTGACCTCATTCCGGAGAGTAACATGTGCAGGTTGGGAAGAGCCAAGGCTTGGCGACTACACTCCCCCCCGTGACTGGCCTTCCATTCTCTGGCTATGCTGCCATCAGCAGTAAGAGAGACATAGAGATCCGTGGGACAATGTGGACCTTCATAACTCAGGAACCTGAAAGGATCATCACAGACTATTGGCTCGATTCCCACATCCCATTATCTGACGTGTCTGTCACGTTATGGTCAGTTCAGCTGCAACGATTTCCCATTTATAAAGCTACAGGGAATAATTCCTTACTGAGAGGAAAAGGAACATCAGGAACAGTGCGAGGGGAGTTTGAGAGGCTGAGGGAGGCCTAGAGACTGAGACAAACACAGCTCTATACTGCGATGGCAAGAGGCAGCTTATGTAAAGATAGCACATAGAATAAATGGACTCTGCAACAATAATTAATCTTGCATTTGATATTGTGCTTTTCATGTCTAATCGAAGTCTGAAAGCGCTTCACAGAATACACTGTAAAGATGGCAATTAGGCTACCGGTGTTTATCCAAACCACTCAGATGTTTACAGCGCATTATGAGGAACTGGAGCCTTGAGCCAACCAGCGTTCAACAACAACAACAACAACAAATTACATTTATAGAGCGCCTTTCACGTCGGGAGGACGTCCCAAGGTGCTGCACAGGATGCGTGTGACCCGAGCTGGGAGGGGAGTGTTGGGGAAGGGGTGAAACACGAAGGGGAGGTAAAAGAGTTCGGGGTGGAACAAAAGGCACGATCGAAGAGGAAAGTCTTCAAACCGCCTTGAAAGAGGAAACGGAAGAGACGAAACGGAGAGATTGAGGGATGGCATTCCATAGGGTGGGAGCGGAGAAACTGAAGGCCCGAACTCCGATGGTGGGGCGGTTCGGGCAGGGGGCTTGGAGCAGGCCTCTTGAACGGAGGGTTCGGGTGGGCGGGTAGGGGGAGAGTAGATTTGTTAAATAGGGTAGGGCAAGGCCGTGTAAGGCCTTGTAGGTGAGGACGAGGATCTTGAACTCGATCCTCTAGAGGACGGGGAGCCAACGGAGAAGGGCGAGGGTGGGGGTTATGTGGTCGCGGAGGCGGGTGCGGGATAGTACACGGGCTGCAGAGTTTGGGATGACCTGCAGCCTGTGAATGGAGGAACTGGGGAGGCAGACGAGGAGAGAATATCCGTAGTCCAGCCGTGAGGTGATGTAAGTATGCAGGGGGGTTTCGGCAGCGCGGGGGGTAAGATAGTTGCGGAGCCTGGCAATGTTGCGCAGGTGGAAATAAGCGGTGCCTGTCATGTCGCGGATGTGGGGGAGGAAGGAAAGTTTTTGATCGGACATGATGCTGAGGTTCCTGTTTGGCTTTGTGAGATGGAGAGTACAGCCTTGGATGTTGAGGCTGGCAGCGCCCGATGTGCGGAAGCGCTGGCTTGAGCCAATCAGGAGGGATTCAGAGAGGAAGGAGAGTGATTGTGTCACCAGAAGACAGACAGACAGATTGACAGCCAGCGGATTTTGAGGTTAGTGTGACGAAGGCAAGAACAGCATTTCCTTTCCTCTGAACAGGAGATCGGCTGCTCAGGAAAGAGAGCGAGAGATCAGGAATTGGCCATTCACACCCATCAGCAACTGTACACAAACTGCAGCAGCAAAGTAGGGTCTGCCTATCAAATACAGCAACATTGGCATTGACATTAATATTTTTACCTCAGCTCCATGTCACCTCAGATCTGTAGCTTTTTTAGGCCCCTGTAGTTTAGAACAACAACTCCATTTACACAGAGCCCTTCACACGAGCTAGAGTCTCAGGGGGTTTCAGAGTTATTGAGTCTAACCATGAGCCTAGGTGGACGACGATCATAATCGAAAGTCTTTGGGTGATATTTGAATGTGGGGGGAGAGGGAGCAAAATGGGGGTTTCAACATGAGAGGTCAAATGTTGTGGTGGGTAGAGGCTGAAGGCAAGGTCACTGATGGTGGAATGGAGGGTACAAAGGGCAGATAGACGGTCAGAGGCAGCCTAGCGGAGAGTAGGTAGCCGGTAGTGGAGAGTGGAGTGTCAGCAGATTAAATTGGGAGGTGGGGAGATGACATGTAATTAAACGGTTTGATTATGAGTGAGAGAATTTTTAACTCCAACTTGAAAACTTCGTGTATAGAGCATTTGCCTCACAAAAGAGGGAATGTGGGTTCCCAGATCCGCTACTGTGAAACGCTCTGAGACTCCGTCCGGCGTGGAGCGCGCTATATAAATCGAAGTTGTTGTTGTTGTTGTTCCCAGACAGCGTGAGGTTAGTGAGGTTTCCTTTCTCCACAAACACACCATTGTTTAACGAGCTGGATTTAGGGACTCGCTTGTTAGTCGATCACTTTCCAAGAGTAATCATTCATTCCGTCTTTCTTAGTCTGTTTGTTTGGTCTCTGTGTCTATCTGTGTATCTGTTTTTGTCACTGTTTATGGTGTGTTTGAGCTGTATCTGGTTTGCATGATGTATTTGCCGTTTGCTCTCGTGCTGTGACTGTCTGCAGCAGAGAGTAACAAGAGGCTGTGAGTTCAGTTCTGCACGTCCTCTGTGATTAGCTTTCCCAGCGCCTGGTTTCCTGTCTTTCTACAGAAACGACGAGACAGAACAGGAATGCTGGGCTTTAGATACTGACTGAAAATGCTCTGACTTCTGAGTGAGGCCAACTATGGAGCAGGGAGAGCAGTGCCCCTCCCACACTATGTACTGTGCCTGCCCTGGGCTGTGTGTATATGTTTATCTCTGTGTCTCTTTCTCGATTTATCTGTGTGTGAGTGTATCTGTGTGTGTGATTGGCTGCGACTCTCTCTATCTGTGTGTATCTGTGATTGTGTGTTCACTTTATTTGTATATTTGCATGTTGTGTGCATCTCTGTGTCTAACCCCGTTCTCCTTCTCTCATACAGTAACTCGTTTTCTCTACCTGTGTGCATTCCTCTCTTCATATCTGCGTTAATCAGTTTCACTCTGACTAGCGTTGTCTGTGTCTATCTGGGTGTGACTGTATCCGTCTCTCTGTCTGTCAGTATCTCTCTGTCTGTCTCTTTCTTCATTACTCTGTGTGTATTTGTGCGTACGTGCGGACATATGTCTATCTCAGTCCGTCTTAATCTGTGTGTACTTGGGTATGCCCCTGTACGTTTGTCATCTCTCTGCCCGTTAGATTCTTTGTGTGTCCGTTTATCTATCATTCCCACTCGCTGTCACTTTGTTTATGTAACTATGCACTTACGTCTGTAGAACTCTTTTGCTCTGTGTGAAACTATCTTGTTCTCTGTCTGTCTGACTCTTTCTATGTGTATTCTTGTATATCTCTTAGTATCTCTCTTACTGTGGGAATATATCTTTGTGTCGATTTCTGTCTGTGTTTGTCTGTATCGCGCTTGGTCTATATGTACCTCTGTACTGTATCTTTCTCTCTCTTTAGCTGTGTGTAGGTCTTTTACTTTCCCACTGGAATTCGGTGTAAGTCTGTCTCTCTGTTTGTTTCTAACGTGAGTATGTGGCTGTGAGTATGTGTGTCTCTATGTGTGGAGATGAAGATGTGCTGGCTCACACCAGGGTTTTACAGGCCTCGATGGCCATGAACAGACATATTGTTTCTTGAGGGCCTCTGACAGCCATTTTGAGTGTCTGTTTCTTTCTTAATAAACAGGCAGCTCTGGGCTGAGTAGGTAGCGCCCTGATGGCGGTCGCGGAAGTGAATTCATTACTACATGGCTTTACAGCTCACATGAACAGTATTTACCCCCAAGCCTATATTCTGAACCGTCTGAGTGTCAGTGAAACCTGGCAGCATAATCTGAACTGTTGCTGTGTGTTTGTGATATATTTGAGCTGCGTTTGTTTTCCAGATTGTTTTTGCCCTTTGCTCTCGCGCTGTTACTGTCAGCAGTAGAGAGGAATAAGAGGCCGTGAGCTCATTTCTGCACGTCCTCTGTGGTTAGTTACCTCAGCTTCTGATTTCCTGTCATTCTGCAGAACTAATGGGATGTCTGGGCTTTAGCTGTTGACAGAGAACGCTGTGAATTCTGCCTGTGGCCAATAGTGGCCAACATTGTGTGATCTGACTGTCTCCGTCTGCGTGTTGCTACACGTGGAGATAACAGTAATACTCCTTGCATTTGATATAGCACTTGTCACATCTTCTAGACATATAACACAGAATAAGAACAGAAGTGCATAGAAATAGGAGCAATATTAGGCCATTCGGTGCTTTGAGCCTGCTCCACCGATTTATAGGATCATGATTGATCTTCCAACCTAACTCAATTTACCCGCCCTGTACCCATATCAATCAAATCAATCAAAAGTTACATTTACATAGTGCCTTTCGCATCGAGACCACGTCCCAAGGTGCTGTACATACAGGTATGGACAAGGGCAGGGGAACTGGTCGGGCCAGGATGAATCAGAGTAGAAGAATTGAATGTATATTTGTGGGCAAAATGTCCTTTCATCGCTCTATCCACCAGGAATATATTTTGATTATATTCAAGGACTGAGAGTCCGCAGCCTTTTGAGATATATAATACCATAAATTCAACACCTTCTGTGTGAAACAAATTTTCTTCAACTTAGTCCCAATCTCTCTCTCCGTATGTGTATGTTGCTCACATATGAGTCTCTCTATGTTCCTGTCAGCGACTGGATACTCATTCTCGCTCGTGCTCAGAGAGGAATTGGTGTGCTTTTCGGAAACGTTGCTGTTTCTCTGTTAATCAACATATGCAATGCCAGTCTGGGCTGGGTGGGTAACACTCTGACTGTGGTAACACCAGTGAACTCAAACAAACATGGTTCTACTGTAAAATGAACACGATTTCCACCACTATATTCTCAAGCGTACGATTGTCAGTGAAACAAACCAGGTCAGTTTGAGCTGTTGCTGTTTTTTTATGCTATATTTTAGTAGTGTATGATTTCAACAACATCAACATGTGGTGAAAAATCCCCGTGCCTGGTTATCTGACTTTCTGAATAAACAATGAAACGGATGTAGATCAGCAAGCCTGAGCTATATTTGTTGACTGAAAACGCCCTGACTTTTCACAGTGACCAACTATGGAGCACTGATGGCAGTGGCCCCCACACTGTGTGCTCTCTGTGTTTGCGGGGCGGGTGGGGTGGTGGCGGTGGGGGGCACTGGAAGCAGAAAGTGTCATTTATTTCAAGAACAGATTCTAGAGATTTCTACTAAACATGATCTCAGGATTCAGTGCAAAGTTTGGGACATGACATGTCACACGACTGCCAGGATGATGGAATCTTGGTCTTCTTTCACTTGAGCAGAATCTTACATTGTAAAGGGAATGGCCGCGTGTTTGGGAATTGAGAATGTCACAGGAACAACAACAACTTGCAATTAATCTAACCTCGCACATTGTGCGGAAAGCAATGCCCCACACACTGTGTGCTCTGTCTTTCCTGGGCTCTGTATGTCATCTACA
Organism: Hydrolagus colliei; assembly: GCA_035084275.1. NCBI lineage: Eukaryota > Metazoa > Chordata > Chondrichthyes > Chimaeriformes > Chimaeridae > Hydrolagus > Hydrolagus colliei. The sequence goes on from JAYJKW010000399.1 coordinate 2,429,685, forward strand.
GCATTAAACCAGCCACACCTCAAAATCAGCTGTTAGTTTAAGATGTAAAATATCTATTTATTCATGGACAGAATATATATTTACGCCCATGTCAAACAGCAATTTCCTTCAATAGAACAACATAAACTACGATTTATTGTTATCATGTTACAGGAGGTGACATCAGCGCCTGCTAGTGATGGTGGTGTGAGCGGGGAGGAAAGGGGCGTCTCTGCGCTCCCCCCACCTTGGCGAACGGACCAAAGCTTCCCCACCTCAGGGTTCTACTCCCCGTTTGCCGATCACAATTATAAGGGAAGTGTTGTGTGATCTCCTCTCAGCCGAGCTCCTCTTCATGGGGAGTGCGGGAAACACACAGGATGGGGACACATTGATTGGGATGTATCCTTGAAACACAGTGAGGAAACATTGTCTGTGACCTGCTCACCTCTTATCCACCTGTTCATGTGTTCATCCTCCTATCCACAGCTCTCTCTGCACATGATCCACCTTTAAAACTGTACAATTTATTGTATATTGTCTCTCCTCATCCTATCACACTATAGGCATCACTTCACACTTCTTCTGCATCTGCCGCATGTGCGTGTATGTGAGTGCATGTGTGTGTATGTGTGTTTGTGTGTATACGAGTCTCTGTGTGTGCGTGCCCATTTCACCAGTCTGTCTACATCCCGCTGCAGTCTGCTACCTTCCTCCACGCTGTTTGCCAGCTTCCCAAGTTGCTTGTCATCACCAAAATTGAATACTTGTCTCTTTATTCCCAAGTCATTCACATCTATCAGTACCTCAGCCATGCACTTTGCCTCCATTCGAGGCGTTTTATCATTTTGTGGTTGTTGTTGTTTATTGTTATGAAGTGTTTTGATATTTATCTACTTATCTTAGGAAAACCATTATCTATTCTGTCTCGACGACTACTCCCGCCAACACATTCCAGATCGCAACTGCTTTGCTTACCAATAAAAGTGCTCCTGGTCTCTACCAATCTTTCCCGATATTTATATCTCTTTCACATATTCTCACCTCCATCCCCTTAATTTTCCCAGCCGCTATAAATGCAGCATTGCTATTCTGCTCTTCTCCCACCGGTTCCCTCTGACATGTGTTGATTCCCTGCTCGGGTCTGTCCTAAATGTGCTCTTTACAGCTATAGTGTGTGTCGCGTGGATCAGTTGGGAGCTCTCTGGCCTCCCAGTCACAAGGCCTGTTGTTCTGATCCCCATCAAGAAATCCAAGATCTTTTGTGGCCACAAGACAGGAAGAGAGTGCAGATTAGTGTCACATCCTGAACAAATTGGTTCCATTTAACATTGATCTCTGTTACAGGAATTCTACACCGCACCTCAACACCGCAGCAGTGAGCAAAGCCGCCAGGCTCAGGTATTCGCACTACAAGGGCTGTGCGACAGGAAATAGACCATCCAGCAGGGTGCGCTACAGCTGGTGGTAACCAGCCAAAGGGAGGCACAATGCAAGGAACCACAAGAGCTGCAGAAACCAGTGAGTACAGACAGTGGTTTTCAATCTAGGTGCTTCAGCGCCTTAGGACGTCATCGTAACGTGAAATTCCGTGTAATATTGTTGCTGTTGTTGTTCTAATCCCGAAACAGCTTCTCCTCAATATAGCGATGGGAAGGCAACACACCCTCCTGGACTCAATCTTGGCTCCAGAGTCTCCACTCAATCCCCTTAACTATTTCATCCAATGTAACTGCAACGTTGCTATTCTGCAACTCTCCCACTTGCTCTCTGGTGCTTCGGTTTGCATTCAGACCTCCCTCCCCACCGACTCCTCCCTTTTCCAATGTAGTCATTATATTCAAGGCTCTCACTGTCCTACTGCACCTTATATATTGTTAGATGACAACAAATCTATACTCGGACGGATTCTAGAGAGTTACAGTGACACTGAGCTATACATGGTGACCCGGTTCTACCAGCAGAGACTGGAGGAGGCGATGGTTCATCAGGTGATGAACTTTGCATCGGTGCTGGGGACAAAACTGAAAAGCAGCGAGCATGGGGTAAGATGAGGAACATTAGAATAAACTTGTTCTTGGTGATAGTTCAGACGGCACAGGCCGGCACATTGATCATGGAAACCGGCATTCCTGTGGCCTAAATGTACACTTCACTAGGAGCCCGTATGTGACACAAACATCAATATCTAAATTTATAGCTAGCGAGATTATCTGATAAGTTATACAAGGAACACATCAGCTATATACATTTTACAATCATTGGTGTGAAGTGCATTTTGGTGTTTCAATGAGGCAGTCAATAGCAAAATCACATGGGAGAATTGTTATTGGTGTAACTGGGGTATCCGTGTAATTGAGCAACTGAGCTGATATATAAGAGACTATGTTGGAGATGTCCAATATGGTTATGACACAAATGTTATTAAGCAAGTCACAAAAGTTCCAATGGAGTCCATAGATACAGTAAAATCCATACTACCAGCTGATGTTGTACATTTTATTCACACGTTGACTCCCTCAATGTCGTAGTTCCATTTTTGTATGTGTGTGTTCATTATTCTGCCTCCCATTGTCAGCGAATGAAGGAAGTGATACACTGAAAGATAGACAGGCAAATTTATTTTGTCAGCCTTCTCCAACCTGCGTGTTTGTCAGCCTTGTGTTAGGTCCGTGTCTGGGGCTGCAGTCAATTCATTCTTTGGTCCATTATTCTCGCATATGTGTTCACGTACTCGATTGCGCATTACATCACGGTAATGAACATCTTCCCAGGAAAATATGGAATGTAATCAGAAGCTGACCTACATCGGTCCAGCAAAGATCGGTTTAATCCCTTTTAACATAACCATTAAATCAAACCCACCTCACTAAATGATTACTGGTTGGTTACATTCTAAAGAATAAACTGTAGAGAATAATTATAAAGCATTAATAAATGAAATGTAATAAATGCAATTGACAAAAGGAGGCCATTCGGTCCATCGAGTCTGTGCCGGCTCTTTAAAAATAGCAATTTAATGCCACTCCCCAGCTCTCTCCCCATAACCTTTCAAACAACAACAGCAACTTCGATTTACATAGCGCCCTCCACGCTGGACGGCGTTTCAGAGCACTTAAACCGTCCGCCCCAAATAAGTGTCCACCTCTCTTTTAAAATTTATTATCGAATCGGCCTCCACCACCATTTATGGGACCATTGATGACGGCAATGCCCAGCAACAACTTTGGAGTCAATTATAAATATGAATGTCATATTGCCTTTCACAACATATACACAACACAACGTAGGTTTAATGACTGTGTGTTTTGCGGACAAACACAGAGACCAGTTTGTGTCTGACAATGCCCTACAACAACAATGACAGTCGTCAATTGGTATGACCAGTTTACACATACATTTTGGGGATTAAAAAACATTAACTGAAAGGACACATTGACAGCGAAGCAAAACAATTGAATCAAACCGTTCGTCTCATAGCAGCGTTAGTGCAGTTTAACACTCTTTATTTCTCATTATAGCACATCAGACAGCTGGTGATCAGCAATCAGATACAGGAAGCATCGAGATACCTGCTGGATGTAGTGACTGGAGCCAGCGCACAGGTCCACAGAGCCATGTGGGAAGCTTTTGTGATAATGCAGGACAATAAACCAAAGCTGAAGAGGATCCTAGGCGAGATACAGAAAAAACGTACGTCACAGCAACAATGGGGGAAGTTTTTCAGGATGGGAGTAAAGGGGGGCGGGGAGTCCGGTTTTTACACATTTGTATACAATCTGCTAGATATGCTGTCTCTCAAATTAGTTGCTATGGTTTGTGGGGAGCAAGTGGGCAGATAATCATTAGGATAGCACTCCAGTTTGGGCCAGGCCAGGTCACCATAAATCAGACATCAACAAGTTTCTGGATTACAGGCTCGTAACCAATAAGTATAAACACACGTCCTGCTGTTAGCTTAGCTCCTAGCTCCTGACAATCCTTTAGCAGGACCTCCTTCTTACGTTTGCTCCAACTCTCAAAGCCAGTCAGGAATCTGCGCGTCTTGTTCAACTCCCAACTGTCCTTCCTCTCACAAGTCCCCTCCATGACTGGTACCGCCTTCCACCACCTCCGCAGCATTGTCAGGATCCGCTGCTACCCCACCCCCCAGGCTGCCGAGAAACTTGTCCATGCATTCATCACATCTAGACTCAACTACGGAACCTCTCTCCTCGTCGGCCTCCCCAGCTCCTTCCTTCACAGGCTGCAGATCATTCAGAATTCTGCAGCTCGTGTACTCTCCTGTACCAGGCTCCTCGACCGCATCACTCCCACCCTCGCCTGTCTCTACTGGCTCCCCATCTCCCAGAGGATCCAACTGAAGATCCTCGTCCTCACTTTCAATGCCATTCACGACCTTGCCCCCACCTATCTCTCTAACCTGCTGTCTCCCTATTAGCCTGCCCATTGCTTCCGTTCAGCGGGCTCCGGCCTGCTCTATGCTACCCCCACCGAATTGCCCAACCATTGGTGGCCGGGCTTTCAGCCTCTCTGCTCCCACACTGTGGAATTCCATCCAGCAATCCCTTCACCTCGCTTCCTCCCTTTCCTCCTTCAAGGCCGGTATCAAAAGCTTCCTCTTCAACCATGCCTTCTGCTCTCATCCTACCTCTCCCACCTTGCCTACTTTCCTTCCCCCTGCCTCTACTCCGACCCATCCTTTCCCTGCTCGGGTGGGTCCAGAACTAACTGTTCAGCGCCTTGGGATGTCCTCCCGACAAAGAAGGTGCTCCAGAAATGTAATTTTGTTGTTGCTGTTTCCGGTGCCATCATTTCGCGCATGGACAAAAACAACTTTTCTCTCCTTTTCCATTTCCTTTCCAGTTTTTTTGGATATCCCTTTCCCTATCACTGAGAAGGTAACACATCCTACTGGACCCAACTTCAGCTGCAGAGAATCCCCTCCATCCCTTAATTATTTTAATCTGCTTTTGTGCTGTAATATTCTACGATTCTATGAACTACAGCATTGCTATCTTGCTCCTCTCCCCCTTGCTCTCTGGTGCTTTGGTTTACATTCAGACCTCCTTCCCCACAGAATCCTCCCTTATCCAATGTAGTAAAGATTGTCAAGGCTCTCATTGTCCTTAATATATTGTCAGATCAACTTCTGGAAAGTTACAGCGACTCTGAGCTACACATGGTGACCTGGTTCTTCCGGCAGAGACTGGAGGATGTGATGTTTGATCTGGTGGAGGACTTGACATCGGTGCTGGAGAAACACCTTGAATGCAGAGATTTTGCTGTAAGTTGAGCAGCATTGGAATGAACTTAGGTTTGTGGTGCACAGTCTCGACTCATTGTTATTTGGATCATGGAAATTACTTCCAATCCTACATTCATGTGGCCTCAACAAACATTTCACCAGGTTCCCGAATGTGACACAAGCATCAGTGGCTAAATTTATATTTAGCTTGTTTTGCTGAATATAGTGACTTGTGGTGCTGTGCTGATGTGGGAATATGAAATGGGAGGACTTTTATTGGTGTAACTAAGGTTTCCAAACTTCGCTGATATGTAAGAGATTAGGATGAGGAAGACCAATATGGTTATATTCCAAACTTTATTAAGCAAATCACACAGGCTCCAACAGAGACCGTAGGTACTGTAAGATCCATTTTACCCGGTTCCCCAGTTGATCGTACACGTGGACTCTCACGTTGACTTCCTCATTATCAAAGGTACGTTTTTGTATGTGTTTCTTAATCCACCACCCCTTCTCAAAGTGCAGTGACTTTGTGTTTCGTGGACAAAGACGGAAAGCAGTTTTTATCTGGCAATGCACACCGACAACCATGACACATACTCCAAAACAAAACAATTGAATAAAGCCGTTCTTCTCACAGCAGGTTTGGTGCAATTGAACACATTCATTTTTATTTAAAGCACATCAGACAGCTGGTGACTGGGAATCAGACACAGGAAGCATCGAGATACCTGCTGGGTGTAGTGACTGGAGCCAGCGCCCAGATGCAGCGAGCCATGTGGGAAGCTGTTGTGAAAATGTGGGACAATAACTCACAGGTGACGAGAATCCTGGGAGAGATTCAGGAAAAGGGTACGTCACAACATTAATGGGGGAAGCTTTTCAGGATGGGACAAAGCGGACCCGGGAGACGGATTATTATACATTTGTATACAAGATGCATGTGCACATGCATCTTGCATGTGCACATGCATCTTGCTGTCTCTCAGATAAGTACCTGTGGTTTCAGGGGAGTCAGTGGGTAAATAATAACTAGGGTATAACTGGAGATTGGTCCAGGCCAGGTCAGACCTGAGGAAGTGTGGATTAAAGGATGGTAAACAACATGTATCAGAGGCTGGTAGTGGCAACAAAGTAAAGGAGTGGGTCAGGAAAGGCATTGACACTGACAGGAATAATGTTTGTCAGGCAGTGGAAAGTCAGAGAGGGATATCAGTCCAGGAAAACCCCATCAACACGACCTCAAGATGAGGAAGAAAGGGACAAGGTGGAGGGAGAGAGGTTCATAGGTTTGGGGAAGAATGGTTGCTAGTATGGCCAGCAATAGGATTTGCAGGAGGCCAAATCCTATCGAGCCGAGGCAGTGCGTAGTGGGATAGAGGTTATCCAGATGGTAAAGGTAGGGACGTGCCAGGGTGTGATTGGATTTGAAGATGAGTGTGAACATCGTGAAATCGATATTTTGGTGTCAAGGAGCCAATGTAGCCTGGCTGGGAATAGAGTTTAGAGTGGGTTAGTATGTGGGGAGTATTGGATGAACTGGAGTTTGTGGATAGTGGAGCTGGGGGACTGCTGATGAGGTCTTTTGTACAGTAACAATGGGAGATTACAGCCTGCATATGATGTCAAACGAGACAAATGCTCATCACTGCCTCCATAATGTGGAGTTTGTTTCCAGCTGGTAAATACAGGAGGCGCCGACTAGGAGCCAAGGCCGGAGAGCTTTGTCATGCTGACATTCAACTAGAGACAGTTAGAGATCAGCCGATACTTGCTGTCTGACGGGTAATTGGTACTGTGGTCGACTGTGCAGGCAGGGAAGGGTTTGGTGTCTTTATGATTAAGATGAAAGTGGAAAGTATTCCTTAATGACATCAACGCACAAAATGTAGACTTTCTGTTAGTCTTGTTGCACAGCTAACTGTTGTTAAACTTCTTCAGGCAAAAACCTTCTCACTGAGATATTTCGAACCTGGTGTGAAGTGAAGGTGCCAGAAGAACTGAGAGGTAAGTGTATCTTATGACAAAGTGCTTTAGAGCAACAACATCAAAATGATATTAATTATGAAAACACATCAAATTTTAAAAAAGCACATTTATCCTGGAAGTAACATCACAAAGTGTTTCACAAGAGAAATTGGAAACTAAGCAGCGAGACGATGGCAGGAAATTGGTGGAGTTGACTGATGGCAAGGCACAAGGCAACGGGAGTTGGGGGGAGAAGTTCCAGAGAGCGATGCTCGCGTCGCAGATACAGTGGATATGGAACCAGAGCTAGGAGGGGAGGTGGGCTCGGGCAGCAGGGTCGCCATGCATATGTTATAAACACTGAGAAACACTAGATTGGATGAATAATTTGTTTCAGAATTGTATATTCTCATCTGAATTCATGAGCAGTTGGGATAGATTCCCGGGAGGGCAAAATGGCTAAATGCCTTGCTCACGCAACTCTGTTTAACAGTCGTGTGCAGGAACCTGTCAGTCGATTGGCGGATCATCTTCCAGAAGTGATAATACCTTCAAAGCAAATAATACTTGTTTGGTAACTCAATCCATGTCTGTTTGCGGGATGCTGTTGTGAGCAATGGGCTGCCGCGTTTCCCCCACAAAATATACAGTCACTACACTTCTATGATGTGAAGCACTTTGAGTGATCTTGATGACATAACAAGCTGCTATATCAGATGCAATGATTATGATCAGTGCGTGTGTGTATGAGTAGCCATGTATCCAAAGTAATGGAAGCAGAGACCGGGTTATTGTATTGTAGCACAGACAATATTAACCTGTTCTGTTGTTCAATGTGAAGACATTCAAAAACAGCACAAAGCAACTCTCCGCTCCCAGAATGAGAAGCTGACAGTAAACACCCTGCGAGGACAGGAGAAGAGCAAGACATTCCTGTTGTCGGACCGCTACACGGAATTAATCGTCTCTTCCTCTCCCCGCGATCGGAGGCTGGTGGAGCATGAACTGGTGGCGAGGGGAAAAGACCACGAGGAGTGGCAACAGAGGAATGTCAGGAACGAGCTGGAGAAAATACAACTGGATCAGCTGTTCAGATCCACATTCGGGACAACCATCCTGAGTGGAATCGCAGGGATTGGGAAAACCACCCTGGTACAGAACATTCTGTGTCGCTGGACCACAGGGAAGATCTATCCCCAGTTCCACTTTGTCTTTCATTTCAAATTTCGGGATCTGAACAGGAAGAAAGGGGAAACAAGCCTGAAAACCCTGATCCTGGAATCATATCCTTATCTTCAGGAAGTTCTGGATAAGATCTGGGAGAAGCCGGAACATTTGCTGTTTGTGTTTGACGGTTTGGACGAATTCAAAGACATGATTGAGTTCAGGGACAAGGTTGGGTTCAGAGAGAGAAGGAGAAACCCAGCCCCTAGGACCAGCTGCTCGGGGCCTGACTGCCAGTGTCTCGTGGCTGACATTGTGCGCTCTCTGGTGAAGCAGGAAGTACTGAAAGGCTGTTCAGTGCTGATCAGCAGCCGGCCAACTGCCCTGGATTCTTTATCTGACACCAACACCAACCTCTGGGCTGAAATCCTGGGATTCTTCGCTGAAGGAAGGGAAGATTACATCAGACGCTTCTTCGCAGATGAGAAGATGGCAGCTGATGTACTGAGATATGTGAAGGAGAATGAGATCCTGTACACCATGTGCTTCAACCCTTCCTACTGCTGGATCCTCTGTTGCACATTGGAGCCAATCTTCAACCATCCAGACGGCAAACAGCCTCCCCCCAAAACCATCACACAGCTGTACTCAAGCTACATTTACAACATCCTGAAGAACCATCCGCGTGTCAGTGAGAATCCTCGGGAGGTGATGAGGAGAGCCGGGGAGATGGCTTATCAGGGCGTCTGCAACAGGACCATTGTGTTTGATGAGGAACATTTCTACCGCCATCAAGTTGAACCCTCAACCTTCATCTCAGGGTTTATGATGGAGATTCTGGAGAAGGATGATGGTGGGAGAGGAGTTGTTTACATGTTCCCTCACCTCACCGTCCAGGAGTTTGTGGCTGCCCTGGCTCAGTACCTGACTCCTGTCCGCAGGAACATGGCGGAGCTGCTTGACCAGGCTCACAAGGAGAAGGACGGGCGCTTTGAGATCTTCCTGAGGTTTGCTGTGGGTCTGTCCTGGCCACACACAGCTCGGCAGCTGGAGGAGATCCTGGGGCCGTTACCTCATGCAGCGGTCCATGAAACCATCTCCTGGCTGAAGGTCAATGTTGAGAAGGCGATTAAACAGTCAGGGAGTGAAGACGGCAAGAAGAAGCTGCTGAACATGATGTACTATCTGTTTGAGTCTCAGAACAACAGACTGGCCCAGATCACACTGGGAGCTGTGGAGACACTGGACTTTAGTCACTTCACATTGAACCCTCTGGACTGTGCTGTGCTGTCTCATGTGTTACAGCTCTGTGACACCGTAAAGGAACTCAATCTCTACAACTGTAATATTGGAGCTGAAGGGATCCAGCGCCTGGGGCCTGCACTGCACAAGTGCCAACATCTCAGGTTTGTTCATATTGATGGTCAGAGTCAGAAACCTGGGGACTATCAGACAGTCAGTGTGGGGTGTCAATAAACTGATATAGAGACTGTCTGATTGGGTATCAATTCCTAAACACATTCTGGCTGTAAATCAGCCTCGATGTTACAGCCCTGACTTTTGAGAAGTGTCCGAGGCCTGTCTGGGAAAGCGCAGAGTCAGGGACAGAGAGAGAGAGGGGACGGGGGTGAGAGGGAGGGAGAGAGAGAAGGAGAGAGGGACAGATAGACAGGGAGAGATAGCTAGAGTGCCCCCATACTCTGGAACTCCATCCCACAATCCCATCGTCTCGTTCCATCCCTCGCTTCCTTCAAGGACTGTTTCAGGAACCTCCTCTTCGACCGTACCATCTGCCACCATCCAATCGCTCTCCCTCCTCTCCAAACGCTCTCACTCCCTTCCCAACTCCCTCCTTCCCCTCCCAACTATCTCCCCTCTCAATTCTGTCACTCCTCCGACCTCTCTCCCGCCCCTCCCAACTCCCTCCCTCCTCTCCCATCTCTCTACCTCCCCTCCCAACTTTTTCTACTCGCAACTCTCTCCCTCCCGTCATCACTATCTCCCTCCCCTCCCAACTCCTTCCCTCCCCTCCCAACTCTCTCTGCTCTCTCTACCCTGCCCCCTTTCACTTGCTCGTGTCCCGATCTGTCTGTTCAGCGCCTTGGGCTATTCTCCTGACGTGAATGGCGCACCACACGTGTAATTGTGTTGCTGTTGTCTCTCTCTCGCTGTCTCCCACTCTCTCTCTGACTTTCTCTCCCTCTCCTTCACTCTCTCACTGACTCTCTCTATCTCTCTGTCACTCTCTCCATCGCTGTCTCTCTCGCATTCACTGAACCTCTTTCTCCCTGACTTTCTCTCTCTCTGACTCTCTCTCTTTTACTGACTCTCTATCTAACTCTCTCTCTGATTGATTTTATCTCTTTCTCGCTGTCTCACTCTCTCTAACTCTCTCCATGAGACTCTCTCTCGCTGTCACACTCGCTGAATTTCTCTCTCTGTGATTCTCTCCCGGTGACTTTCTCTCACTCTCTCGTTGTCTCTCTCTCACAGTCTCTCTCTCTCTCTCTCTCTCTCTCTCTCGCAGTCTCTCACTCTATCGCTCGCTGTCTCTGTCTTTCACTGACTCTCTCTCTGACCCTCTCGCTGTCTCTCTCGCTGTCGCTCTCTCTCTCTCAGTCTTACTCTCTCTCTGACACACTCTTTCTCACTGACTTTCTCTCTCTCTCTTTCTCTGTATCTGACTCTCTCGCTGTCTCTCTCTCTCACTGATTTTCTCTCTCTCTCTCACTCTCGATCGATGTCTCTGCATCTCTCGCTGTCTGTCACTCGCTGACTCTCTCAGTGACTTTCTCTCTCACTGACGTTCTCTCTCTCATGGTCTCTCACTGATTCCCTCCATCTCTTGTTGTCTGTGTCTCTCCGAATCTCTCTGACTTTCTCTATCTCTGACTCACTTTTACTTTCTCTCTCACTGATTCTCTCACACTGTCTCGCTGTCTCTCACTCTCTCACTTACATTCTCTCTCTCTCTCTCTCTCTCTCCGAGTGTCTTAGTCTCGCTGACTTTCTCTCTCACTGATTTTCCCTCTCTTTCTCTCTGTCCTCCTGTGTCTCGCTGTCTCTCTCTCACTGTCTCTCACTCAATGCCGCTCACTCTCTCGCGGACTCTCCCTCCTGCTCTCTCTCTCTCTGTCTCTCTCTCTCCCTGTCTCTCTCTATCTGACTCACTCTCAAGCTGCCTTCCACACTCTCTCTGACTGTCTCTCTCTCTTGCAGTCTCTCACTCCCCGCTGCCTCTCTCTCTCTCTGACTCTCCCTCTCTCATGCTGTCTGTCCATCTCTTTCTGAATCTCTCTTTCCACGTCTCTCTGTGACTCCCTCTCTCTCTCTCTCTCTCTCTCTCTCTCGCTGTATCTCACGCTCCCGGTGTCTCTCTCTTCTTGTCAATCACGACCTCGCTGACTCTTTTTCGCTCTCTCTCTGTCTCTCTCGCTGTATCTCATGAATATTCTAACCCGGTCCCTGTAAAGCTGTGAGGCCTGACCTGCTGTAACTATAATATCAATGTCAGTGTTTGTCTGAACCAACCAGGACTTAGTAACGATGTGTGTGTGTGTACGTTCAGGTGTCTGGCCCTGGCCCCAGCTCCTGTATATAGATGTCAATGTGTATTGTATTGTTACACTATATTCACTGTGTCTGTCACTGTGTCCAGGCTGGGGGGCAATAATCTGGGAGATTCTGGAGTGAAGTCACTGTGTGAGGCTCTGAGGAACCCGGAGTGTAAAATACAGTCACTGGAGTAAGTAAAAGACTGTGTGAGAATATAATATCCCCAGTGTGAATTCCCGCGATATCTCAGTGTGTTATTGACACTGGCTGATCAGTTGGTATCAGCAGAATATTGTGTCAGGAATCAGTGTGACAGTGTGAGGCCATCAGCCATCTCAGTGATCACACACTGAACATGGATTAGCAAGGAATCTGCTCTCTCGCTCCCTCCTCCCCTCCCCACTCCCTCCCTCCCTCCCTCCAACCCTCCTTCCCGCCCTCCGTTCCGCCCTCCCTCCGCCATTCTCTAAATCGCTTCATCACCCTCTCCAGTTCTCCCTCGCCCAGCTCGCTCCCTCCCTCCCTCCCTCCCTCCCTCCCTCCCTCCCTCCCTCCCTCCATCCCTCACTCCCTCCCTTTCCCTCTCTCCCTACCCCCAGTTCTCTCCGTCCCAATCTTTTTCCCAATTAACCCCACTCCATCTCCCATCCTTATTTCTCCCCCAGCTCACTCCCTGCCCCACTCACTACTATTCTTTCCCTCTATCTCTCACCAATCTCACTCCCCCCTCCTTCCTCAGCTCCCCCCTCCCGAAGCTCCCTCCTTCACTCTATCTCTCACTCCTTCTCCACCTGCTCACGTCCTCCCTTTCTCTCCCTGCCTCCCACTCTCTCCCAGCTCCTTCGCTGACTCCTTCCCCCAGCCCCCTCCCTCTCCCACTCCCCAGCTACCTACATAGCTCCCTGTCTCCCCATCTCCCTCGCTCCCCACTTCTCTCCCCCTCTCCCACCGACTCTCTCCTTCCCATAGATCTCTCCCTTCACCAGCTCTTCCCCCACCCGTCCCCTCTCACCCAGCTCCCTCAGTACAACAGCTACCTCCCTCCTCCCCTGCCCAACAGCTCTCTCCTACTGCCCTCCGCTGTTCCCTCCCTCCCTCCCCACCTCCCTCCATCCATCACCCCCTGCCCCACCATCCTCCTTCTATTCCCTAACTCTGTCTCTCCCCCAGCTCCCTCCCTTTCTCCCTCTCTGGCCGGGCTCCCTCCCTCCCCACCCGCCATCGGTCTACTCTCTCCCCTCCCAACTCTCTTCATCCCCTCCCAACTCTCTCCTTCCCGTCCCAACTATCTCCCCTCCCAACTTTCTCCGTCCCCTCCCAAATCTCACTCTCCTTTCCCAACTCTCTCCCTCCCGTCATCACTATCTCCCTCCTCTCCCATCTCCTTCCCTCCCCTCCCAACTCTCTCCGCTCTCTCTACCCTGCCCCCCTTCACTTGCTCGTGTCCCGATCTGTCTGTTCAGCGCCTTGGGCTATTCTCCTTACGTGAATGGTGCACCACACGTGTAATTGTGTTGCTGTTGTCTCTCTCTCGCTGTCTCCCACTTTCTCTCTGACTTTCTCTCCCTTTCTTTCACTCTCTCACTGACTCTCTCTATCTCTCTGTCGCTCTCTCCATCGCTGTCTCTCTCGCTTTCACTGAACCTCTTTCTCCCTGACTTTCTCTCTCTCTGACTCTCTCTCTTTTACTGACTCTCTATCTAACTCTCTCTCTCTCACCGATTTTATCTCTTTCTCGCTGTCTCACTCTCTCTAACTCTCTCCATGAGACTCTCTCTCGCTGTCACACTCGCTGAATTTCTCTCTCTGTGATTCTCTCCCGGTGACTTTCTCTCCCTCTCTCGTTGTCTCTCTCTCACGGTCTCTCTCTCTCGCGGTCTCTCACTCTATCGGTCGCTGTCTCTGACTCTCACTGACTCTCTCTCTCTCTCGCTGTCAGTCTTACTCTCTCTCTGACACACTCTTTCTCACTGACTTTCTCTCTCTCTTTCTCTCTCTCTCTCTCTCTCTCTCTCTCTCTTTCTCTCTCTCTGACTCTCTCACTGTCTCTATCTCACTGTCTCTATCTCACGGATTTTCTCTCTCTCTCTCGATGTTTCTGCATCTCTCGCTGTCTGTCTCTCGCTGACTCTCTCAGTGACTTTCTCTCTCACTGACGTTCTCTCTCTCACGGTCTCTCACTGACTCCCTCCATCTCTTGTTGTCTGTGTCTCTCCCAATCTCTCTGACTTTCTCTCTCTCTGACTCACTTCTACTTTCTCTCTCACTGATTCTCTCACACTGTCTCGCTGTCTCTCACTCTCTCACTTACATTCTCTCTCTCTCTCCGAGTCTCTTACTCTCGCTGACTTTCTCTCTCACTGATTTTCCCTCTCTTTCTCGCTGTCCTTCTGTGTCTCGCTGTCTCTCTCTCACTGTCTCTCACTCGCTGCCGCTCACTCTCTCGCGGACTCTCCCTCCCGCTCTCTCTCTCTCTCTCTCTCTCTCTGTCTCTCTCTCTCTCCCTGTCTCTCTCTATCTGACTCTCTCTCAAGCTGCCTTCCACACTCTCTGACTTTCTCTCTCTCTTGCAGTCTCTCACTCCCCGCTGACTCTCTCTCTCTCTGACTCTCCCTGTCTCTTGCTGTCTCTCAATCTCTTTCTGAATCACTCTTTCCACGTCTCTCTCTGACTCCCCCCCTCTCTCTCTCTATAATCTAACACTCCCGTTGTCTCTCTCTCCTTGTCACTCACGACCTCGCTGACTCTCTCTCTCTCACTCTCTCTCTCTAACTCTCTCTGTATCTCATGAATATTCTAACCCGGTCCCTGTAAAGCTGTGAGGCCTGACCTGCTGTAACTATAATATCAATGTCAGTGTTTGTCTGAACCAACCAGGACTTAGTAACGATGTGTGTGTATGTACGTTCAGGTGTCTGGCCCTGGTCCCAGCTCCTGTATATAGATGTCAATGTGTATTGTATTGTTACACTATATTCACTGTGTCTCTGTCTCTGTGTCCAGGCTGGGGTACAATAATCTGGGAGATTCTGGAGTGAAGTCACTGTGTGAGGTTCTGAGGAACCCGGAGTGTAAAATACAGTCACTGGAGTAAGTAACAGACTGTGTGAGAATATAATATCCCCAGTGTGAATTCCCCCGATATCTCAGTGTGTTATTGACACTGGCTGATCAGTTGGTATCAGCTGAATATTGTGTCAGGAATCAGTGTGACAGTGTGAGGCCATCAGCCTTCTCAGTGATCACACACTGACAATAGATTAGCGCTCAATCCCTCCCTCCCTCCCTCCCTCCCTCAATCCCATCGTCTCGTTCCTTCCCTCGCTTCCTTGATGGAGTGTTTCAGGAACCGCCTCTTCGACCGTACCATCTGCCACCATCCAATCTCTCTCCCTCCTCTCCTAACTCTCTCCCTCCCCTCCCAACTCCCTCCTTCCCCTCCCAACTACCTCCCCTCCCAACTCTCTCCCTGCCCTCCCAACTCTCTCCCTCCCCTCCCAACTCTCTCCCTGCCCTCCCAACTCTCTCCCTCCCCTCCCAACTCTCTCCCTGCCCTCCGAACTATTTCTCCTCCCAACTCTCTCCCTCCTCTCCCAACTCTCTCCCTCCCCTCCCAACTGTATTTCTCCCCTCCCAACTCTATTCATCCTCTCCCAACTCTCTGGCCTCCCAACTCTCTCCTTCCCTTCCCAACTATCTCCTCTCCCAACTTTCTTCGTCCCCTCCCAAATCTCTCCCTCCCCTCCCAACTCTCTCCGCTCTCTCTACCCTTCCCCCTTTCACTTGCTCGTGTCCCGATCTGTCTGTTCAGCGCCTTGGGCTATTCTCCTGACGTGAATGGCGCACCACACGTGTAATTGTGTTGCTGTTGTCTCTCTCTCGCTGTCTCCCACTCTCTCTCTGACTTTCTCTCCCTCTCTTTCACTCTCTCACTGACTCTCTCTATCTCTCTGTCACTCTCTCCATCGCTGTCTCTCTCGCTTTCACTGAACCTCTTTCTCCCTGACTTTCTCTCTCTCTGACTCTCTCTCTTTTACTGACTCTCTATCTAACTCTCTCTCTCATTGATTTTATCTCTTTCTCGCTGTCTCACTCTCTCTAACTCTCTCCATGAGACTCTCTCTCTCGCTGTCCCTGTCGCTGAATTTCTCTCTCTGTGATTGTCTCCCGGTGACTTTCTCTCCCTCTCTTGTTGTCTCTCTCTCACAGTCTCTGTCTCTCTCTCTCTCTCTCTCTCGGTCTCTCACTCTATCGCTCGCTGTCTCTGACTCTCACTGACACTCTCTCTCTCGCTGTCAGTCTTACTCTCTCTCTGACACACTTTTTCTCACTGAATTTCTCTCTCTCTCTCTTTCTCTCTCTGACTCTCTCACTGTCTCTATCTCACTGTCTCTATCTCACTGATTTTCTCTCTCTCTCTCGATGTCTCTGCATCTCTCGCCGTCTGTCTCTCGTTGACTCTCTCAGTGACTTTCTCTCTCACTGACGTTCTCTCTCTCTCACTGTCTCTCACTGACTCCCTCCATCTCTTATTGTCTGTGTCTCTCCCAATCTCTCTGACTTTCTCTCTCACTGATTCTCTCACACTGTCTCGCTGTCTCTCACTCTCTCACTTACATTCTCTCTCTCTCTCTCCGAGTCTCTTACTCTCGCTGACTTTCTGTCTCACTAAATTTCCATCTCTTTCTCGCTGTCCTTCTGTGTCTCGCTGTCTCGCTCTCACTGTCTCTCACTCACTGCCGCTCACTCTCTCGCGGACTCTCCCTCCCGCTCTCTCTCTCTCTGTCTCTCTCTCTCCCTATCTCTCTCTATCTGACTCTCTCTCAAGCTGCCTTCCACAATCTCTCTGACTTTCTCTCTCTCTTGCAGTCTCTCACTCCCCGCTGCCTCTCTCTCTCTCTCTGACTCTCCCTCTCTCTTGCTGTCTCTCAATCTCTTTCTGAATCTCTCTTTCCACGTCTCTCTCTGACTCCCTCTCCCTCTCTCTCTGTATCTCACGCTCCTGTTGTCTCTCTCTCCTTGTCACTCACGACCTCGCTGACTCTCTCTCTCTCTCTCTCTCTCTCGCTGTATCTCCTGAATATTCTAACCCGGTCCCTGTAAAGCTGTGAGGCCTGACCTGCTGTAATTATAATATCAATGTCAGTGTTTGTCTGAACCAACCAGGACTTAGTAACGATGTGTGTGTGTGTACGTTCAGGTGTCTGGCCCTGGCCCCAGCTCCTGTATATAGATGTCAATGTGTATTGTATTGTTACACTATATTCACTGTGTCTCTGTCTCTGTGTCCAGGCTGCAGGGCAATAATCTGGGAGATTCTGGAGTGAAGTCACTGTGTGAGGCTCTGAGGAACCCGGAGTGTAAAATACAGTCACTGGTGTAAGTAACAGACTGTGTGAGAATATAATATCCCCAGTGTGAATTCCCCCGATATCTCAGTGTGTTATTGACACTGGCTGATCAGTTGGTATCAGCTGAATATTGTGTCAGGAATCAGCGTGACAGTGTGAGGCCATCAGCCATCTCAGTGATCACACACTAAACATGGATTAGCAAGGAATCTGCTCCCTCCCTCCCTCCTCCCCTCCCTCCCTCCAAACCTCCTTCCCGCCCTCCGTTCCGCCCTCCCTCTGCCATTCCCTAAATCGCTCCATCACCATCTCCAGTTCTCCCTCGCCCAGCTCGCTCCCTCCCTCCCTCCCTCCCTCACTCCCTCCATCCCTCACTCCCTCCGTTTCCCTCTCTCCCTACCCCCAGTTCTCTCCGTCCCAATCTCTTTCCCAATTAACCCCACTCCATCTCCCATCCTTATTTCTCCCCCAGCTCACTCCCTGCCCCACTCACTACTATTCTTTCCCTCTATCTCTCACCAATCTCACTCCCCCCTCCTTCCTCAGCTCCCCCCTCCCGAAGCTCCCTCCTTCACTCTATCTCTCACTCCTTCTCCACCTGCTCACGTCCCCCCTTTCTCTCCCTGCCTCCCACTCTCTCCCAGCTCCCTCGCTGACTCCTTCCCCCAGCTCCCTCCCTCTCCCACTCCCCAGCTACCTACATAGCTCCCTGTCTCCCCATCTCCCTCCCTCCCCACTTATCTCCCACCGACTCTCTCCTTCCCATAGATCTCTCCCTTCACCAGCTCTTCCCCCACCCGTCCCCTCTCACCCAGCTCCCTCAGTACAACAGCGACCTCCCTCCTCCTCTCCCCAACAGCTCTCTCCTACTGCTCTCCGCTGTTCCCCCCTCCCTCCCCCCCTCCCTCCCTCCATCACCCCCTGCCCCACCATCCTCCCTCTATTCCCTAACTCTGTCTCTCCCCCAGCTCCCTCCCTTCCTCCCTCTCTGGCCGGGCTCCCTCCCTCCCCACCCGCCATCGGTCTACTCTCTCCCCTCCCAACTCTCTTCATCCCCTCCCAACTCTCTCCTTCCCGTCCCAACTGTCTCCACTTCCAACTTTCTCCGTCCCCTCCTAAATCTCTCCCTCCTTTCCCAACTCTCTCCCTCCCGTCATCACTATCTCCCTCCTCTCCCATCTCCTTCCCTCCCCTCCCAACTCTCTCCGCGCTGTCTACCCTGCCCCCTTTCACTTGCTCGTGTCCCGATCTGTCTGTTCAGCGCCTTGGGCTATTCTCCTGACGTGAATGGCGCACCACACGTGTAATTGTGTTGCTGTTGTCTCTCTCTCGCTGTCTCCCACTCTCTCTCTGACTTTCTCTCCCTCTCTTTCACTCTCTCACTGACTCTCTCTATCTCGCTGTCACTCTCTCCATCGCTGTCTCTCTCGCTTTCACTGAACCTCTTTCTCCCTGACTTTCTCTCTCTCTGACTCTCTCTCTTTTACTGACTCTCTATCTAACTCTCTCTCTCACTGATTTTATCTCTTTCTCGCTGTCTCACTCTCTCTAACTCTCTCCATGAGACTCTCTCTCGCTGTCCCTCTCGCTGAATTTCTCTCTCTGTGATTGTCTCCCGGTGACTTTCTCTCCCTCTCTCGTTGTCTCTCTCTCACGGTCTCTCTCTCTCTCTCTCTCGCGGTCTCTCACTCTATCGGTCGCTGTCTCTGACTCTCACTGACACTCTCTCTCGCTGTCAGTCTTACTCTCTCTCTGACACACTCTTTCTCACTGACTTTCTCTCTCTCTTTCTGTCTCTGACTCTCTCACTGTCTCTATCTCACTGTCTCTATCTCACTGATTTTCTCTCTCTCTCTCTCGATGTCTCTGCATCTCTCGCTGTCTGTCTCTCGCTGACTCTCTCAGTGACTTTCTCTCTAACTGACGTTCTCTCTCTCACGGTCTCTCACTGACTCCCTCCATCTCTTGTTGTCTGTGTCTCTCCCAAACTCTCTGACTTTCTCTCTCTCTGACCCACTTTGACTTTCTCTCTCACTGATTCTCTCACACTGTCTCGCTGTCTCTCACTCTCTCACTTACATTCTCTCTCTCTCTCTCCGAGTCTCTTACACTCGCTGACGTTCTGTCTCACTGATTTTCCCTCTCTTTCTCGCTGTCCTTCTGTGTCTCGCTGTCTCTCTCTCACTGTCTCTCACTCACTGCCGTTCATTCTCGCGGACTCTCCTTCCCGCTCTCTCTCTCTCTATCTCTCTCTCTCCCTGTCTCTCTCTATCTGACTCTCTCTCAAGCTGCCTTCCACACTCTCTCTGACTTTCTCTCTCTCTTGCAGTCTCTCACTCCCCGCTGTCTCTCTCTCTCTCTGACTCTCCCTGTCTCCTGCTGTCTCTCAATCTCTTTCTGAATCTCTCTTTCCACGTCTCTCTCTGACTCCCTCTCCCTCTCTCTCTGTATCTCACGCTCCTGTTGTCTCTCTCTCCTTGTCACTCACGACCTCGCTGACTCTCTCTCTCTCACTCTCTCTCTCTCTCTCGCTGTATCTCATGAATATTCTAACCCGGTCCCTGTAAAGCTGTGAGGCCTGACCTGCTGTAACTATAATATCAATGTCAGTGTTTGTCTGAACCAACCAGGACTTAGTAACGATGTGTGTGTGTGTACGTTGAGGTGTCTGGCCCTGGCCCCAGCTCCTGTATATAGATGTCAATGTGTATTGTATTGTTACACTATATTCACTGTGTCTCTGTCTCTGTGTCCAGGCTGGGGGGCAATAATCTGGGAGATTCTGGAGTGAAGTCACTGTGTGAGGCTCTGGGGAACCCGGAGTGTAAAATACAGTCACTGGGGTAAGTAACAGACTGTGTGAGAATATAATATCCCGAGTGTGAATTCCCCTGATATCTCAGTGTGTTATTGACACTGGCTGATCAGTTGGTATCAGCTGAATATTGTGTCAGGAATCAGCGTGACAGTGTGAGGCCATCATCCATCTCAGTGATCACACACTAAACATGGAATAGCAAGGAATCTGCTCCCTCCCTCCCTCCTCCCCTCCCCACTCCCTCCCTCCCTCCCTCCAACCCTCCTTCCCGCCCTCCGCTCCGCTCTCCCTCCGCCATTCCCTAAATCGCTCCATCACCCTCTCCAGTTCTCCCTCGCCCAGCTCGCTCCCTCCCTCCCTCCCTCCCTCCTTCCCTCCCTCACTCCCTCCCTTTCCATCTCTCCCTACCCCCAGTTCTCTCCATCCCAATCTCTTTCCCAATTAACCCCACTCCATCTCACATTCTTGTTTCTCCCCCAGCTCACTCCCTGCCCCACTCACTACTATTCTTTCCCTCTATCTCTCACCAATCTCACTCCCCCCCCCTTCCTCAGCTCCCCCCTCCCGAAGCTCCCTCCTTCACTCTATCTCTCACTTCTTCTCCACCTGCTCACATCCTCCCTTTCTCTCCCTGCCTCCCACTCTCTCCCAGCTCCTTCGCTGACTCCTTCCCCCAGCCCCCTCCCTCTCCCACTCCCCAGCTACCTACATAGCTCCCTGTCTCCCCATCTCCCTCGCTCCCCACTTCTCTCCCCCTCTCCCACCGACTCTCTCCTTCCCATAGATCTCTCCCTTCACCAGCTCTTCCCCCACCCGTCCCCTCTCACCCAGCTCCCTCAGTACAACAGCTACCTCCCTCCTCCCCTCCCCAACAGCTCTCTGCTACTGCCCTCCGCTGTTCCCTCCCTCCCTCCACCCCTCCCTCCCTCCATCACCCCCTGCCCCACCATCCTCCCTCTATTCCCTCACTCTGTCTCTCCCCCAGCTCCCTTCCTTCCTCCCTCTCTGGCCGGGCTCCCTCCCTCCCCACCCGCCATCGGTCTACTCTCTCCCCTCCCAACTCTCTTCATCCCCTCCCAACTCTCTCCTTCCCGTCCCAACTGTCTCCACTTCCAACTTTCTCCGTCCCCTCCTAAATCTCTCCCTCCTTTCCCAACTCTCTCCCTCCGGTCATCACTATCTCCCTCCCCTCCCAACTCCTTCCCTCCTCTCCCATCTCCTTCCCTCCCCTCCCAACTCTCTCCGCTCTCTCTACCCTGCCCCCTTTCACTTGCTCGTGTCCCGATCTGTCTGTTCAGCGCCTTGGGCTATTCTCCTGACGTGAATGGTGCACCACACGTGTAATTGTGTTGCTGTTGTCTCTCTCTCGCTGTCTCCCACTCTCTCTCTGACTTTCTCTCCCTCTCTTTCACTCTCTCACTGACTCTCTCTATCTCGCTGTCACTCTCTCCATCGCTGTCTCTCTCGCTTTCACTGAACCTCTTTCTCCCTGACTTTCTCTCTCTCTGACTCTCTCTCTTTTACTGACTCTCTATCTAACTCTCTCTCTCACTGATTTTATCTCTTTCTCGCTGTCTCACTCTCTCTAACTCTCTCCATGAGACTCTCTCTCGCTGTCCCTCTCGCTGAATTTCTCTCTCTGTGATTCTCTCCCGGTGACTTTCTCTCCCTCTCTCGTTGTCTCTCTCTCACGGTCTCTCTCTCTCTCTCTCTCTCGCGGTCTCTCACTCTATCGGTCGCTGTCTCTGACTCTCACTGACACTCTCTCTCTCGCTGTCAGTCTTACTCTCTCTCTGACACACTCTTTCTCACTGACTTTCTCTCTCTCTCTCTCTCTCTCTCTCTCTCTCTTTCTCTCTCTCTGACTCTCTCACTGTCTCTATCTCACTGTCTCTATCTCACTGGTTTTCTCTCTCACACACTGAACATGGATTAGCAAGGAATCTGCTCCCTCCCTCCCTCCCTCCCTCCCCCCGCCATTCCCTATATTGCTCCCTCTCTCTCTCCAGTTCTCTCTCGCCCAGCTCGCTCACTCGCACGCTCCCTCCCTCTCCCTACCCCCAGTTGTCTCCGTCCCAATCTCTTTCCCAATTAACCCCACTCCATCTCCCATCCTCATTTCTCCCCCAGCTCACTCCCTGCCCCACTCACTACTATTCTTTCCCTCTATCTCTCACCAATCTCCCTCCCCCCTCCTTCCTCAGCTCCCCCCTCCCGAAGCTCCCTCCTTCACTCTATCTCTCACTCTTTCTCCCCCTGCTCTCGTCCTCCCTTTCTCTCCCTGCCTCCCACTCTCTCCCAGCTCCCTCGCTGACTCCTTCCCCCAGCTCCCTCCCTCTCTCACTCCCCAGCTACCTACATAGCTCCCTGTCTCCCCATCTCCCTCGCTCCCAACTTCTCTCCCCTCTCCCCACCGACTCTCTCCTTCCCATAGATCTCTCCCTTCACCAGCTCTTCCCCACCCGTCCCCTCTCACCCAGCTCCCTCAGTACAACAGCTACCTCCCTCCTCCTCTCCCCAACAGCTCTCTGCTACTGCCCTCCTCTGTTCCCTCCCTCCCTCCATCCATCCCATTCCATCACCGCCCTGCCCCACCATCCTCCCTCTCTCCCCTCTCTCTGTCTCTCCTCCAGCTCCCTCCCTTCCTCCCTCTCTGCCCGGGCTCCCTCCCTCCCCACCCTCCAACGATCTCCTCTCTCCCCATCACAGTCTGAGACACTGTCTGTCCAGCGCCTCAGGACGTCCTCCCCACGTGTCATATTGTTGTTGTTGTTGATCCCTGTCATGTCTCTGTGTCTCTGATCTCCAGGCTGTACAGTAACAGTCTGACCGATGGCTGCACTGATGATCTGGTCTCCGCTCTCAGTACAAATCGCTCACTGAGGCAGCTGGTCCTGGGGTCTAACTCCTTCACAGACGCCTCTGTCCCCGCTCTCCGCCGCCTCACACTGACCTGCACCAGCCTGCAGAGGATCTGGTGAGTGTTTGTGTCAGTGTTTAATGTGATAAACACACAGAGAACGGGGCTGGGTATCGGGATGGAGACAGTCTGAGGGATTTATTGATGATTAACCTGCGAGTGAAGAGTTTCCAGTTTATATTGTGATCAGATGGTTAGTTGCTGTTTAATGTGTTTCAGGCTGAGGGGGAATCAGTTCAGTTCAGACGGAGAGAGACAGCTGAGGTCACTGAGGAATCCAGAGCTGGGCTGACAGTGACAGTGTGATAGTGACTGAGGCAGTGACTGCCCACACAGTGTGTGATATGTAATACATTGTGT